>OZ020196.1:11946112-12546112 GCA_963971165.1 Philopedon plagiatum | reverse complement strand
AGGCTATATTTTTTATATTACTTTCTTATTACTTGTAAAAATACCTAAAAAATGGCAAAAACCGGAAGACGCTATCGTTTTTCAAACTTAAGTTATGAGCAAAAATCTCTTTAGGAAATATTATTTGTAAATTTCAACGTGAAATTCGAAATTTTTTCGCAATAACCAGCACTAATCGACCTAAAACTTAAAAGCTTCCGAAAAAATATTGTCATCATAAAGTAGCAACACTTGTAGATATGAGGTCCTGGAAAAAAATCGACTGATTCTTTTTTCATTAGTATTTTATTTGTGTTTGTATTTGATTTCTTTTTAAATTAATATTAATTAACATTTCACTTGCAAAGATCATTACTTTTTTAGCAAATGCTCAAAATGTCCGCCATTATTGTCAATGCAACTTTGAAGTCTTCGCCGTGTTCCTTTAACAGCAGTTTGGATTTCTGCAACAGAAATAGACGCTATCGCATTTCGGATTCTAAGAACCATGTCTTCTCGTGTGGTTGGCCGGGTCTGGTAGACAATATCTTTAAGCTTTCCCCATAAATAAAAGTCCAAAACGGTTAAATCAGAAGACCTGGGTGGCCAAGGAAATAAACTACCCCTTCCTATCCCTCTAGTGGGAAACTGGATATTCAAATATTCTCTCACGTTGAGAGCATATAATGAGCGGGGCAACCGTCGTGTTGAAACTACATGTTTACACGATTTTCTAAAGTCACTTCTTCCAAAAGAATTGGCAAATGGTTTCTTAAAAACTCCAAATACCTTGCTCCATTAAGCGTCTCTTCAAACATAAAAACAATAATTTTACCTTCAATAATGCCGCACCAGACATTTACGCTAAATTGATTTTGATGGTCGATTTCTATCATCCAATGCGGATTATGTGCCGACCAATAATGCATGTTATGTAAGTTTACTTGACCTCTACTAGTAAAGGTAGCCTCATCTGTCCATAAAATTTGGGACAAAAAAATTTGGATTTTCTCTGGTCATTTCAAGCATCTAGTGGCAGAAATCTAGCCTTCGGTCAAAATCAAGTGGTGTGAGCGCCTGATGAAGTTCAACATGATATGCATGTAATCTTTCTTTTTTGAGAACTCTTTGTACAACCGATCGAGGAATTACCAGATCTCTTTCTATATCCCTAATACTGCGTTGAGGATAAGCTTCAATGTAACCAAGCACATTTATGATATTGACTTCATTTCGAGTTCTGCGAATCCTGTTTTTGGCTTGTATCGGCAACACTTGCCCAGTTTCTCGCAAACGTCTTGCTAAACGTCTAAAAACTTTTCGCGAAAAATGTCGTCTCTCAGGATATCTTACAGCGTACTCCCGCGATCCAATAACTGCATTTTCAAAACATTGAAAATAAACTGCCAGCATGTCATATGCTTCAGCAACAGTGTAAGACATACTTTTCGAACAGATTAAACTGTTTTTAATACAAAAACACAAGATTCGACTTCAAAATAACGAATAACTTATTAAAGGCGAAAATTGATGACAGCTAAATATTGTCAATTTCATTCTTTCGTTTTCCATGGCTTACTTATTATTAATAATCATTTCCTGTTAGACTTTTATTGCATTTTCGTTACTTACCTTATGATGACTTCAAAGTGGCATTGACAATAATGGCGGACATTTTGAACATTTGCTAAAAAAGTAATGATTTTTGCAAGTGAAATGTTAATTAATATTAATTTAAAAAGAGATACAATACAAATACAAATAAAATACAAATGAAAAAGTATCAGTCGATTTTTTCCAGAACCTCAGAACAACAAGTGTTACTACTTTGCGATGACAATATTTTTTCAGAAGCTTGTAAGTTTTAAGTCGATTAGTACTGGTTATGCGAAAAAATTTCGAATTTTACGTTGAAATTTACAAATAATATTTCCCAAAGAGATTTTTGCTCATAACTTAAGTTTGAAAAACGATAGCGTCTTCCGGTTTTTGCCATTTTTTAGGTAATTTTACAAGTAATAAGAAATTAATATAAAAAATATAGCCTTCCATTTACCTTATCATGTAAAATTGGGTAAACTCCTGAAGCGATCAAAATACGCCATCTGGCGGTTCAGGCTTAAACAAAAACTTTAGTATTATTACAGGCTGTCATTCGGCTATCAAATAGCTTTAAAACAAGACCAAGTTTGCTAAAATCGGTTAACGTAGCCGAAAGTTATCCAACTTTTTCTGCAATACAATTTCACCCTCCCCCCAACCCTTATTTTAAGAGATGGGCTAAAATGTCATATAAATAATTTTTAGAGTTCTAATAAGAGAGTCCAAAATCGTTCAGCGTAACTTACCTTCACTATTGATTTTATAGAGAAATTCTTATTTTTCGATTTTGATTTAAAAATACGCCATCTAGCGGTAAAATTACAAAGTGGAAAATAATTTTAATAGATTTCTCGGGATCACTTTTGTAATTATATTTTTTTCCCGAAAGCTGTAGGGCAACTAGTTTCCTAGATACAGCCGGTGGCCGACCTTAGCGGGACACCCGGTATATATATATATATATATATATATATATATATATATATATATATATATATATATATATATATATATATATATATATATATATATCTTTTTTATTGTTTCTTTCTTGGGATTAGGTTCATTATAAAAACATTTTTTTTTTTTATTATTTTTTATTAAAAGTCCATTGACGTTTCGACCCCTTTTCGGGTCATTTTCAAAATGTTTTTTTTATTTGGTTTGTTAAAAGACCTAAAAATACATTATTGGTTAAAATTTTTTTTACAAAAACACAACAATACGACAGTAAAGGATTAAAATTTGGACATATTATTTTAAAATTCTACGTTCTTAACAGTAAACATTTTTCTACAATTGGAAGATATTTTTATTATACGCACCTTGAAAACTATAAGGTCTTAGAAGGACTAATCTGTTATTTGTTATCAGATACTATCAATACTCTGGTATGTTTTAATGTGTCTGATAACAAATAACAGATTAGTCCTTCTAAGACCTTATAGTTTTCAAGGTGCGTATAATAAAAATATCTTCCAATTGTAGAAAAATGTTTACTGTTAAGAACGTAGAATTTTAAAATAATATGTCCAAATTTTAATCCTTTACTGTCGTATTGTTGTGTTTTTTTAAAAAAAATTTTAACCAATAATGTATTTTTAGGTCTTTTAACAAACCAAATAAAAAAAACATTTTGAAAATGACCCGAAAAGGGGTCGAAACGTCAATGGACTTTTAATAAAAAATAATAAAAAAAAAAATGTTTTTATAATGAACCTAATCCCAAGAAAGAAACAATAAAAAAGATATATTATAAATGGTTCAAGAAAAGTAACAAAGTATATATATATATATATATATATATATATATATATATATATATATATATATATATATATATATATATATATATATATATATATATATATATATATGAATATATATATAGATATATATATATATATATATATATATATATATATATATATATATATATATATATATATATATATATATATATATATATATAAAATTAGCGGATTTATATAGATTTTAAATGTTGTCTGTCCTGTAATTATTGCCTTCTTTGCCTTGTTCCCCGCATCTTTAAGTACGACATATACTGGCCAAAAATATAATTAAGTTCTGCAATTTTATCACTGTGTAAGCACCTAACTAAATTTTATATTTATTAAATTTTATAATATTATATTTTATTTTTACTCTTAACTAAACCGCGACCAAGACTTGAAAATTATTACCTATTTTTTATCCAATATCAGGCTTGAGAAAAGTACGTTAAAATAATATAAATTTTGCCATATATTCAAGAAATATTTAAATCGAATACAATGTACAAAGACACGATTGTCCTTTAGTTCAGAAACCGCCCAGTTCGAGCCAGATCTTTAAAGCAGAGCCATTAGAATAAGTAAATTACAATTAAAGTGTGCCTTTAATTGCATTAAAATGACATTAATTAATTTGAGCCGACACTGTATCCAGGCCGACTGTTTAAGAACTAAGCCGACTAGTTAATTTAAACTTTCTTGATTTTTATCTGGCACTTGTACAGTAGAAAGAGTTTTTTACCTAGAAACAAGCAAAGTGAAAAAGGAAAGTACGATAACCTTAAACAAAATAAGACTTGCACGAAATTTAAATATCATTATTTCATTATGCTTTGATGGAATTCAATGTGTATGTGAAAAAATAATTCCCAAGCAAACCAAATAGTTTCTGCAATATTTTAAAGGAAGAAAAATAGGTAACTTTTTAAATTTTCACAAACTGTTTTAATGGGTCCCTAAACAGTAAAATGTTGAAATTTATGAACAACAAGGTACTAAACATACTGCAATATATTTTGGATTTATATTTGTTCTAAATCGTACTATTTTAATATAAAAGAAAATTTTAAACGTTAATTTGCCATCCGTTTTGAAGTAAAGAAGTGCATTTTAAAGCATGTAAATATATAGTGTATCCTAAAAATCAATAAATACGTGTGGTTGGGTGAAATAAAAAAATCGTAAAATGACTCTAAGGAATACAATATAATAATGTGAAATGCTTACCTGGTAAGTATTAGAAATTTGGATGTGCTTGGCTTAATTCACAGTAGTTTTCGAAAGCGATGCACGTAGGGAAGAAAAATATGTGTATATTTGGCGTATATATATAATAATATATATAATGGCGTATATATAATATGTGTATATATATAATGGCGAATTTGGCCCGTGGCCGATTTATTTGGACATATCGCTATACGTCGTTAGCGGAAATGCCAAATGCCGAAATAATGATACAGTTCGGAATTAGGCTAACTCAATTTGAATACACCTCGAAGTGCGCATGTAGAAAATGAGCCGATGCCGATCGGAACAGCTTAAAAAAAGCAAGGAACAGAAATGTTACAACAAAGTTGCTCCAAATACCCCAAAATTGATATTGGACAGAACGTTTTAGTTAAGATTCCTGATGTCGACAAATGACGCTTAATATAGCACCTCGCAATGGTTTGGCTATTGTATAATCTGAAAAAAAAAGATCTTCTTTTCAGCCTTCTCAAACAAATACATTGGCATCTTCGGATGTACCCATTGATAAAAAATTCGGTATGCGAACAGTTACGGCAAAAGAATCAAATTCTTCATAGGGCCTTGTAAGATGCAACTGTCGTAAACTATGTAGTGACAATAAGTGCAAATGTGTACTGAACAAGATAAAATTTAATAGCAAATGTCATTCAAGTACATCATGTCGCAGTAACTAATGAAATAAATGTTACGTTAGTCCCTATAATGTATTTTTTTGTTTTAATTAAATAATTGTTTTTGTCATAATATGACCAAAGCTCAATCTAACATTTCGGGATGTGTTCAACTTGAGTTAGCCAGATGCCGAATTGTATCATTATTCACCTGGCGAAATCGGGTGTTTTCGTTAACACGCTGTTAATATTGTCTTTAACACGAATACTTTTCTCGTCAGTTAAAGGCTGTAGCGCTGTTTGTACGCCATCTATGATCTGCAATGATTCCTCTAACGATATCTCAGTCCTTTGTAACTTTTGTAGGGCATCCGCTAGTACTCCAAAATTAGCATAAATCGTTTGTAAATCTGCTTCAACTTGACCGTCTTGAAATATTAGTTGACTCTTATGAGTGGCAACAGTTCAAGCAGCGATTTTATTCCTTAATAATCCAAGAAATATTTATTTCAATAACAGGGGATTAAATGGCCGTCGTTATCAATTTGGTTTGGTGATCCGTCCGTGGCGCATGCAGATTTCTTAATCGCTGAAGAACTGGTTTAGCGAGATTTCGATCGCCGGTAGCGATAGTAATTTGTCTTTCACGGTGACTTGATCACGGTGATTGCTATAATAAACAGTGTTTAAGTGCCGCTTCCACAATTACGTTCGAGTATTATAGTATGCAAACATTACCACTGAAGGTAGAACGATTCTTTTCACAATATAATGAGGTTTTTACAGATAGTAACACGCATTTAAAAGATACAACTATAGAAGGTATTTTCATGATGCATGCATTGCACAAAATGAACAAACGTTTGAACCAACGAAAGCTGCATTCTGGGCTTCCTGAACTGTAAGTAAGTGAATTTTTATTTTGTTACTTTGCAAACCAGCACACTTCGGGTAGGACTCGCACTGTTGTTATAAAATAAAGTACCTTTATTTTAAAGATTTTTAAATATCGACCTACCGACGCCTATGCTCTCACTCGCAACGTTGTAACCTAATTATCAGATATCACAAACATTTTTGAGGTCGCGGGCGCGATCGGCTTTCGGTTCGGATGCTTTCCCCCGCCGAAACACCACTGCGAGCACATCAAAAGTGGCAAGCCTTATTGATCATAATATAAAAAAATATATATTTTTCTTTTATCTGGGATAACCCACGTATGTCTATGGAGGCCGCGTTCGACCTCTGATCCTTGGAGTAATTTTAGAGCAGTGCAATATTAACTGGCTACCCAGAAGTCTAGATTTAACACGTATGGATTCTTTTCGTGTCGGTTGTTCTGGGTTAGAAGTTTTAAGTAAAAAATTCAAAGTTAAAACCAGCTGAAACAAGAATTTAGTAAGATGTAAAGACAATTACTCCAACTATATGTCGCCCTCCCATAAAACATTCCCATGTTTACTTTGGAACAGTTAAGTAGTGTGAAGGAAGGCACCTAGACGATGTAACTTTTCTGAAATAAATCTCTCAACTTTGGGCATTCAAATAATGAATCACTTAAAGAGGCGCATTCTATTTTTATCGCCTTTCAAAAAGAGAAAGCGTTTTCGGGCACGGTATATTTAATTTAATTCATTATAGAATTTATTTCATTAATGACTACATTACATACCTAATTATAAATAAAAAGCAACATTTTATTAATAATAATAATACGAGCATCCAACTAAATTCCTAGAAAAATGTAAATATAAAAAGTTATATTATTTTGAACATCGTTTCTTATGAAGCTAATATAATTAATTATCAAAACGCGCCTCCAGCGTAAAAATTTGTTACAGTTTAAGATCACAAACTGTGTAAATCGTAACAGGAAAGTTTATAGATGCTTGGAACAAGTTGATTCGTTGATTTGATATTGCTGAAAACTAAATTACAAAAAAACTGGGCAAGTCGCAGAATGGAGTTAGCCAACATATTAGAATATGCAGACGATGGCGATATACCTTTTTTGCCTTGAGGGTCGGTCCAAGGCCGGATAAACTTTGGCCAGTATTGGTCCATTGTGCTCACTCCAGATTCTTATTGCACCCACTCGAATATCCCAATCCCTTGCACTAATTTATACAAGTCAGATAGGAAGTGGATATGAATTTTCTTCGATTCTAGTTTTGAATGTCCGAAAGTTTGTCAGATTTTTCGATCTAGTGACTCGCAATATCAAGTTCTATCCTCTACCATCAGGGCTGTGTTATACAGTATCGTTTTATATAAGTGGTTTTTGACAGCCATATGTACTATCAGAATACCTGTAGTTATCCTCATCTGCCTTTTATAAGCAGTTGCTTAGGTGAAAGGCTTGCTGTGATTTAATCCCTGTGTGTTTTTAAATTAGATTTCATGTTTTTCTCTGGTCCATCGCTTTATGGCAACACGTACTGCGCACCTTGGTCCTCCGAGTGCCGATTCTGGGCCAATGTATATCTTTTCTGACACCTTTCCAACAAGTTGGTCGGCTTTTTAGTTTTCAGTAATACCTTGGCGTCTTGATACCCACTGCAGCTTAACTGTATTTTTTTGCCAAGGTATTTCCTTACCATTGCCATTTCCATACCAGCCCTGACGTCGCCTTATGACTCATTAGTGCCTGAAGGGTTGCTTGACTGTCTAAGTATATATAGATCTGCTTTTTGGAATAAGCCCTTCTGTTGTTTTCATACGCATACTGTAAGATGGCGTAGATTTCTGCTTGAGATACTGTGCATGGGAGATTTTTCCAGGGAGAAAAACATGTTACCCTCCAATGTTATCCCGTGTACTCCAGTTCCTGCACTTTATTTGTTTTTTGAACCATCTGTGTACCAGATAATTGCTCCAGAAATAGTATCCGGTTTCTTCTTGTTCCACGGCCCAACCGTCGATTACAATCTCGAGCAAGCTTGAAAAATTGGGTGCAAATTATTTACCGAAAAATTTAATCAGATGTTATTTAGTATCATTAGACGGTAGAGGTACCTTTGCTGTTAAAAAAGTTGCTAATTCAATGAGGCCCATGTTCTCAGGGCCGGATGTGCAGTTTAGAAATACCTCTCTAAACCTACGCCAATAGACAGTTTTATTTTTTATTCAGTAATAAATGTAAATAGTTAAAAGGAAGAACATTTTTTTTTCTGTTAAGCTTTTACCGGTCTCAAATTGTATTTTATTCGATTCCCTTCTCATCTAACAGTATCAAATTATAACGAAGCACTTAAATACAAATTCAATATCACATTAAAATGAAAACATCGGGCAACATGTGGGTATTGCATGAATAAAAAATATTGTGCCCTCGAAAAGGTTTTCTCTGGATATTTCCGGCCTGCTTGATACTATAAACCATTTTCATTTGGGTCATTATACAAATATTGGATAATTTCACTTTTACAGTTTCATATTTGTTTTGTATGTATTTAAAATATGGTTAAAAACCGGTGAAATATAGTCAGAGAGCTGTTTTTACGTACGACCAAAGAAAATAATAGCTACCTACGCTATTATTTTCTTTGGTACGACACATTATTAGTAGATTTTACTCGTCAAAAACAGTATGGAACGTCCGTTACTTTACTTTAGAATCCTTGGCCCTTTATGGTTTTTGAGTTGTTAAGACAGCCTTACTTCTTAAATATAGCATTAAGTATGTTTTTTACAACGTCGTATCCAGCATTGTTGCTTTGACATGACATAAGGTACACTTCTAGACATATTTAACGCAAAATTTCACATATGTTAATTGAAAAACAAGTTGTTGTGTATTTTGTGAATCACCTCTAATAATGCACTTAATAAAATCATTTAAGAAGAAAATGTTAAAAGAAGATGATACTAAAGTGTAATTTTAATTTCAAATTAATGACACTGCTAACGGATTCCACACAGTGTTTTTGAATTTCCAGCTCAAATGTTAAATTCGTAGACACCAGTAATTGACTAAAAGAAAATTTTATATTAAGATTTTATAGCATTGTTAACGAACAAATATATAATTTCCTGAAAAGACTAATAGGATTTAACCAAAATTTAGTTTTAGCATAATACCAGGTATTTAAAAATCTACTACTTTCTGCTGAAAATATGAAACACTCTGTGGAGTGCATTTACAACGCCGACAATTGGAAATAAAATAAAAACTCCAGAATAGGGAATATCTAACCCAAATAAATCTGAAATATTTTTTTTATATTCTCTACATAAATTAAATGTTCATGGCGGTTGCTGTTATCCATTTATTTTGGTCTTTATTAACAAAAAAAAGGATTTAAAACTGCAAATTTTCGCGCGAATTTCGAAACTTGTAAAACGTGAATCCCATTGGCTGTGTCGTCAAAACTGAACTTATGACTCATCATGAGTACATTTGCGAATTCCAGTGTTGTAGAGTCATCGAAAACTCAATAAAAATGGCATCTAATGCGTAACTCATCCAATGAAATATCCCTGCACTTAAAGTAGAAGGTTCCTAAAATCTTATTCATGTATACTTTAAGCCGAAATCGGTCCAGGAACCTATCAATTTTGCAACAAACATTGGCGTTTTTGACATATCATCTTAATAATTTCAAGTAAATAAACTGCAATTCCTTATTTTCATGGCAATCTTGGAAAATTCAAAAATTTTCAAATTTTAGATGTCCCCGATGCAAATAAACCTTTTTATTTATAACTTTACCGAAAAAATAAGCGATTTAAATTAGTGGGAGGTATTCTTAGATAACTAGTGGATAAAATAAACCCAAAAAGACTCACAAAATTGGGTAAATAGTGTGGAATAATGTCGGTTAAAAATAGGATTTGTCGGAAAAAATCAAGAAAATCCTATTTGTACCCCCTAAATACGCTCCTGGAGCACCCATTCGGTATTCATTTTACAGTGTGATTATCCCTTTATAAGATTGTGCTAAAAAATTGGGGAAAAATTAGATAGGAAAAAGTACAGGGTGATTCAAATGTACCGATGTCTAGGGCACAAAAAGTAAAAAAATCGAAATTTAATCGGCGATTGCTCCCTTCCTATAGAGAATGAAGAAATTAAAAAATATGGATAACACATACTTTGACGAGCTCTTTCCGATGGACGTATATGGAATTTTACTTTTAACCATTTTGACCCCACAAAAAATTAAAAACCGCGAATTATTTGGTCAAAAATCTAACTTTCCAGTTTTTCCCAAATATTTCACTTTCCAGTGATTTTAAGTTTAGGTAAGTGTATTGCAAAAAAAGTATTGAGATTTTAAAGTTTCCCTTGTCAATCCGTTTTTCGATCTGACGTTTTGTTTTCGAGTTATTAGGTACTAAAGAGGGGTCTGGAAATGGCATTTTTCGACCTAAAAAAATTCAAAAGAATTACTTGCCATTTTCTGATCCTCGCCAGTTTCAGTGGAGTTCTGAAGCTCGGGGTCCTCTACAACCTCCGAAAATTTACATCGATTTAATTCACATTTGCGACCTGTACCCGATTTCAACAGAAATCGCGGAAATGCCGACGTTGACGTTTAATAGCTCCGAAACGAAACATCCTGTATAACTGAATTTTTTACCGAAGCTAGTTGAACTATTCCTCTATAAACCCAAAATATTCGATTTCTCTCCCTCTGACTGTTTTCGAGAAAATCAAACCTGCTCGACTTTAGGTTAAGCTTTACGATGTTACATGTAGATTTTTGCTGATCTCCTGACGTCACTTTTCAAGGACAAATGTGGCTGCTTTTTAAGTTGTAATAAATTATACCGAAAAGTAAACATTTTTTGTAGCTAGATTATCCTAGTAATTTTCTTCAAAATGTTTTTTTTTTGGGTTTGTAATGACTTCCTTAAACGATTTATGCAATAAAAAAATATGTGCATATTCCTTATTATCTTTTTGTGACATTGTACTTTTTAAATGATTTTATTAAGTGCATTATTAGAGATACACAAAATATATAAAAACTTATTTTTCATTATATATCTATGGAAAATTTTGTGTTGCGTTAAATATGTTCAGAAGTGTATTTTTTTTTTGTATGTATTCCAATGATTATTCGATTTCTCCGACACCATTAACGATATATTTTAAAATTGACAGGAAAAGTATTACTTCTCTGTAGAATAACTCATATCGACTTGTTGAACTCTGGGAAAGAGGGAAAGTTCAGAAATAGTATTATACTTCGAAGAGGTGATAAAAATTTAGTATGTTTATTTATTGGCATAACGATACCAATATAGCCATTAAACTAAAATTAGACATGCTATTTTTATTTAGGTTATTCTATCCAAATATCGGGAACCGGCTGGTAACCAGTTAATATTTTAAGCATTTAAGAAACTTTGAGGGAAGTAAGTTCTTTTTCTCTGTGAAGTTTCTTAAAAAAATAAAAAAGTGGAGATTTTATGAAAATTTTTTTTTAAATGTTTTAATTGCTCCCATAAACACGCATGCTCGATATTCTGAGCCATCCCCTGCTTGAGACCTACATCATCCCTATCCAAGATCATAAATATTACTAATTTTACTGAGACTGAGGTTTTTGATACAATCAAGCCAAAATTGCCAAGCCATTAATTGATTTAAAGGAACAACACGCATGAATCCGTTTCACCATATTTAACAAGGCTGTTGTACAGAGTGGAGTTAACACGGTTTGTCACCTTTATCAGATTCAGTTTTTTCACTATAACTAGCTGTCTCATGAACCCTCTGTGTATTGAGTTCATTATGATTTGTTAATCTCCAACGAATAATTTGAGAGGCTATTCTTCTTTTTATTACCTAATCTTCTTTAGGGATTCATTTTGATGGCATAGGGTGGGGAGATGTTTCCTCAAGAGCAGTGATCCCATATTAGGCCCACCACAGGGTGTTGTTTCAGGAATTCTGTAGTCAATGCCTTCGTTTGTGCATTAATTTGCTATGCCTTTGCCCCGAATTGCAGTTCCAGTAGGACTGGTTTAGTGTAGTTTAATTCGCCAAACTGCCGCGACCCAGGGTTTTCGGTATTCCTTATGCAGACTTGGGGTCCGTGAACATTGCTGTTTCCTGTCTTACCATGGTGTCTGCGTTTTCATTGCCCTTTATGCCTATGTACCGGATCCACGCAAGTGCACCCTATTGGGGTTGGCCAAGTTCTGAGGATATTGAAGGCAGTCCCAGCCGAATTTTGAGCTGATCTGATTTACTTTGGGCATTCTAGTGCCAGACAATAAATTACCTGCCGTTATCGTACAAAACTGTGCTGCGGTGTACGTTATTTTCAATAAATCTTCAAGTATTTGTGAACTGCTTAACATCTGGAAGCATTCCAAAGTATTTGTTTACAAAAAAAGATGATAAAGTAAATATTTCTAACTACAGATTTATATTCATATATTCTGATTTTTCTAAAATTGTTGAAACACTTGCTGTATGCTATTATTTTCTTTAGAGGCAAAAATGAAATTTTTTCCGACCTTGTTAATAAAGGTTTTTACTGCAACAAATTTAGTTTGTATATTCTATGATTTATGGCTGCAGAAACCGATCAGCAAGTAAACGTAATACACTGATTTTGTCAATAGCGTTCGTTCGCCTTTTTTTGCTAATGGTAGAATGGTATTCAAAAGACCTGAGCTTAATTCAAGACGTCCGAAGTTCCTCAAGGCTCCATTCTTGAATCACTCTTTTTTCGTTTCTTATTAACGAGATGGTATTTTAATCTTTCAGTTTGTTGTTTACTCCATACTCATAATTAAAAATATACCTTCGTTTTCAGTAAAAGAAAAATACAATTTTTCGAAAATAGTGTAAAAGATGTTAATAAAAAGTCGAGAAAAGATGTTGAGCGAACCTAAAAAAATCCGATAATAGAACGGCGTTTTTTGGGCATGGTCAGATTTTCTCATGTTAGCAAACCTGCACATATTTGCTTTTTTAGATTTAGTACGGCTGTTTAGGTTTAGGCTAAGCGTTTTTCTGTCTTTTTTTATCAACATTTTCTAAAGTATTGAAACATTGTGTAACTATAAAAAAGTAGTCAGCTTTATGACTCCAACAAATATGTATTCTGTTCTATGTGTGCCACAACGAGCTTCTATTAAAAGTCAACTTCAAATAAAATTTAATTATTGTTGTTCTAGCTTTTTTGATGGTTACTATTCGACTGTGCGAACACTGAGATAATAACTCAAAATAGGATTGTGTTCGATAGAAAATTGTTTCTATTGCCTTCTTACTATTTTTAGAAAATGTTTTTTTGTTGCCAGCAAATTTATGATATGAGATACAATTATTCTCACTGGAAGATACCGGCCTAACAATGATTTTGGTATAATGTTATGGGTAGAAAACCGTAACCCGATGTAATAAATAAGTTCATAATAAAGTACCAATTTTAGACTTCATTCTTATAAGTAAATATTTTTAGTGTGGAATTTTAGAGACCTTAATAAGCAATTAAATAATAATTAAATAAATAATACCTTATACCTTCTGTAAATCCTCGTTAAGGGTGAAAGACAAATATAGGGCTCGATGTGGGTTTGAGTGAATTTTTCCTGATTATTTTCCATGTTTCGGGTAGTATATTTTTATGACAATTTCTTGATATATTGCTGGTCGTAGAGACTTGATAATTGGATACATGGGTTTTGAACTTGGATTGGATCTTTTTGTTTCCGAAATGGGGTTTCTTTTAAAAGGGTTTATTTTTAAAACAATTTATTATGTGACAGCCAGCTGTTTGCCATATAAGTAAAATGTCAGGACGCTGACATTCTTCTTTTTAGATTTCAGGCGGGATGACCTGCCTTAAAGCCGTATTCCGATGACGGACGACCGGGCGGTTGATGAGAAAAGGGTTAACCGTTTTATTGCGATTTCTCGAAGTGGCGTAGATTTCTGGGGAATTTTGGGTTTTTTTGGAGGACAGTTGGTCATGGAAATCATAAGTTATAAGTTTTGATATTAGCGTAGGAGGGGACAACGTTTCTTCTCCCCTTTCTTTTGTTGGCCGTCAAGGGAAGAGCACAGGGGATAAGACCCAAACAAATTTCTTTTGGAAAATGCCACATGGTCAAATATAATTTTGGGAATCATCCCTTGTTCGGATTGTATTATTAGTGGTCTTTGGATGGTATACAATCCCTGGCTAGGATGCCGATACAATTGTGTTTTCTTCAGGGACGGAAAACCCCTTATTAATTTAAGGTAAGCGAAATTGTACAGACCAGATTTAGGGTTGTAAAAAATTTGTAAATTTGTAAATTCAAAATTGATTTAAGTAATTCTAGTATGAAAGGATTTTACTTATATAGGGTATTTCCTTTGCAGGGTTTTTAGGATGGACTAAGTTTTTTGCAAGGGCCTAAACCTTTTGTTTAGATAAAGTTTTGGCTTGGACTAAATTGTAACTACCTACTTTTGGATCAGATGGTTTACGTTTGGGTTAAAGTATCTGAGTTTATGGTTCGGACACATTGGGGGCTAGTATTTTAGAACCTAAAATTCCATTGGAAGGTTTTGACATGACCTTGAATGACCTTGGAACTCTGTAGTTGTCAGTTTTTGGAACAATCTCCTATATCCTATCCACGTCGGGACAACAGGGTTCTGCAGGGAACTTGAGAACCTTCTCCATGGTTTCAGCGCACCGAGAGGCAACTCCGATAGTTGCAGACAGCTAAGTGTAGCTTTTAGAATTTCACTTACCGGTGTAGTTACCAACATTGATTCTTGTCGAGGGGCAATTTTCCCTATCTTTTATTTACCTGGTGCAATATTGTTTGTGCCTCATCGAGGTTCTTTTATTTTGGGAGGCCTTACCGAGGAATCAATGTTATGAACTTTACCGGTGGAGTCCTTCAGACACTTAATTTGCTATGATAATATAATCCTTTTGTTCTACCTTTTTAATAACCTTTTTCTCTTGTGCGTTTCGAACAAATGTAAAGTGCCAGTAACTTGTACACGCGGGCGGTTTGTCGACAACACGCATGCGTATTACCAGGCCTCGTTAGTCCAAACTGGACATTTAATTTTTGGTATTTTATAAAATTTTCATGTAACTAAATTCAAATATTAGAATCGATACGTGTAGTCAAGGAACTACATTTTTACTTGGACTTAAGTTTTAAGTGTAAATACAGGGGTAGCATTTATTTTCGTCGGGTATTAGAGGGAGGTGGATCCTAGCATCGTTTTGGCCTAGTGGACCTATCGGTGCTGGGATAGCAAAGTTGACCCAGGGTCGGTACTTGTGACTGTACCCTGTAGAAGCACAGTTGGATTTTTCGTGCAAGGGGTATAGTCACCGTCAAGCGTGCTAGTGTCCACAACCATTTGGACCTTTTTGGAAATAACCTTGTATATTTTTTTTTCCAGTAACTGTAAATTTTTCATTACCGTAACTTTTTCCTGTAAATATATATTACTTTCTGGCGGTCAACGTTTTGATACAAGTGGTTTTGACCACGTGGTCACTATACCCTAAGGCACAGCTGATTTTATTATGTGGGGATATAGTGGCTGCCGTCAAATACACTTGAATCAATCCTACTTCAATTTTGTAAACAACTAAAGTAGCTCATATTGTTTTATCAGAGGAGCTTACATTTAACAAAAAAAAAAGGAAAACAGGACTCGTCTTTATATCCTAAAATTTTCTTTAAAGATTAAATATATTGGCCTCAAACAATAATTTGTTTTATTACCTAGTAATTTTTAATACCGGACTAGACATAGTAGTTTTCTTTTCCTGGTTTTGTTTCAACGTTAAGGGCTAAACGGACCACCATTTATAGCCTGAATTTTAGAAAGTAAAACTATGGTGGCGCCTCTCTAATTTTGACTAAATTACCGATTTTGACGTTAAAAGCTAAACGCTCATCTGTCACTAAAAGAACCTACCCTTTGAGATAGAGCTAGCGTATGGAGGTGTTCTACAAGCAGCTTGATTTGGTCGATTAGGTAAGAGTTGTAAGTAGATATCCTTCTCAGGGCGTACCTGGGTCACCGGTGTTATCTGTAGGATAACGGTTTAGGGCGATTCATTTTGAACCACATTTTGCGAGACGTTACACTGGCACCCAACGGTTCTTTAAGGGGTGGCAGAAGTAGTAACATATCAATAAGTAACTCAAAATTGGGAAAAATAAGTTACTATTATACATTGTTCATTGGATGAGTCGTATCTTAGTCAATATCAACATGATAATCTGAAATAGAACGCCCTGTATATTTTTCAATTTTTTGATTCCTTATTAAATACTAAATAATCTTCAACGTTAGACCGGTCTAACTTGATAACCAAAAGTTTTTGACTGACAAGTGACAGCTAAGTTTTATACTATGAATTTGTTGAAGTTGAAGTTTTCTCACAAATTATTAAGAAAAGGGAAATTTTGGGGTACGTACTGTCCGCAATAATAAACTGAACTGAACTGGGGAAACTGAGAAAATAAACATATAAATAATTAAATAAATAATTTTAAAAAAGCTTTTAAAAGGTATAAATATGCATTAAAAACCAATAAAATAATAATATTTCTCGTTTAGCCATATTGCTGGGATTTGTTTGCTTTTATGTGATGAAAGGAAAGTTTTCAAAGTGGAACTTTATAAATATTTGAAAATTTCGGCTGCTGTTATGGAAATGAAACACGCCCGTTTGTGATCAAAGGACACGAGCCATATTATAATCTTAATTCAAATTATAAAACAATATTTAATTGGGCAGAAGGTTCGCTTGAACAGTTTTTTTTTTCAAAAACGGGTTAATTTTATTGTCTTTAGTTAAAAATAATATATTAAAGCACAGCACATTTTTATGATGCTGTGGTATTTATGATGCAGATAAGTATTAACCCACAGTAATTGCGGTATTTTAGTAGAGTCCGTCAATCTGAAATCTGTTTTAAATAACTCGGGATTCCCCGATTGCTGTTAAATGTAAATATCGGTATCTATTTGATTCGACATCAATTGTTATACCGCCTTATTCATAACAATATAAATAGGTATATTTCCCAAATACATATTTTCATTGAGAATAAATTATTAAATAAGGTTCAGCTAACAGCAGATTTGCTATATACATATTTTATGATAACTATGATTATGTTTATATTAATGTAATGCTAAGTTTCTTTATTTGTATGTAGGTACATACATATTACTACACCTAATGGTATCAAAAAATAATAAAACGCTTCGCTTTAAATATTATTTTATTTAATAACTTATGATAGAAACATGTTTTAACGTCGCAGTCACCCGGTACAGCTTTTTGTAAATACGTAAAAATTGAGAATCAGTTCTCTAAACCATCTGAAAATTCCTTATACAATATGGATTTGAACAAATCATGGTAAAACAGCTATTCTCCGGGCTATATGCCCCTCCGAATGCTGAATCACATACAAGAATTTGCCGTATTTTCTTCTAATACAGTTAGATAATAAAGGGTGGACTTATTTTGAATGCAAGAAACTACTAGGAAGAAGGAAGCTTTTTATTTAGTTAGGATGTCGTCACCTGCAGACCGGTTTCGAACTCTTTGGTTCTCATCAGAACAGGATAGACGAACATACCTACGTTCCGAAAAAGTATATCCTTAAAGCTACAATGTCGAACTGCATAAGCAGTACGACACAGGTAGCGCCATCCATTAGCAGTCGGTGTAGAGTATACCGTCAAGTACAATTTTTTAAAAAATATCAATGAAGTCTACTTGTCAGGAGTACATATAAATATGTAAAATTGAGAATCAGTTCTCTAAACCACCTGAAAATTCCATTATAACATCGTAAGCTTTTCTCATTAATTACACTGTTTTTCTCGTGTAGCCAGTTTTCAAAAACTTTATATGCACTTTTTTATCTTTCACATGGTTTCAGTGAGATAGCTGTGGACAACCGGCCCTCCACCCTTCCTCGATTTCAATATTAAAATTTTCCGATTCATTTATACTTTCTTCCCCAAACGTCTAAACATTTAGATTCATTTTGTTATACTGGTATATATCAAAAATTTCTTGAATAATCGAAATCGACAAATTCAAACTGACAATAACAACAAATACCACGAATCGTTGCATAGCAACAGATGTAATGACTCCGCATAACTCATTATAATGTTACGAAAGCTCAATATTTCATATTAATTAGACCAATTTTTGTATTTTTTTCATAAAGATGAATATGATTGTGCAAAAAATAGTATACAATGGGATGTATGAATAAGATAAAATCAAATACTCATGAATATGAGCAAACGCTTAGAGTAAAAGGGCGGAGTATGAGCATTTACTCCAATTTGTTTGAATAAGTATTTGCTTGCACAAAATACGCATGTGCTTGTGGCGTGATTTTGAAACTTCTCAAAACTGTCACGTTTTTTGATTTATAAGATGGTATTAACGAAATTTAAATCCAAAATTACATTGCGCATTAAAAAAATTGTATAAGCAGAAAATATCTAGTGGGATGTAAGGTTGGATAAAGCCATCTTTGAAAATAGAAAAAATGGCAATGAGGATATTATTTTACCTACTTTTTCAAATAACGCTAAATAGATTTTTAGCGGATACTAGTCTCAATCAAAAGGTAAGTTATGGTAGGACCACTATGAAAATTTAGCAAAAATTTGTTAGTAATATAAGTGACCGAAATATCAGATCTAAATATTTTAGTTCCATTTTATTAAAAATACATTATTTTGTTTACAATTTAATTAAAGTTTACATAAATAGACTATTTTCGCCTGAGATCTTGCCCAAGAATAACATCGGCTATTTCAATTATTTTCTCTCGTGCGCGCTGTAGAAGGCGACCTTCTTCTAATTCATAGTATTCACCGTTATAATTATTGTCGTCTGGTTCTGCATTACATTCAAAATCAGCATCACATAAGTACTTGGCAATATTGTGAAGTACAATACAAGATGGAGCTTTTTATAACTTAACTCGGCACATATATTTCACAATTGGAAAACTACGCTTAAGTTGGCCAAACCGCCTTTCATTATCACTCTGTCTTTCTTAAACAGTATGCTGTAGGCTCTTTCAGATGCATCGTGTGAGTTTCTAAATGGTGTCATTAGGCACGGTTCTAATCCATATACATCATCCCTCAGTAATACTGCATCAGCAAACCGTTGCATAGTCACTCGTATATCAGAGTTCTTTAAAATTCTAGCATCATGTTCAGAACCCGTCCAGCTTACATCTACACTACTAAACATTTCTGACGAGTTGCATGTTTTCTGCCCATTTAAAGTCGCCAACTCCTTTCTGTTGATATGTTCATCCCGTGATGATTCGGTTTCAAAATCTGAACGTTTGTGCAATCAGTTACATCAGTCGAACTGGGAGCCTGAAATTTTTTTTTGCCACGCCTGTGCCTGCTATGATTCGTTCACTTTGGCCAAGGCCGACAAAAATTTGATCTACAAGTGGACCTTTTCAATTAGGCGACTGATGGATTCTCTATTCTTCTGCAGCTACCGTCTGAAATCCAGGATTGGCCATATACCATAAGAAATCCTTCATTTTATGACTTCAAGAAAGGGCGCCTCCCCTTCTTTCATGGTTTTCTCCCAAAAAGTAGGTTGCTATCCAATTTACCTTTTCTTCCTCAAATCGTTAAAGAGATTTAAAATATCGCCTATTAGGTTTTCTTACTACTTTGTATTGCTTCTGTACACGTAAATTTACAAAATCGGTCATTTTATGACCAGCAATGGAAAGGGTGCATCTAATACTAACTGAATCCAAAAATTCTAGAGCATATTATGCTGAAGATAATAAGCAAAACCTATGTTTTGTTCATAACAAGTTGAGGAACTACTTTAATGTGAGTAGATGCTTATGTTCATAATAAAGTGTTGAGCAAAAGCTTACATTTTTATTCATAAAATATGTAGCATATGCTTCAAATTTTGCTAGTAAAAGGTTTTGCTCACTTTAACATACGGGTCAACACTTAGTCAGTAAGTGCTCACCGATCTCGAAAATTTACAAAACTCAGTCCTACAGGCCTCGTTTTGCTAGAAATTTTCTCGTAAAAGATACTGACTGACTATGTATCATAATATACTATTTTTATGTACATATGTAGACCGGAAAGTTATTATAGCAAATAGCAGAGCAATAACAATGTTAATAAAACCGAAATAATTTTATTGAACAATTCGTACTGCTCTTAAATATGTCAAGGAGGGAGCATAGACCAGACTAATTCATAAAAAAATGTTTACGTCCTTTTATATTTCTTTTACTGTTTTACATGAGACTTCTATACTAAATTAGATATATCGTGTTTACATTTTTCTACCTTCGCAAAAAGCATAAAAATAGGCACGGTATAATTAGGTTGTTTTATCTCGAAATTTTCACTGAAATTACGGGACAAACATACTTTGAAAGATTTAGAAAGGAAGATAAACACATGAAAATAAAATAAATTCAATAATTTTACAGAAAATACTTTCATCGTTTCTCTTTATTATAAACACAAAATCAAAATTAGTGGAAAACTTATTCCTAGACATAAAATATTATGCTTTTTGAGACTAATAAGTTTTAAAGTTTCCAAAAACGATTTTTTTAAATTTTTTTTTCGAACCTGCACTGTTTTAAACGACTCTTTTTAAAAATACAATTTTTCTCAATATAGACTAAATAGTAACGGAATATGCAGTTTGTCCGCGGATGGGGCTTAGAAGAGGACAAATGGACCAAATCTTGCAAGAAAGGTAAAAATGTCACTCCCAATAAAAAATTTTGCGTGTAAAATAAATAAGATTCACTCACAAGGAGCATAAAAAATACAAAAACGTTATTTTGCGTAAGAGTAAACATCTCGTATTTATCAGTTTCTACCAAAAGAGTCAATGTGAAGCCGAAGTACAAGATTTCATTAAAAAATTTAAATATTAAAAGTAACGAGTTGTATCACATTATTTTTTAAAGTCCCAACACACCTTTAACCAGAGTACTAGTTTCTACATATTAAACAATTTTGACATCTATGGACATGTTTGTCAATGTCTATTAAATGAAGCAATTATTGAATTCAAAATACTTCTTATTCAAGTGAAATAATACGAACATTTATTGAACTCAAAAGAATATAATATAAACTAAGCAATAGGTACAATAAAGATATCTAATTTTAAAAACTCCACCCCTGTTCAACACATTTTTCTAATTGCTTCCTTAGATATCTGAAGGAATTTCTGATTTCTGGGATATTGAACGATCAGCCTGGGTAATTCTGCCTTTTAGCATATCAAAATTATTTGGTATTGGAGTGGCATAAACAATTTGTTTTAAACAGCCCAATGGAAATATATCGGCCAATGTTATGTCGGGGCTCCTTAGGGGCCACGAAATTGGGTCATTTCTACCAATCCACCTTGGACCAAATCTGCGGTGAAGCCATCCTATATTACTTCTCGAGCGCAATGTGCTAAACAACCTTCTGGTTGAAAATACATTTTTTTTGCGACCATTTAATTGCATATTTTTGAGTTTATCGCTAGAAAATGTATCCAGCTTTTCTAAGTAAGATATTCTATTCCAGGTGTTATTAAAAAAATATGGGCCCATAATGCCATGGACATATATCGCCCACCAAGCGTTCACTTTTCTAAATTACTTCTAAATTATTGTCTTGCCTGACATCCTGGGATGCTACAGTTCCATTTGTAGAAAATATACATTCATCAGACAATCTAATAAACAAAAATCTAGTCTTTTCGCTTTATTTCTCTCTTACAATGTTTTGTTAAAGTAGGTTTGAATATGAGTTTTTCCACAACTTCTAGAAGATGCTTAGCACGATTTCTCACGGACATCACAGGAGTTTCTCTAACAGACTGAACAACTAAAACTGTGGGAGCATCGTTTTGATCATATTTCTTTCGAGATCGGCGACCACTTACTAAGTACCTACTGTAGACTATTTTGTGCACAATCATATTGATCTTTATGAAAAAATACAAAAACTGGTATAATTTGCATAAAATATTGGGCGTTCGTAACATTAAAATAGGTTATCCGAAGTTATTATGTTGATATATTGAAATCGAAGAAGGATGGAGAGCGAGCCGGTTGTTAACAGCTCATCCTACTAAAATCACGCGAAAGATACGAAAGTGCATATAAAGTTTTTAAAAACTGTAACCCTTATCGGCCTAATACGGCTTGTGTACTTTGGTTGCTAGGAAAAATAATACTCGTTCAGTACAATCAACTTACTGTTTCTGTCAATAATGACAGTAAGTGACAAAGACAAAATTATGACAGTTATTAAAAATACTACAGGAGTTTCAGGAATGAAAAATTCATCGTCATTATTTTGCACTTTTTACCTAGATACAAAATATAATATTGCTACTCAATACTACAACTAGAGTAGTAAAGGTTGATGCTCCCCGAGTCTCCGCATGCGCAGTAGGGTCGACCTTGAACGCCCAGGTGTGCTATTGTTATTTGGCCTTGATATGCGCAGGTGTTATTCCAAGGTCAAGGTCAAGAACTTGGCCTTGAACGCGAGCAGATGTTTCTTTGTTTGGTGATGACCAGGTGTACGATGCTTATTTCAAGGTTACATTTGCGGTGCATATTTTCAATGAATGCGAGCAGCTGTTTCTTTGTTTGGTGATGACCAGGTGTACGACGCTTATTTCAAGGTTACATTTGCTTGGCCTTGAACGCGAGCAGATGTTTCTTTGTTTGGTGATGACCAGGTGGACGACGCTTATTTCAAGGTTACATTTGCGGTGCACATTTTCAATGAATGCGAGCAGATGTTTCTTTGTTTGGTGATGACCAGGTGGATGACGCTTATTTCAAGGTTACATTTGTGATGTTAGTTTACCTTGAGTTATTACTGGGGTGTAACATGTTTTGGTATGAAGATCGAGTGGGGGGTCTAAATGTGGATCGGTATAAATGAGGGTAGGGGGGGTTAAATTTTAGTATAGAACATTGTGTTGAGTAAAACGGTTCAAGCAAGTTAATTTGAAAGTCATGGCGTACGTGTGTGAAAATTGTGGTAAATCATTTACTCGGAGTTATAATATGTTACGACATAAACGAGAATCGTGCGTAGCACGATTTGAAAATATGCATGGTGGAAAACAGCGAAAAGTTGACGATGGGGCATCAACATCCGAGGTGCGTACTTGCACTTGCTGCAATATAACCATACCAGCAAATCGAATGGCAGCTCATCAAAGAACAATACACCATAAAAGTAATGCATGTTCACCAATATCAGCTGGTGTTGAGCTAGTGTCCAGTGCTTTTAGAAATAGGATTGCCACATACCGTATATCAAGTGATAATGAACATACTGACTATTCATTATTTTTTGATGAAATTAAAGCAAAAGTGTTAGAGGTAGTAAGTGACCTAGTAAGAGTGCGTTGTGCTTTGAAAGTTAATATGGTGGTTGTTGGTCGGTATCTGTTACCAACACAAGATAATATGTACAGTGACAAGTCATTTAATACACGCAATGAAATTGTTACTTCAGGAAGCGATTTGGAAGAAATATATCAATCATTAGTGGAAGCCATGAAGACTCAATCGACTGAGTTTCAGGAAAAAGATTCAGGTATGTTATAAATTAACGACTAAAAATAAAATAAATACTTATGTCAATCTTTTTGTGTTTTGGTAGGTTGGGCTCTGGAAAAAATTCTATACCTGGAAGTAAATGTCCATGAATATAAACCTTTTGGTGGATCTTCATATATAAAGCTACCCCGTTTCATCGAATTGAAAAAAGCCATCATCAATGTGATTAATCAAGATGAGTGTTGTTTTGCGTGGTCAATCGTGTCTGCTTTGTGCCCCACCACTAGAATGGCATCACAGATTCGATCTTATCCACACTATTCAAGAGTGCTGAATTTTACAGGTATAGACTTTCCAGTAAAGTTGCGTGATATATCAAAATTTGAAGAAATGAATAATATTTAAGTTAACGTTTATGGTTTGCAAAAAATTTTCGAAAATAATATGTTAAAGTACGAAGTTGTCGGTCCATTAAGGTATTCGGGTAGAAAACTTAACAGACATGTCAACTTGTTGTTAATAACAAAGGATTGTAGTATTAAAGATGATGATGAACATATTTGTGATACGCGTTGTTCTAAAAGTCATTATTGTTGGATAAAAGACTTATCGAAATTATGTTCCAGTCAAATTACATCGCGTAGAGATAAAATGTATTTTTGTGATGGTTGTTTGATATATTTTAGTTCACAATCATCTTTGATATTACACCAAAAAAATGACTGTAACCACAAATATTCATTAACACCATCACTAAATTTAAAAATAGATAAATTTGGAAGGAGTGTAAGTGAAAATATATTAAAATTTGAAAACATAGAAAAGCAAATGCGTGTACCGTTTGTTGTTTACGCGGATTTCGAATCGGTGCTTAAACCACTGGATACAGTGGAACCAAATCCCACAAATTCTTACTTAGTCAAAAGCATCAAACATGAACCGTATTCTTTTGCGTATTTAATAAAGTGCTCCTTTGACGATTCGATTTCAAAATTTGAGCTCTACCGGGGAAACGACGCAGCCCAGGTTTTCGTTTCGCGACTTGAAAGTGATTTAAGATCTCTTTACAATACATACTTAAGAGATATAAGAGCAATGGAAACTTTAACGGCTGACCAAATAGCGGAGTTCAATAATGCCACAAAATGTGGTATATGTGAACGACCTTTTGAAAATAATAATTGTAAAGTGAAGGACCACTGTCACATAACTGGGAAAAAAAGACCTGGTGCTGCTCATTCGATTTGCAATTTAAATTATAAGTTACCCAATTTTATTCCAATTATATTCCATAACTTGAGCGGGTACGATTGCCACATGTTTATTAAAGAGTTGTGTCGTCACGGAGACAAGATCGATGTTTTAGCTCAAAGCAAGGAAAAGTATATTTCGTTTACGAAAAGTATTTACGTTCACGATTATGTCGATAATAAAAGTGGGGCAATAAAGAAAAAATATGTGAAATTGCGGTTCATCGATAGTTTTAAATTTCTATCAACTTCGCTGGAAAATTTGGGTAATGGATTAGCTGTGGGTAGTTTCAGGGAAACAGGAAAATATTTTTCTGATAATGAGCAGTTTAATTTAATGCGCAAAAAAGGTGTTTTTCCCTATAGTTTTGTCGATTCAATGGAGAAAATGAACCATCCAACTTTACCCACAAAAAATCAGTTTTATGATAGTTTGTCAGAGGAGCACATTAGCGATGAAGATTATGACAGAGCTAAAAAGGTGTGGGACACATTTAATTGTAAGAATTTGGGGGACTATTCGGATTTATATTTGAAATCTGATGTTTTATTATTAACCGATGTTTTTGAACAGTTTCGCGATACTTGTTTAGAAACGTATAAACTGGATCCAGCACAGTACCATACCCTTCCAAGTTATTCGTTTGATTGTATGTTGCGTATTTCTAAGGTAGAGTTAGATCTATTGACTGATATCGACATGGTTCATTTTTTCAAAAAAGGTATTCGAGGCGGTATAAGTCAGTGTTCAGAAAGGATGCACGCTGCCAACAACATATATGTACCAAACTACGATCCTAACGAACCATCATCTTTCATTGTTTATCTTGATGCAACAAATCTGTACGGTCATAGTATGTCGCAAGCATTACCATTTGGCGGCTTTAGATGGTTATCAGAGCATGAAATTTTAAATTTAAATATTATGGATGTGGATGATAGTGGTCCAGAAGGATACGTTTTGGAAGTTGACGTTCATTATCCGGATACGCTATATGATGACCATTCCGACTTACCCTTTTTAGTTGAAAATATTGTACCACCCACGGAATCGGCAAAATTTTCAAAGTTAATTCCGAATTTAAACGATAAAAAGAAATATATCATTCATTACCGAACATTAAAACAAGCAATCAATAACGGCCTAATGGTAATGCAAACACACAGAATTTTAAAATTTAATCAATCCCCGTGGTTAAAGACATATATCGACTTAAATACAGATTTGCGCAATAGGGCAACAACAAAGTTTGGTAAAGACACTTTTAAATTAATCATTAATGCTGTTTTTGGCAAGACCATGGAAAATGTGGAGAATCGTAATGATATAAAACTAGTTACCCGATGGGAAAATGACAGGAGTAAAATTGGGGCACGAGCATTAATTTCTCGTCCTTATTTTAAAAGTTCAACGGTTTTTAATAAAGAATTCGTTGCCATTCATATGGATCGATTAAAGGTAACTTATAATAAACCAATTTATATCGGATTTTCCATACTGGACATGTCGAAAACAGTAATTTATGATTTTTTCTACTCATTCATTAAAGCAAAATTTGGCAAAAATGCTTCTTTACTGTATACCGACACAGATTCGTTAATATTAAAAGTTTACACCGAAAATTTTTATCGTATAATTGCAGAAAATCCGGATAAATTCGATACATCCAATTATACCGAAGGAAATATTTTTAACATAAAAAAAAGTCAGTCAGTAGTAGGTAGAATGAAGGATGAATTTCCAGGTGATCCAATAATAAGTTTTTATGGTACCGGAGCCAAAGCTTATTACATAAACTCAATCAGTAGCGAAATTAAAAAAGCGAAAGGTATAAAAAAACGTGTAATTGAAAAACAGCTTCACCTGGAAGATTATCGGAATATCGTAGAACGTGGTGGTCAGATATTTCGAAAAATGAAAACCTTTCGAAGTTATAAAGACGACGTTTATACCGAAATAATTAATAAAGTTGCTTTATCTCACCACGACGATAAACGTTATATTATACCATCAACAACAAAAACTCTACCTTGGGGGCACCCAGACATAAAGTTTTACGAAACAAACCCTGAAGATAACCTAAATATGTTAATACAAGCTATGCAAAGTTTTTTACCCGAAAATATTAGTTATAATTAGAAAAATGTTGGAAAGCCTGTGTTTTAGAAAAATAAAAAAATATTAACTCCAATGTCACGTAGTTTTATTAACCACTATAGTAATAGCAATAGTTGAAATTGTATAACGCAGGATAGTAAAATACATAGATAATTGTTTCAATAATATGTTGTTTTATTTTACAATATAGTAATAAAGTTACAAAAATAAAAATTAATTAATGTCTGGCTTATAAACTTCTCGTAGCATCCATTGTCTTCTCAACATATCAGATCTGCTAATCGGCCCTCGTCGACACATCAGCGTTCCACAATAATGACACTTAACAATCCTTACTCTCAACAATTCAATGTAACTGTAAGATTGCATGTGGTCAGTCCAAATATATACTTCTCTTTTACAATTATAGCAAACAGCAGAAATTATTATTTGTGCTCCTGAAAAAGTCTCAGCTGGACGACTGTTATCTTGATCTGCGGGCAACATTATAGTTTCTGATAATAGGCATCGAAGGAAAGAGAGTGTCTATAAATATGGGTTGTCTGGGTCATATAACCTTGAGAGCACAAACAATAACAGAAGTAAGGACACACGATTACCTTGAAAATATGTCCTTGAATCGCTGTTTAGCCGTAGAACGCAACCTTGTAAGTTGAATGAACTTGTTTGGCCTCCAAAGCATCAACCGTCAGATAGAGTGGGGGAGTTTATGGTGGGGTGATAAGTATAAATTTGGTTTGCTAGGCAGAACATTTCATAGTTCGCTAGAACAGTTCGCCAAGTAAATACATTTGTCAGTTTAGTGCAGTGAGTTAGTTAGAAAAATGAATTCCGGTAGTGAGTCATTGTTAAATGCGTTTAACTTGGATGGAAGTATCCAAGCAGAGTTGATGGGGCAGGACGTTATTGACCTGCTGACCCCGGGTGTGTTTGACGAGTGGCACAATGACGACGTGCTAAACACTGCGTTTGTGGAAGAAGAGAATGTGGGTGAAGAGAATGTGGGTGAAAAAAAAGTAGCTTCGGCGGTTGATTACGTCAACAACTGGACGGAGAAGGACGGCGGGCGCATCAATATCATAAGTGATGTGGTGGTAAAGAAGGCGAGGCGGCAACCCACTACGAAGTTGGAAAAGCTGCTGAAATTGCCAAAGACAGCCGGCAGCAATAAAAGTCAATTTTATGCAGCTATGGAGGGTGAACAGAAGAAGAAGAAGAAATTCGTGTTCAAGCGACCAACAGTGCCAGTCCAATACCCCGATTTTTTGGAGACGTTACAACCACCGAAGCCTCTGTCACTGGTCGTCATAATTAATGAAGGCCCAAACTCGACAACGCCCGAGCCGCCGCAGTCCATGCCTCCGATGGTGTTGGTGGCCGACGCTGACGAAAAATCGCCGATCGCGGGTGCACCACTATCACCAACAATAGGACGTGGGAAGTGCCGCAAACCGGTCAAGATGCGATGCAAGCGATCGTACGAGGAATCGCAGCAGTCAACAACAACTGCTGAAGAGCCGGACTGGTTGAACGAGTTTTCGGCGAGCCAAAAGTGCGTCTTCTCCGCGGCGTATAGTGCTAGGGAAAAACTACTACGAGAACTAAAAAAGTGTGATAGTGATGAGGTGGACTTTGAAAGACAAATGAATGAACTGCGGGTGAAAATGGAGGAAAATAAAAGGACAAGAGAGAAGTGCGTTAAAAGACTCGAAGCAATAAATAATTTAACGTATAAGAAGTAGTTTTAGAATTTTATTGTAAATATAGAGTTAAGTTATTTTTGTAATAGTAATGTATATATATATATATAAGTAAAAGAAAATGTTTTTGTATATATGATAATAAAAAAAAGTTAAATGAAACAATATTTTTTATTTCTAAAATAAGTATACGGAAGTTACACACAAAAATAGTGTAAAAATGCAAAATAGAAAAAACGAATAGACGGAAAATGTAGGGCCGTAACTTTAGGTGTGTAATCGTTAGATGCACACAACTTAAGTATGCGATAAAGTGTTATGTCTGTGAAGAGAGGCTACCCGTTACAATGCCTAAAAACATGCATCTTATTTGTAATAAAATGTGAATTTTACTACAAGTAAGATAATAGACCAAACTCTCAGCTTTTCGTAGAGGACTTACTAGAAATTTAGCTAGTTCTAACGTACGGTAAGAACGTACATGTCTTTACAGAGTAACACAATATTTTCCAAAAGAAATTAATTCTTGAGAAATATCATGTTACATGAGATGTGACATGAATCAACTACAAACTACGATCAAATATTTTGTAGTCCTGAAAAGGACTGATTTTGTCGGGGTAGGTCGGGGCGGGCATGGTTCCGGGATCAGTTGGTGGAATCCGCTGGACCATCTTCATCCTGATGGTCAGTGATCCACCAAGTGGATGAATCGGCCGGACCGTCATGATCTTCCGGCGGCGGTGGTGGTACCCAATCGGTACTGGAGTCCGGCTCCATCTCGTCAGCCGACAACTCTGCATCGTCGTTGGGCAGTTCGACTCCCCAATCGAACTCAGGTTCTTCGAGTGGTCGCAGATCATCCTCGTCCCACTCGATAGCATCCAATATGCCCTGCTCTATGTCGTCAAAGTCATCAAAGACTTGTTCGTCGACTTCGTTCATGTCGACCGTCTCGTCGCTCCAAATCGACGAACCACGACTTAATGGACGTTCAGGATTCATATTTAGATCTGGTAACTATCAGATTTAAAAATGAAGTGATTCTGTGACTCGCTCGCAACCGCTTAAATAGAGATAATCTACCCCCTCCACCACTCCATCCCCACCTTTTCACCTCTAACAAACTAGAGTTTATTATACAAATGCCCTCCATCCAAAAATGATACTGTCGGACTTCACTGTCGAAAACTGCTTTTAGTTCTCAAAAATGGTGTAATTGTGTTCTGGAAATGTGACCGACAAAGAAACTTATACTCGATCCGTCTGGACTTACATAATTTCTATCTAATGTCACAGATGTCGTGACATTAGATAAATACAAGTAAGATCAAAATATCCTGTCATCCTGAAAAGGACGGATTTTGCAAGGAAAATTATACTCGATCCAACTGGACTTATATAATTTTCTATCTAACACCACATATACTATGGCATTAGGTAACTAAAACTACGATGAAACATTCTGTGGCCCTGAAAAGGACCGTTTTTCACGGGATATCTTATTTGTAATCAGGCTCGATTACAAATAAGGCACGCACTCTGATGTTGTAGAGTACCAAGAGCTACTCCACAACCTTTGCAGTTCGGTATGTGCGCGCGACTACCGAAATCTTGGGTTACATGACCACTGAAGAATTGGTCACCAGCCGACTTGTTTTCCAAGTCGGCATAGCAGCCAATACACCACTCGTCATTACCCACCTTCACCAGGTTTAAGGTCTTGCACACCCGGCGGGATCGGACGGGGAAAACTTTCCTCTATCTTAGAGCCCAATTATCCAAATTCCTAGGAGTATCATCGCTTAAGTATCCATCATCATCTGATGATGCCATGTTGAGATGAGCGAATGTAATGAAGTAAGCAGTCGAGCCGAGCTGCTTTTAAAGAGCTCAGCTTCCCCCACCACAACCCACCCCCACCCCTACCACCCCCAGTGTAGCATAGCGGATTGATTTAAAGTATTTTTAGCATTTTTAAAATTTGAAAATAATGAAAAATAAAGATTTTTGTTTTTTCACCATTTTCATCAATTTTTTTAAGGCATTTCCCGACCATCTACGGCAAAAGTGGAAAGCACAAAAGATTTTGATTAATTTGAACTATTTTTTGACATTTTTTAAATTTCGAAAAAATAAGAAATAAAGATTTTCAATTTTTTTAGCATTTTCATAATTTTTTTTAAGGCATTTCCCGACATTTTATGAAAAACTTGAATAAGACTAATACGTTTCTTTTACTGCCCTTAACCCATTTCTGAGGTTATTTCTTAAAAATTCCAAAAAATTAGCGGGGTAATAGCTACTGCGCAGGCTTTGAGACTTAAAAAAAAAACCTCCAAGTCGTGACGTTCCATACCCACCCCCCTATGCCCACCACCCCACCTGTCGGTGGTGCCCCCCACAAGCCCCTTCCCGAGTGTACTCAACACCCCTAGTAATGTCGTTTCCGCATACTCCCGCATCCTTCCGACACCCCCTTATACCTGTTTTTTCACATTGACACCCCTCTATTTTTCGATTCCTTCCCCGTACAAAGATTCTTTCCATTCAGTTCGATTCTTTGCTAAAATTCATTGGACACGTGGTTCGGCGTTTTTTTTTCCTACCGACCGTTACGAAGTTATTCGGCCTCAAAGTTCGAAAATCCTATCTTTTTCAAAACTCTTTTTTGAATTTTCGACTTTTTTCACTTTGAAAAATATTTTCTTGTGTTAAAACCCCCACTCTACTCTTTTTCCTTATAACTTTTTTGTCTACATCTTATGCTTTCCCCCCTTTTTCATGTTTTCCCCAAAAAACATACCTTCACTCTGGGTCTTTTTGAGCCACCTCTTTTTACTTTTTATAACTCGGATCCCTCAGGTCTTATTTAAAAACGATTATGCGACCCGTCTCGCCCCATGCCTTCGCCCTATTCACCTTAACTTCCCTGTACTACCCTTCTGAATTCACTATAAATCTGAAAAATCTCTTTTTCAATTCTTTCCAAATTTAATTTTAAAATGTCGTTTCCTATCACAAAAAGTTTACTCTAAAATATTTTCCTATAACTTTTTTCGATCTGAGCTACACTTCTCCCGTTATTCATGAGCAAACCTGATGAAACCCCATAATTCTTGAAATTTTGATTAGTCTGATCATTTTGATCATAAAAAGTTTTATGTCAAATGTTCTGAAATGTCCTTGAACTATCAAATAATAATAATAATAATATTAATAACAAAATTCTTATTATTTGTATTGGCTAAACAAACCCAAGCAAACCTGAGCAAACCCACAAGTTATGTGCTTGTTGTCATTGCTTTGATCCGAAATAAAAATATTTTTGTTATATAAGGGTTAATGTGGTTGCTTTTTTTGTTACAAATATACAAAAATAAAAATCTTAGTGGGTCGACAAATATCGATTTTTAGTTCCAAAAATATACGTCTCGGAAATAACTAAATGGATACAATTTTTAAGTTAGAAAAATAACAATTTTAACGGATTTTGGACCTTTAACTTAAAATAAGTTTTAGACACTTCTAGGTAAATTATCGAAAAGAGTTATACAAAAATGTCAACGTCTATTTTTAAACGTCCTGAAACTGTCATCCTTGGTCATCTTTGCATTTTTCACCGATTCAGTGTCAAACACAAAGTGACTAAGAATATCTAAACTACGATCAAATCTTTTGTGGCCCTGAAAAGGGCCGTTTTCGCGGTGTGTTGGGTTGGAGAGGGAAACCTAGAGTGGTTGTTCCCCTCTCGCGATCTGAACCGATCGCGGTGCGGCGCGCCGTCTTCGTGCCTCCAGTCGCGTGCTGCGACGGCTCCGACGGCGCTCCGTGAGCTCTTGTAAGAGCTCACGGACCCAGCAGCATCTGGGGTCCTTCCACCACTTCCACCGGCTCTGTTGGAGCCGGCTCCGGTGGTGGCGGCGGTCTTGGAATCGGCTGTACGATCGCCGTTGGCTTATTCGAGTTTTTTAAACGCCAAGCCTCCCAAAACTCACTTATTTTGGACTCCCTTGTCGTCCTTAACATCAGCCTGTCCCACTTCATGGCTGGTTGAGAAATGAAAATTGTGATGGCTGCTCCCGCTTTTAAAAGCATTTAGGATGGTGGGGGGTGAGAGTGGGGGTGAGAGTGGGGCTAAACGGTTCTAACATATCCTTTCAGAGTAACAAAATATTTCCTATAGAATAGATTTCTTGTTCGAAATATTTTGTTACACTGAAAGGATACGTCTGTTTTTGTCATACTTAAGAGCAGGTTTGCCAACGTTCTATGTGAAACGACAAAAATTCTGATGTATCTTTTTGAGCGTATCAACCCAGAGTGAATTTATTTTTTAAAATATGTTTCTTGATAGAAAGTTATGTCACTTTGAATAACTAGAGGCATATGCGTTCTTATCATACATAAAAACTACAAGCTAAATCTTGCAAATGCTCTTTCTCTCGCTATCTATGTATGATTTAAACACATAATGCATCTCTCACCCAAAGTAACACAATTTTTCCTTCGAGAAATATCTTCCTTAGGAAACATAGTGTTTAACTACAAACTACGATCAAATATTCTGTAGTCCTGAAAAGGACTGATTTTGTCAGGGGGCAGGCAGGGTTGTTATTTGAGGGTCCTTATTTGTAATAGGAATTTAAGTCCTATTGCAAATAAGGCATGAGTTCCGGTGAGTGACTGTAAACAGTCTCTCCCGACACCGACGACACCTCGAGTAGTTCTGCATACGCTCACATCGTGCCCCCACTGTGAAATGGCACGATATGAATCTAGCACCTATCTGACCCCTAAATCCTGTGTAGCAGTGCATACAATAGATGAGGTGGGGTCCAACTTTTACATAGCAGTGCCAGATGCAATACCTAGGTCTAAACCTACGCGTATTGCGTACACCCCTATGTTGCGCATTATGTGCGATTGCCTGATCGTCATCGCTGGAATAACCATTATCCGAGCCTGATGACATCTTGGCTTCGAGTGAATCTCATTTTCTAAATCACGTCTTATATACATTCTTTCCCCACCCCTCTCCTAAATTTCTCTCTATTCTTCACCTCATAACCTTATTTACCAAAGCCCCACCTTTGAAGTATTAAAATAAGCCTCAAATATGTCGTATGTAGTAAAAATAAAACTCAAATGTGTCGTTTATAAGTTTATTTTAAATATGTAAAGTACATAATTTGGAGAATTACACAACTTCAAACTAATGTATTGATTTGTTAGTAACAGAACCATTAAGTATATTGTAGCTAAAAAATGCATCGTGAATAACTAACGCGTACACTTTAATGTCTTTAGGAAATTTACTTTTGCGTGTTTCGAACTCCAATTTCACGTCCACTGTGGACGTCCTAACGGCTTCTGGTTGGTGACTGCAATCGATTACGAATAACGGATTTTGCAGATAGTCGGCAAAACTCATCATAGGATCGCTCAGTTCTCGCTGGTAGTAGCTAGCTTGAAAATTCTCATAATTATAATAGGCTGCGGCATACAGTTTCTTTGAAAAATCTAAATTCCATCTTTCGTAGGGAAATACGGCAGAGTTCAGATAGAGCCTAATATCACTTATATCGGCCGTTGTAAATTGTGTGCTATCTTTTGCTCTGTTGTCGGAAGAGCTAGTTGGTTGAAAACCGATAATCAAATATCTCGGTTTTTCGAGACTCGTGCTAGTTCTTAAGGCCCATACGTCTGACGATGTTTCTCTCAAAGAAGGTAGCTCGTAAAGATCCCATTTACGGTAAGCCATTGGAACGTTTGCGTTACTGCCACCTTTATTCATGCGTGATAATATCTTTAACTTCTGTCGATCGTCTGGAATAATGTGACGAATTTTCCATTCAATTTTTTCAATTGAAATGTCTGCATCTACTTCGCCGATATAGCAATTGTTGAAAGTGCGGGCGATAATTAAAATCAACTCTTGCTTGACGTTAAAAATACCCTTTGAATAATCCTCTGCGAAACCCATGAGATATTTTAGAGGAAGCTTGCCGGAGAACACGTTACTTGTGGAATCTAGTATACCTTGATTTGCTTCGTCTAGACCCCATCCGCATGCCATGAGAGCTCTATTTTGTGCGGCACCCAATGACACCATAGTTTTCATCGTTGTAGTAATTCCGGGTTTCCGAACGACGGCAACTTGCTCCCCTCCCATTTCATAACGACATTCGTCGAATAGAAAGGCGATGGCATTATTTGATAGATAACATTTTTTACTAACATCTTTGGGTTTAAATGTTCCTTCGATGTAAATGTAACTATCCGATATATCCAAAATGATATCTTGAAAGTGTACAGGTATACGAATTTCATCGGAATTGCGGAATGTTGGAGAACCGTAAGGTTTATATGTGTGTTCTTGAAAACTAATAATGGAGTTATCAAAAATGGGTTCGGTAAAAACTTCGATTTTGTCACTGCTAGCGGCCATCATTTTCTAATTTTTCTCACTTTCAAACCGATCGATTGTAGAAATTTGCAATCTTTCGCGGAGAGCTGGCGATTGCTGTGCGGATGTGTTTTCGATCGTCCGTCTGACTTGCGAATGAACCTTGACTGTGTTGTCTGCTTACTTTTATGTCGTTTAACTGAATCTTGAATTGTTGACAGCTTATGCAGTTGACGGTTAAAGCAAAAACCCATTATACGATTTTTTTCAACTCTAGTTTAACTATTATTTTCTCACCTCGAAAATCGATCAAATCACCGCTATCGTCCAAGATGCGTAGAGTAATGTTGTCGATAAACTGACGACCATCCGGCATTATCGGCATATAAATATTATTTTGCGGTTCTTTAGAGATTTTGTAACCGGGTTCGACGTCAATATCAAATTCAAATAACGTATGACTTTCCAAAGAATTCAGGTATGCTCCGGAAATTATATTACAATCCACACGTACGATGCGCACTTTCATTATGTCCACGATGGTACTTGATTCGTGTCTTTGTCCACCTTGCAGCAACACAGAGCCAAATCCGAGCACTTTGCCGATACTGTTGCTACCTCGGAAATCGATGCTATATTTTGACTTTAGCTCACATTTTAACGTATTATTATTGGCTGTTAATGAAAATAAATCGGTACCAACTTCATTGCATGACTCTTTTAAAGCGGTGTACATGGCTTTTGCTATTTCATTAATTTCGTAAGCTCCTGGTGGAATCCTTGCATACTTTGGTATCGCTGTTTTCAAATGGCTGAATGAATTATTGCTTTCGTCGATATTAAAAATCGAATTATATGTGTAAAATCCCAGCAGTGCAACTCCATATTTGTCTGTTGTATTTAACTCGATGGGTGGGTAAAAATCCGCACTTAAGACACTTGTATGTCCTGTTAGAGTGAATGTGTAAGACATGACTGACGACGAAACTATTTGTGTAGCTATTTTATTGCTGTTTGCAACAGTTAAATGTTTTTAAGCTGAAGCGTTGCTTTATTCCTTTGGACGTTTTTAAACTGTTTTCTGCCTTTATATTCACATCGTTAATTTTGCAATAACAACAAAATATTTTTTTTGGTATCGGTCCATCGCCCTCGTCCGAATCTGAATTATTGCTATTATAATGTTCGAAACAGTATTGATATTTCAATATATCGACGTCACTTTTTAGGTGATTAGGTAACCTATCCCAAACTAGTGCTATTTCATTTGGAGCTAATGCGATCAACACTTCTTTGGGCGTATTTTCTAACTGTTCGGCAGTCATTTTTTGTAATCCTCCGACTTCACGATATGCTTTAAGTGATAGCAACATTTTGGTGTAGTTGTCACGTTCCATTTGGGGTGTCAAAGACATACTTTTTACGATTGTAAAAGAAACTTCAAACACAAATGTCCACACCAGACTGTTCCGAATTCTTGTTGACGGTCGTATGTATAGTAAATTTTCTTCGTCGCTTCGGAACCCATCTGCAGATATCGTACCAATTCCATAGGTGGGGGTAAATCACCGAAACTATCGTAGTATGTTACATCAGAATTGCTTTTTCTATATGCTACCCAATGAGTCCCTACACCCGACATACTATCCAAATTTATAATGGCGGCCTCATAACGTTTGGGACCGCGTACAGGTAATGAATCTCTCATATATACGCCTCGAAAGTGTGGTATTTTCATTTTTAAGGCGTACTTTTCTATATCAATATTGGATAGTGGTCTTTGAGGTAGGGATTCTATTAGTTTTTTGATTTCTTATTTTTGCTGTTGTTTATATATAATCCCAAACCTGTGCGATATGGTTTCAAATATAATCCATTTCCTCTTGAACTTAGATGTAAGCCGGTACCTATTTTTTCTGCAGTCGACTTTTTTACTGCTTTTACGGCACGCACGATGCCTGCTGCACCACCTGCTAATGAACCTAAGGCCGATAGTCCTGCAAATATTGGTATTAACGGTAATATCCCCCCAGTCTTCGGAATTGGAATGATTCTAGGCGTGCGAATTTTTCGTTTGCCACCGGCTATTCTTAGGGATTTACGTGCAGCTACTGCAGCTATTTTCGATGCTTTCATGATATTTTTCTCGACAAGTTTTTTCCCACCAGCTTTTAACAATTCTGATCGAACGGGTCGTCTAATAGATGATCCAAAAGCTACTTTGTGTAGTCGCTTATGTTTACCAACGCCTTTACCTTTAGTGTGGCGGCGGCGCTGGAAGCGACGTTTACCTCTAGTGGATGCTTTTCTCGATTTTGATGATGATGATACACCCATACCAAAACGTTGTTTCGCTTTCATAATGTTGGTTACCAACCAAGCTGCAGCTTTTTCACCAGCGCTAGAGTCTTTAGATTTTACTCTTTTCCACGCGCTTTGCTCGAGTTCCTGATCTGCTTGGTGGCGAGCACTTAAATTTTCACTATTACGCAAATAGGCTAAATCGTGTTTTTTGCATGCGACATCCAAAGAATTAATTCCTTGATCTCCTCTTGCCACACGTTTTACTACTTTCGTCCCGGGCCCGCAATACTGATAGCCGGGAATGTGTAACTCAAACGGTAGCCTATTAATTACTGAATTAACAATACCGCTTCCAGTCTTACTTGATAAACGAGACCGTCTACTTCGTCTGACGAGCGACATCTGAATGATAGTTTACGTGAAAGTTCAGTATAAAATATAGATTTTGTTAAGATGCGTATCGTCAATCTTAAACAAAAACTTCCCGTCGATAATCTCGATGTAAAGGTCGGATCTGGACTAGAACAAAAATTATTTAAAAGACATGGTCCTTTGCTACCGTCATCTATTCGTGGATTATTAATAGGACCTTCAAACTGTGGAAAAACAAATGTTATGATTTCGCTGCTTACTCACCCCTCGGGACTGCGTTTCGAAAATGTTTATATCTACTCAAAGTCGCTCTATCAACCGAAATATGAATATTTAAAGAAAATTTTATCACCAATCAAAGGTCTTGGCTACTACGCTTTTAGCGACGCAAATAACATTGTGGAACCGTCAGATGCTAAACCTAATTCAATATTTATTTTTGATGACGTTATGTGTGAGAAACAGGACGTTATAAGATCGTATTTTAGCATGGGACGTCACAAAAATGTGGATGCCTTTTACTTGGCGCAAACGTATTCTCGTGTTCCTAAGCAGCTCGTCCGGGATAATGCCAACTTCATTATTATGTTTAAACAAGATGAGATGAATATGAAACATATATTTTCCGATCACGTTTCACCCGACCTGACGTTTACACAATTTCAAGAGATGTGTGCTAAATGTTGGGATAATAAATATGGTTTTTTAGTTATTGACAAGGACAGTGATGTAAATTCGGGCAGATACCGCAAGGGATTCGATAGTTATATATTCCTATAATAATAACTTGGATAATCATTTCATCGTTGAACGGTGCTTTGAAAGCATCATGAATGAAGAAATCGAATTAAAACGAAAGCTACTGGAAACTACAAATGCGGTTAGAAAAAAATTTAAACAAATTAAAGCAGCTAAAGTGCAGAATGAACATGATTTGGAAAAGTTTTATGAACCAGTTTCTAAACCACTAGAATCTATATCTAAAGCCGTAAAGCAGCAGCAGCAACAGTACGCAACTAAAAAATCAAGTACTACGACTAAACCACAAAGTCGGAGTAGCAGCAGCAGCTCGGTGGGAATGGTGAAAATGTTTGAAGAACATCCAACAGAAGCGGATTTTGAAACATCTACACCGATTTCGCAAAAAACACAAATTCCTACACCAAAACGTGGAAATCGTGAGTCACTGTTCGAAACCCCTTCCCCATCAACGATAACATCATCTTACACATCACCACACACATCAAGTGGTAGCAGTTCAGCCGCAAAAACTATTCAAGATTATTTAAATGGATTAAAATTGGAGCCATCTCATTATGATACCGTGTATGGTGTACGCTTTGGTAAAAAAGACAATAAATCAACAAAATATATTGGCAACTTGGTGGTTCGTTTTCTAACAAACGGAAAGATGGTGTTATACAAGAACAAAACAAACATTGCTGAATTCGATGGAACGGCTGAGCTTTACGATTTGATTTTTCTAAAAAATCCAGCATGCCTAGATAATGAAGACGAAATTAGTCTAGATGTACTTCGAAAATACCAAACCATTTTGAAATTGACGGATGCGGCCTACGACGGTTATGACAAGAAACGTGGTTTAAGGGAAACCCGATGGAGAAAATATTTACGAATCATAAAACCGCTAATTATGGGAACCAAACTGGGTGGTGGTGGTGTAGGAAGAAAAAAAGTCAACAACAAAATCCAACTACCACTAAAAAAGCATCTATCTTCGAAATCATCTGAATATGTTTATTGGAATAAACCTAAGGAGTTAGTGGATAGATTACGATTATTGTGGGGGTCAAAAGTAGCTGGACATACCGGACATGATAATGAGATTATGTCAATTATGGAAGAGCTTCGAGAAGAAGGAATAATATATTAAGTTTTGCACGTAGTTGCCATCCTCAGTGTCTGATAAGACGTGGAACCTTATAATATGGATCCTAGCCGAGAAAAAATTAAAGTCGTAAATGAATTACATAGGACAGCAAGAAAAAATTTTGTTAGAAGACGTACGGTCATAAAAGGATATCGAGATTTGTGGCAAATTGATTTGGCGGAAATGCAGCAATATGCTACTGACAATGATGGTTACCGTTACATTGTTGTATGTATAAATTGTTACTCCAAATTCGTGTACACCAAAGCAGTTAAGAATAAGACCGGTGTTGAAGTTACGAATGCCATGAAAAGCATCATTGAAGAAGCATCATATGCACCAAACAATTTACAGAGTGATCAAGGAAAGGAATTTTATAATAGCACCATTCAAGCACTCATGAAAAAATATAATATAAACCATTATTCCACATATAGCACGAAAAAAGCGGCAATTGTGGAGCGTGTTATAAGAACTTTGAAAAATAAGTTATATAAACAATTCTCGGCTAGAGGTTCATACAGATGGTTACAAATATTACCAGCTATAACGAAGACCTATAATAACACTAAACACCGCACCATTGGAATGAAGCCTAACAGTGTAAAAGAGGATACCCCTATTAAAGCATATGACTATTTGAAAATTGTTCCGAAGAAAAAAAAATTCCATTTGGGTGACATTGTTCGCATTAGCAAGTACAAAGGTGTATTTGACAAAGGATATACGCCTTCGTGGTCAACGGAACTGTTTGAAATAGCAAAAGTTAATATTACAAATCCACCTACATACTTGCTGCAATCATTAGAAGGTCAACCTATTAAAGGATGTTTTTACGAAGCAGAACTGCAAAAGACAGCTAGCCCTGGTATTTATTTAGTTGAGAAAATTCTTAGAAAACGCAAGAAAAATCAAAACGATCAATTGTTTGTAAAATGGTTAGGTTTTCCAAATCAATTTAATTCTTGGATAGACAAATCAGATATTGTATAAATATTATCAAATAGGTTTTATGTTACGTATGTATGCATTATAAATAATAATAATAAACATTGCTTTTCATAATTATGCGTTTTATTGTTAGTTTATTACATGTAACAGTATAATTATGTTTTCAAAAGAACTTCATCTAGGTTGGTTTCCATTTTGGTTTTTTTGGATCCTTTATCTTCGTTGTGGTGTGCCGTGCAGCATGTGGGTGAATTTGATGAATTGATATATTTTTTCCTTAAGGTACGTAATTTTGTCCTCATCATCTTCAAACATTTTTTGAAAAACCGGTACTAGCACATTACTAAGTATGGTATTTATCTGCGAACCAAGTTGATGAACTTCCATAAGGACATATTCTTTGGTAGCAGCATCATTCTCATTTATCGGTTGGGCAACATTCCTTAATATCTTTCCCTCTATATCAAAATGTCCATCTGAAGTAAGTTTAAATCCGATTCCGGGCAACCCTCGCGATACGTTGTTACAAACAAGAGTTTTCTGTCGACCAAATTTATCAATTGTGTTGTTAACACGACCCATTTTAAAGTAAAACTAATTCACTCTCTTTATGTTCGGCCTATATATAAATAACATAACTAATAAAAATTCATTTTACAATAAACCATGAAGCAAGTAAGATTTGACGAAGAAAGAAATATTATCCACCGTATGTCTGTTTGGTGTTTCGCATATAGACAAGCCCGACAAAGTAATTTTCAGCAACTAATACTTGATAGATATCGTTTTCAAAGGAGAATTGGAAAAATGGATGCAATGCTAGCAAGGTTTTTAGAACGGAACCACAGAAATAATATATATCAAGAGCGATTTGTTAATTTAAATGTATGGTGAATAATAAACATATTTAGTACAAGAAGATTTTTATTATTTCATAAACAAACTAAAAAATATATAAAATTAAATTTATGGGCTATATCCAAATTGTATAAGTTCGCTTCTCCTTAAACATATAGCTCGAAAACCTTGTTCTGCATCATATTCATCTTCATTATCGCCACTTATTTCACGCATATACTCTTCATCAGAAGAGTCGAATGGGGCATCCGGTAGCGACGTTCTACCTGGTGACCACTCTGACGGTAATGACGACGACGATGGCGATGATGAACCATCTCCATTGACTTCTTCTTCTTCTGTAAAAGAGTTGAAATTTTGCTGTCGCTGCTGCTCTAACAAATCTCCTCCCCCGCTTAAAGTGATTGGGGTTTGAGTGGGTTGGGTGATATGCGATGATGATAATTGTTCTTCTTGCTGTTTTCTGTGCTCATTTTGACACCATTCACAGAAACCCATTTGTCCCACTAGCAATTCCCAATGTTCGCAATTGGCACACATCTGATGACAATTAATGGAAAATGGCGAAACCATTGCAGTTGGACGTTCTTCTTTCGACTGCATTTTAAAAAATATATTGTAGTAAACTCAAGACCAAATAATACAACTGAACTGAATTTTAAAATTTTCGAGAGAAGTTCTTATACCCAAGAGTCGACCTTCACACACCGACATAACCTTGGCATCCCCACCCCTATCTTAACTTCGTTTTAGGTTTGCCTTGGCTTTTTTTTTTTTGACCTTCCAAATTGCTAATTCGTTTCTCAAGGCCCCATAGAAAGCTGTGGCTTATATCTCCAAGGCTGGTGATCTTCTCATTAAGTGAATATACCTCCGTATTAATTTTAGATAATATTTGTGTATGAATTTTATGAAGTTCATTCAGGACGTACTCACTGGTTGCCGCATCATGACTTTTTATCGGATTTGCAACATTGGACAAAGATTTGCCTTCAATGTCATATTGTCCATCATGGGTTAGTTTGAAACCAACTCCAGGTGGACCACGTAATAACTGAACTTGTACATTGGTCCCATGACGACCAAATTTATCAATTGTGTTGTTAACACGACCCATTTTGAACTTAAACTGAAGTAATTTTGCAAGTTTACCAATTTATAACAAATATTAAGGCTAGTTAAAGCAAAAATAAAACAATAAATTAGGTACATAATGATTTATTTAACATCGCATATTACATTATACAATGAATAGAAATTTAGAAATTTTCTTCATCTTTTTGAACACACTCATCGCTAACAATAGCACACGCTTCCCCATCAACTTCATCGGTGTTGACTGCTTCACTCCCAAGGCCATCAACAAGGGTGTTATCATTTGTGGGAGCCAAACCATATTTTCTAGCTAATTCATCGGGTAAATAAGGCACTTCGAATAAGTAGCTTCCCAATTCTTCATTTATCATTCCAGCGCAAAATTCGTCCAGATCAATGGTTCCATATAGGTATTTCTCGCACGTATGTGCTCCAGCCGTGAAATTTACGGCGTCTTTCATATACTTCCTATACTGACTTTCACTAAAACCCACATCGGATTTACCATAATTTGCAAAGTGTAGTATTTCTTCAGCCAGCTCTCTTAATTTACATGATAACCAATTAATGTACATATCTCGATTTTCAATGACAGTAGGGCAGTCACACATCTTAAATAGAAAATAATGGACATGTGATTGTGTGTGAGTGTGTGTTTTTCGATATATACTTAACAAGAACTATTTTATTACATTTTAAATCAACATTAAAATAGCCTAATCAACAATATATTACAAACAACCAAAATTTAACAACGCTCTAGTATTACCTCCAGAGAATACATGTGAGCTTTGCCCCAAATAAGTTAAGGTGTACTGATCACCGGAGTTATTCATCATTTCAATAGTATCCTCTGTCAGAATTTCAGCTACGCGTGATGGTAAAAATGTTTCAAATGTTGCTTGATGTGTTGGATCAAACAATGTGACGATAATGGCTTTTCCAAAACGTGAAGTCAAAGAATTAATTTTTTTTATCATATAAATTTTGCCCACCGTTAATGTAGAGAATTTTCTACGTTCCAGAAATTGAATATCTTGGTTTATCATATTATTAATTTCGGCTATGGTCTGCTTTGAAATGCTCATGATTTAAAATACAATAAAAACAATTACTGTCAAGTACCTTGAATAAACACTTGTAGAACACACCACAAACACAATACTTTATATGCCAAAGCAACAGTTAACGCATACGATGTATGAGTGACAATGAAAGCTATTTTCGAAATGAGCCATATTTATTAGGAAGTAATCCAAGGTCAAGTATTTATTTATGGTGGGAGGAATACATCCGACGACCTCGAAAAATACAAAACAAATGTAACCTTGAAATAAGCGTCGTCCACCTGGTCATCACCAAACAAAGAAACATCTGCTCGCGTTCAAGGCCAAGCAAATGTAACCTTGAAATAAGCGTCGTACACCTGGTCATCACCAAACAAAGAAACAGCTGCTCGCATTCATTGAAAATATGCACCGCAAATGTAACCTTGAAATAAGCATCGTACACCTGGTCATCACCAAACAAAGAAACATCTGCTCGCGTTCAAGGCCAAGTTCTTGACCTTGACCTTGGAATAACACCTGCGCATATCAAGGCCAAATAACAATAGCACACCTGGGCGTTCAAGGTCGACCCTACTGCGCATGCGGAGACTCGGGGAGCATCAACCTTTACTACTAACTAGATAACTCGAAAATTGTCATTTTTTAGGTAACTGCATAAACTATTATGATTTCGTTAATTTCGTATAATGTTTGCGTGCAACAAGTAGAGAAGTCAGGAGATGCGTCATTTTTTAAATATTATGTGTCAAATATAGATATCTTTCAAACCACACATCAGATAATTGCAACAATAAGCTAACTCAAGTTTTCTTGTTGTATTTTATTTCTTCTGTTGTATTTATATATTTCGGTTCGATCATTTTAGCTTGGCTCTAAGAAGTTGATTTGTTTGAAAATTAAGATTAAATCAGTTTTCTGCAGCTCCATTACCTTTATTATTTTTTCTAGGCTTACTAAATGTGGGTAACCATGGATTTATTAAGAAAGGATTCGATGTCCGTATACTGTGAGCGTATCGAACGTGAAGCCTTATATTTGTTGTTTGTTATGAAAACAGTTCTCATAGGGGAAGAGTTTACGAACTACGAATCACTACGTAATTGAATCAAGAATGGTAGTAGAATGAGATAAAATAGCATTGGAGTGTTGGAGCTCAGAAGTGTTGCTGTCTGCTGGTGGCTTAGGAAAAACGTCTGCGAACGCTCGGTTACACGTACGTCTTTGTCTAATGAACTAGAAAAGAAAAAGTGCGACTTATATATTTATAAATGACTCGGAGCGACTTTAAATAAACACCATTAGAAATAACATAACCTATAAATAATAAAACCTTTTTAACTTAAATTTATTATTATTTAGCAGAAAAATATAATATTTTATGGCTTTTATTACTTTTAGTAAATCTTGTGATGCTTCTAACGTATATTTTGTACAAAAATACAAGGTAAAATAAGATGTGGCCAATGTTTACAAATTGTGTTTAGAGTGTCGTTTAGAATGCTTTGTTTTGGCTTCAAAGAATGTTAAATCATCCCGTATCCATTCTTAATAAATCCATGTGGGTAACATCTTTTTATATTTGTTTGTTGCAACAAGTATTTGTTTTTTTCGTATACTATAACTTCAAATTAAATCTAACGTCTGTAAAAAAATCATATTAGTAGGGTAATCCATGAAGAAAAAATATTAAATGCATATTTAAATGCATATTTTTACTTAACTTTTACTAACTTTTACTTAAGTGAATCTTCGGCCAATGACATTATCTCCAGACTAAAAATTTAGAGTTATCTAGTTGTAATACTGAGGTAGCGATATACAGCTTGAATATTTGAAAAAACCAACAACTGAAATTTGTTTGTTTGACCATACAAAATTGATACGTTTCTATGGTTACACAACCAATTTTTATTAGGAATTTCGTAGCATCAATTATTTGTGCATAAAATTAGTCGTGTTTTTGTTTTAAATTAAACGAAGTTTTAATATTTTCTTTCGATTTTTGAACGATCGGCGGAAAAATAGTCGGTGTTGGAAAAGCCACAATCCCGAACTGTGCGTTGCTGGTTAAGTCTGGCGCTTCAACCAGCAATCTTCACAGATATCCGGGAATGTTAGGCTTTTCGTACTATATATGTTGCCGGCAACTTGCGAAATCCGACAATCTGCGAAATGCCTAGCCACTTTGCAAGCCGACCATTTCACCAGGCACTATGCAAATTGACGAGATATTCAGATAATTTTAAAAATTACTAAAACACTTTAGGCAATCTGTAAAATGCCTGCTAAAATCGCCAATCTGCTGATGTGTATTCTGAATATCACAGCGACGCTGAACTTCGGTGGTCGAGCCAGCCGAACCAGTTAAGCGACTCCCAGCACGGTTATTCTTATTACTTATATGGGTGACCGCCTGGGAATGGCGTGTCTTGCACTAAACAAGGAAGGTGATAGAGGATTTCGTCCTCGTCCGAGTAGGCACCACCCCACACATATGCTGAAAGGGATGGCGAAATTCATACGGATGTTTCCAGCTCTGGATGTGTGAGTCGGGCACTCCCACGGTACATATAGTACTAAGGTTAATACCTTCGTTGGCTGTCCAAAGATTTTGAAAAACACATTGGCTAGGCGTTTTGCGAACAGTTGCCGTGCGATCGTCGCGCAACGAACTAGACCATGGTGGTCAGGAAAAAGAGTTATTTCTCGAGAAGTTAAGTAAATTGTGCAGTAAATAGAATTATTATAACAACACCTTTGTGACATTTTCTGAACGAGAAGACATAAGTAACTATAATATAAACTATAATTATTACAGATTAAAAAACCTGTATGTAGAAATTAAGGTTTGTTCAGGTTTGTTAAATATATTTCACCATACTCCCACATAATGAGAATTCAGCCTTCAGTCAGCCAACCGTTTGCATAATGCCTAGTCAATGAAAGATATTAATATTTCTGTTAAGCATATTGAAGATTGTAGCAGGAATTTTACAGATTGCCTAAAGTGTTTTAGTAATTTTTAAAATTATCTGAGGATCTCGTCAAATTGCACAATGCCTGGTTAATTGGTCGGCTTGCAAAGTGGCTAGGCATTTCGAAGACTGTCGGATTTCGCAAGTTGCCGGTAACATATACACAATACTGTTTCTATCTTTTGGGTAAGTGGGTTAAATAGGGTGTTTCTAAAAGTTAGCAGGGACTTTTAGGGATATCCTCTAAAACCAAAAATATAAAGAAAAGTTTCCAATAATACATGCCCAGAAACCCCTTGGGTATTAAAGTTTAAATTTTCTTCCCAGTTTTTTCATTTTACCTTAAACTTTTTTTACATAAGTGTCTCAAAATTTGAATAGAGCAAAATTTTAGTAATGGTAATCAAAACCTATTAGAAACTTCCCAAACAATATATTGGGCGATATTTTTAACAGGTCATGGTTTCTCCTACCCGTTACTTTCTTTACAACGATACTGACTACTTTTAATTAAACAATGGGCTTGTTCGGTCATTTCAGAAATTTGTAGAAATCCCAATAACTATAATGACAATCTTCAACACAATAAAGAAGTTCAAAAGAACTGGTTCGGTGTTGAATCTCAAGAAGAGGAAGGAGAAATATGACCAAAACGATGATGCCACAGTTTTAGTTCTTTAGTATCTTTATTAGAGAAACTTCTTTGATGTAGTTATGTGCTCATCATTTCATGGAACTGCTGTCTTGCAGAATGCTGAGCTAAGCACCGTTCCCATGCGAATCTAATAATGCATTTTGCATGAGGTTTTCAAGTTAGAATCGACATAGACTTTAACGTATTAACACGTAGAATTACCTGTATTGTATTTTACCAATTTTACGACTTTTTGTTAAATTAAATTAAAGTAACATTTTTTAAAAACGTGTTTTTATAAACGCGAAACATAAAGTGGCGCAGTCGGTAGGATTTAGAAAGGGACTTTCACAGTGAAAAACCCGTCGGTTTTAACCGTTTGTTCTAAGAAAAAAAATCGAACTTTTTGCATCGCGCAAAACTGTCCGAAAAAAGTGGTAGAGAAAGTGCAGCATCGTGTTGGACTATACCAATTGGATTAGAAGAATGAAAATTGCTTCATTTATGTAAGTTGCTTTCCAATTTTCCTGTCTATGTCATTCTCCTCGTCTCATTCTAATTCCATAGAGGAAAATAGTGATAACGAGTTAGATTTAAGCAAAACTAAAACTGAAATTGATTCTACATTAGATAGGTTATTTTCAAGTCTTTCTTTAAACAAAATAGAAGTAACCCCCAATAACTTTAAACCAAAAATGGCAAGACCAACCTTTGAAAGTAAACTTTTAGAAATTGTTCCAAAATTCGATGGAAATCCATTAGAATTATCTTCATTTTTGGATACTGCCAATTCTTTGATTCATACTTATTGGGACCCAGCACCCGAAAATAAAAATTCTGTCCAAAATGTCACACTTATTTACGGCATTTACGCCAAATTGATAGGTAAAGCTAGGGAAGTTTATAGCATTTGTATTTCTAAAGAATGGCCGAGCGTAAAAAGCGCACTAATAGCTCATTTTGGTGACCAACGTGACGAAAACGGATTATTATTCGATCTAGATCAAATGAGACAAGGTAATAACGAGCCTTCTTTGCAATTTTATACCCGAATAATGTCGAATCTAAGTGCTCTACATAACTACGTAGACACACATGAAAATAACCCCGGCATTGTTGCCGTAAAGAAGGAATTTTATAACACACATGCTTTAAAAATATTCTCAGCAGGCTTAAAAGATCCCTTAGGTTCGACTATTCGTGCTATGCGACCAGATTCTTTAGCAACCGCCAGACAGTTTATTATATCGGAAAATAATATTCGTCATTTGCAAAAACCACAACAAAAATTTGGTAACAACCAACCACATAATTTTTACAACAATAACAACCAACCCCACAAATATAATAATAATAATTTTCAACCTAGTTTTTCCCAACAATCTCATTTTAATTCTCATTTTCCACGCTGTCCTATTAATATTCAACCAAGGCCCACATTTAATCAAAGATTTCCTACTAACAGACAAGTCTTTGGACCCCCTAGAAATCCAACAAACGTTTGGAAACCTAACCCTCAACATCAACCAAGACCTACCCCTATGAGCGGAATTTCACACGGGACCTTTCCCAAACCTAGAACTATGATTCAGCAACAACAAACCCCACGATATTCTAGACCAAATTTTGTGTTCGAAGAACTTTATAACATGGAGCAACCCCCTTTCTTTGACCCGAATACCCCCGGTCCTTCTTATGAATACTATGCTTCCTATGGACCCGAATATTTTTATTCAAATTATGACAATCCCAATTACGTGAATGTACCCGATCAGCAAAACGAAAATTGTGAAAATTTTGACGAACAAGATACTACATACACCCCTGAACGAAACGATGATTCCGACCAAAATTTTCAGGAAATCACGCCTCAAGAGCCAATCATATAGAAATTCATTCTATTTATGACCGAAAGGACCTACCATATATAAAAATATCGAACCCACCTTTAAAATTACTAATTGACACCGGTGCAACGAAATCATTTTTAAACCCCGAAATTGCCGAAAATTATTTTCAAGAGTGTATAAAAAACGAGCCGTTCACAATATCATCTATATTTCAAACTACTAGTAGAGATTTATGTGCCGAAATACCAGCTTTTCAAGAATTTAACTCTGACAAAAAGATAAAATTTTATTTATTTAAATTTCATCATTTCTTCGACGGTCTCATCGGTTACGAAACTTTAAAAAACCTAAATGTTCAACTAGATTTACAAAATTCTGTTTTAAAAACACCCTCCGCCAAACTACCCTTAACACACTACGAAACTAAAAACAAACTTTTATTTTTTACACGTATTGAACCACATACTATAGAAACCTTAAAAATTCCTGTCACCGTAGCGAATGGTGACGTCACTATTATTGAAACTAGACTATTTAATTGTTTAATTCGCGAAGGCTTAACAACATCTACAAACGGATATGCTCCGGTTGACATCCAAAACCGCACCGATAGTGTACAAGAAATTTATCTCTATTCCCCAATATCAGTCAGTTCTTTTGCAAAAAACGAATACGAAATTTTTCATGTTACCGTAGAACATAACAAAAATTCGGAAAAAATCAAGATACCCGATTTAATAAGAACAGAACATATGAATCCCGAAGAAAAATATCACATCGAAAATTTATGCACAGCATTTTCCGATATTTTTCATCGCGAAAATTCACCCTTGACTTTTACAAATCAAGTTAAACACCGTATAAAAACGACAGACGAAATACCAATATACACTAAATCGTACCGTTACCCATTCATACATAAGCCAGAAGTCGAAAAACAAATAAATGACATGTTAAACCTGGGAATCATACGACCAAGTGACTCACCCTGGTCGTCTCCAATCTGGATCGTGCCAAAAAAATCTGACGCGTCCGGGAAAAAGAAATGGCGCTTAGTTGTAGATTATCGTAAAATTAATGATAAAACCATCGATGATCGATATCCACTTCCGAATATATCGGATATCCTTGATAAACTAGGCCGTTGCCAATACTTTTCAACTTTGGATCTAGCCAGCGGCTTTCATCAGCTAGAAATGCATCATGACGACATAAAAAAGACGGCATTTAAAGTCGAAAACGGGCATTATGAGTATCTGCGCATGCCTTTCGGGCTCAAGAACGCCCCCGCAACGTTTCAGCGTGTTATGGATAATGTGCTCAAAAATTTAATAAATAAAATATGTTTTGTTTACATAGATGACATCATCGTATTCTCAACATCTTTGCAAGAACACCTAGTTAATCTTAAAGCTGTATTTCAAAAATTGCGTGAAAGTAACCTAAAGGTGCAACTTGATAAGTCAGAATTCTTGCGCAAAGAAGTTGCGTTTTTGGGGCATGTTATAACGCCCGATGGTATCAAGCCAAATCCGGATAAAATCAAGGCAATCTTAAATTATCCCATTCCGAAAACTACAAAAGAAATTAAAGGGTTTTTAGGCCTTTTAGGTTATTATAGAAAATTCATTAAAAACTTTGCGAACATCACAAAGCCATTCACTAAGTGTTTGAAAAAGGGCGCTACAGTTAATATCGATGACCCGATATATATTAAAACATTCGAAGATTGCAAAGCTCTTTTAATTAACGACCCGATTTTAGAGTACCCAGACTTTTCTAAAGAATTCAATCTGACTACCGACGCAAGCAACGTTGCCGTCGGCGCTGTTTTATCACAAGGCGTAATAGGAAAAGACAAACCTATCGCGTACGCGTCGCGCACCCTTAACAACGCAGAACAAAACTACTCAACCATAGAAAAGGAATTACTAGCCATAGTATGGGCAACTAAATATTTTAGGCCCTACTTGTTTGGCAGAAAATTTAACATTATTACAGATCATAAACCTCTTCAGTGGTTGATGTCGTTAAAAGAACCAAATTCTCGTTTAGTTCGGTGGAGACTAAAACTTGAAGAGTTCGACTACAAAATAATATATAAGAAAGGGAAGAAAAATACAAACGCGGATGCGCTTTCTAGGGTAGAAATATACCCCACCGAAACTGACGTCCCGCCTGTTTTACAATATATGAACGAATTTAACGAGAACCCCATTTTAGACCCACAACCTTCGACGAGCCGCGAAACCGATAATCAATCGATAATGGCACAAGCAGACCCTGAAGAAAACACCGATAATGAGACAGTGCATACTAGTGCGGAAAATCCCATATTAACTATTAACATTACCGAAAAACCTATAAATTATTTTCTTTGTCAAATTGTTATTAAAAAGGTTGACCAAAATCCACGCATTGAAATGAAGAGAATTTTTGGCAATCCAATTAACCGTACGCGGTGGCATCTTTACGTGACAAATGAAACACTTCGCGAACAAACAATACAATTTTTAAAAGAATATGCCGAACCAAGACGGCAATATGTGTTTTATTTCGAAAATGATGACGATCAAAAATTTTATAAAGAAATGTGCAGATTTATCCCCGAAACGTTTAAAAATTCATCATACAGACTTCTGAAATCTAACACTATTTTACATGACGTCACACGTGATAATACACAGCAAAGTCTAATAAAAACACAACATGAAGGTATTACGAACCATCGCGGTATTCATGAAACAATTGACGAATTAAGGACCAAATACTATTGGCCTAAGCTGAGTGATGACGTCAGAAAATTTATCAATAATTGTCAAGTTTGTCAACAAGTAAAATATGAACGACACCCGCCATTAATTAGACTACAATTAACACCTACTCCTAAAAAACCATTTGAAACCATTCATATAGATACTTTTAAATTTGGCAACACCGTAACCCTCACAATTTGCGATAGTTTTTCTCGATTTGGCCAAGCTTACGTACTACCTAGCCTTTCGGCCTTACACGTATACCAATCACTATTACAATTTATTTCTTCATACAAAATACCTGAAAATATAATTTCTGACAATGGAAGTGAATTTACTCAAAACTTATTAAAAGATTTTGCAAAATTATACAAAATTAACTGGCATTATACTTTACCATTAAACCCCAATAGTAATGCTATAGTAGAACGATTTCACTCTACACTACTAGAACACATGCGTACACTATCTATTACAAAACCCAACTTAAGCCCTTTTGAAAAAATCACATACGCAGTTTTAGGCTATAATAATTCCATTCACTCAGTAACTAAACGAAAACCAATCGACCTATTACTAGGACATTTAGAACTTAAAGATCCAATCGACATCGATAATCAAGCAGAACCGATTAGTCACCAAATTTATGAACATAAAGAAACTATGGTGGAACTATACAAAAAAATACACGAGAACACCTCCAAACAAAAATCCAATGTTATTACAAAATTAAATGAAAAACGCGATGACCCACCAGACATCGAACCGGGTACCATCGGTTATAGAAAACTGACAGACAGACAGTCAAAAACTAAACCTCTTTATCGACCCGAGCATGTAGTAAGAAGCAACGATCTCACAGTTACTACCCCGCTTAATACCTACCACAAACAAGTATTCAAAAAACCACGAAAATTTATAGACAAATCATTGTTACAGGTTGATGACCTTTCTGGTTCAAACCTTGATGACACAGAAAATTCAAATACAATCCCTCCAGTCCAATCCGGGAATCCTACCATTTAAACTAGGATCTGCTAAAATAAAAATAGCTTCCCATACCTTTCTACATTACATTCAACTTAGACCTCTCCAAAAACAAATTAAGTCAATAACCGATCAATACAATAATTTAGAAGGACTATTTAATAAATCATTCACCACTCATACAGATCCCCTGTATAGTGCATATAAACATTTAGAATATGAAGTAACAACTGTTAACAGGAAACTACAATCAGTTTTCCCCGAAAAACGTAGTAAACGCGGTCTTATCAACCCGTTAGGCTCTCTAGTAAAATATATTTCTGGTAACTTAGATCAGGAAGATGCTAAAGAAATTCATGATAATTTGTCAGAACTGGAATCTAACCAAAATAAAATAGTAAAGAAGGTAAACAAACAAATGTCTTTAACATCAAATTTAATGAAAAATATTAACGAAACTATGACAAGAGTAACACGCAATCAAAAGCTAATCGAAGCAAAAATTGAAGAATTGCGAAAAGAGCTAAATGACCTTACTTTTAGTTATATACATTACATAGAACTACGCGAAATATTAGATGAAATAAAATTAAACTTAGACTCGTTGTTAAACTTTCTTTCAGAAATTGAAAATGCTATAAGTTTCGCCAGTCTCAAAACACTACACCATAGTATCGTCTCTCCTACAGACTTGAAAGAAATCGTAAATAACCTATATCAAATTCATAGTCATTCGCAAATATTATTTACTGATAACGATTATCTAAAATACTACAGCATAGTAGAAACAAATGTTTTCTACATTCAAGAAAAAATTGTTTTTTCACTCGATTTTCCTCTGATACATCCCGATACCTTCGACTACTATCATTTGTATTCCATTCCAAACCAAAACCAATCAATAATAATTCCACCATCCACATACCTTTCTATAAGCAACAATGGCTACCAATACCAAGAAGACGAGTGCATCGGCCTAAGACCAAACTTTCTCTGCCTGAAGAACCACCTCTTACCTCTACAAGACAACTTAGATTGTGTAACATCATTGCTTTCCAATGGACCCAAGATAGAAAAATGTCAACACGTTCCCGTCCATATCAGTGAAGAAATTATCGAAGAGATAAATGATGCTCATTACATTGGTATATTTCCTAGAACAAAGAAACTTCAAGCAGAATGCGCCGAAAATGACGTCGCCCTACTACAAGGAACATACCTGTTTGTTGTCCCGCCAAATTGCGCTATCAAAGACGCAAAGTTCACCTACAAAAACGAAAAAGGCATTATTGCCGGCCACCCAGTCACATTACAAGACATCAAGGTGTTACATATCCCCACCTTGGAAGTACACAAACTGAAACTAGAAAACGTACCATTGGATAAACTCCATGAAGTCCAGCTCCAACAGCTACAAGAAGAGCCACTGGAAGAATTTCACCTTCATTCGAAATACTCCATTTGGTCCCTGGGTTGCGTCGTGACGCTAGTCTCATGTGTCACTCTCTATATCCTGATCACACGAAAAGAAAAGATCTGCAAATTGATATGCAAGAAGAAGCATACAGCAGCTAAAAGAAAACAAGTTGAAGAACCGTTTATGGCAACTCAGATGGTTCCACCCTCGAGTTCCTTTTAGGGATGGAGGAGTTATGTGCTCATCATTTCATGGAACTGCTGTCTTGCAGAATGCTGAGCTAAGCACCGTTCCCATGCGAATCTAATAATGCATTTTGCATGAGGTTTTCAAGTTAGAATCGACATAGACTTTAACGTATTAACACGTAGAATTACCTGTATTGTATTTTACCAATTTTACGACTTTTTGTTAAATTAAATTAAAGTAACATTTTTTAAAAACGTGTTTTTATAAACGCGAAACATAAAGATGTTCCTTAGAAATCGTGCTAAACATCTAGAACTTGTAAAAAAACTCATATTCAGATGATCTTAAAATAAGATAAATTATTTCCGTTCAAACCCCACTTTAACCGAACATTGGAAGAGGGAGATGAAGCGAAAAGTCTAGATTTTTGTTTATGGGTTGGAGACCAATTAAGGGGAAATATGCATTTTTATATATATTTTTTATGATGAATGTACATTTTTTGCTAATGGAATTGTAACCCAGCATGTCAGATACTGGTCTCGAGAAAACCCTGAATGTAATGAGGCGAAGACAATATTTTACAAAAGCGAACGTGTGGTGCGTGATATCTATACATGGTATTATAGGCCCATATTTTTTTAATAATACCTGCAATAGATTATCACTTATAATCTCCCTAGAGCTTGAATTATTTCCGAAAATTTTTTCGAGGTGCGAATTTTTTGAAAATTTCCCGAGGCGTCAGCCAAGGGAAATTTTCTTATAAAAATTCGCAACAGAGAAAAAATTTTCGGAGATTAATTCAAGCTTGCGGGAGATTCGGTACGAAAATTTTATACCAAAAATTATTTCAAAAAAAAAAAATACAAATTTTGACAATTTGGCAAGCGTTTATTTTGCTTTGAGGTTTGGTGTTTTAATATAAGGTGGCTAGTTAATTACTTTTTTGACACTTTGACGTTTCAAAGGCGTGCCTAGTAAAATTCTGGTGTTATTCTGACATCTGCACGTGACAGCTGTCAAGCCAGGGAAATTATTACTTATTAATTTTTCAACTAGGTCACGTGACCGAAAAAATTTCCGAAAAATTCGGGTTGTTGCCATAGCAACCTGTCAAAAACAAGGCATCTGATTGGCTTAAAACAACTGGTATAAAATTTTCCTAATTAGAAATGCTGGATACATTTTTTAGCGATGAACTCGAAAATTTACCATTAAGTTTTCACCAAAAAATGTATTTTCAGCAAGATGGTTGTCCAATTGTCCATCACATTGCGCTCGCGAGGTAATAGAATGACTTCACCGCAGATTTGGTCTAAGGTGGATTGGTAGAAATGGCCCAGTTTTGTGACTCCCAAGAAGCTCCGGCTTAACGTAGACCGATGGGGACGCGTAAAACAAATTGTTTATGCCACTTCAATACCAAATAATATTGACGTGCTTAAAGGCAGAATAACCCAGGCTGTTTGTTTAATATCCCAGGAAGAAATCAGAAATTCTTTCAAATATCTAAGGAAGCAATTAAAAAAATGTCTTGAATTTGGGAGTGAAGTTGTTGAATTTTGATATCTTTATTGTATTGCCTATAGTTTATATTATATTCTTGTGAGTTTAAATGTTCGTATTATTAAAAAATTGCACTTGAATAATAAGTATTCTGAATTAAATAATTGCTTCATTTAATACATACATTGACAAACATGCCCATAGGTGCCATTATTGTTTAATATGTAGAAACTAGAACTCTAGTTAAAGGTGTGAGAGAAAATAGTTGGGACAAAACAAATGTGATAAAACTCGTTACTTTTTATTTAAATATTTTAATAAAATCTTGTACTTCCGCTTGGGTTTTTTTTAACCATATTTCATATTTGTTCTTTTGGTAGAAAATGATAAACAAAGTGCGTTTCCTCTTACGCAAAATAACGTTTTCGTATTGCTTCCTGTATAAAAAATTAAATTTTTCATAACGTGAATCTTATTTATTTTACAAGCAAAAACATTTATTTGAAGTAACCTTTTTACGTTATCTTGCCAAATTTGGTTCATTTGCCCTCTTCTAAACCCCATCCGTGGACATACTGTACCTACAACTTTCCATGGATAGTAAATTTTATTGTTTTTTCAACTATACCAAAAGAAAAGGGGCTTGGTTTTCCAGTGACCGACAAAGCATTTTCACCATAGGGTTAGGAAATTTAGAGATAGAGAGAGAGAGAGAGAGAATTGATTTAAAAAAAAAACACTTCGTTTTAAGACTTGATATAAAAAATATTTCTGTAATGGTAAGAAGAATCACAATGTTATGAGCACAAAATACCCGTCTTTTAAGTTAAAACAATTAATTCATTTTTAAAAAATAATTTCGTCCCTATTCGTAACGGATATCACACACTAAAGCTAATTTACTACATAAATTTAATTTCATGGCACATCAAGGAGTGTAAGGCGACGCTACAGCAATATTTATCTTGTATTACGTTGTGTATAATGTTCAGCAAATTGTTAATCAATAAACTCTGTGTCATATAATGAACGAACGAAGTCATCTAGTGTTTTATAAGTGTTATAATCTTGGAAAGTTAAGCGATAAAAATACAAGAGTACTCTAGTGGACTAGAGTGTTATTATAAAGATAATAATACACTTAAGCAACAAGTACACATGACATAACACGCAAAATATAAAAGTAATTCCTGTACAGCCACTTGTCATTAAGTTTTGTGGCGCCATCCCATGGTTGTTCTAATAATTTGCAATCTCTAAACAAAATCGTATTTAAAAATTGTTACTAGCAAATATGTGGTTGCCTGCAAGAATTTTTGTGGTGCTCTCATATAAGATACTCTAATATTTTGCGTGTTAAGCGGTGCATATATCCCCTCTCAGGATTTTGACTTTTAATTTTAAAGCGAGGTGACAAAATCAAGGTTTCTAAGAACTCAGTTTTATTCATATGCCCTAACTGTTTTTTTAAATAACATACATACTCAGTAAGTATTCCCAATTACTTCCTATTAATTCCACCCCTTAAACTTGATACGTTTAGATTTTATGGTTGTATTTTTGCCAAGCTGTGGTGCCAACAGAAACTTTTTTTGGATCCAGTGCTTTTTCCAGTGAGTTGTTCATCAATAATTCATTCGTTGTTAGAGAATCATCATTTTTATTAGCATATTTTTCATTGCTATTTTAAAGTTGGTAGGTTTTCAAAAAACATAAAATTTCTCTACTTTCCTTAAGGGCGACTCTACGCTTTAACAGTTCATGTTAAAAAGACCGATTTAAAAAAATAGGGTGTGCAGACACGCCAAGTACAACAGTAACTTAGTATCCAAAAAACAAAGCAACATGTTTTTTTTTAACTGTAACACTCGACTTGTAATTGATAGTAAAACGGTTACTGTGCAGGTTCTCGTCGCATATTGGTAGATAAATTACTTTTCCAAAACTCGGAGAAAACTTAAAAAAAAAAAAAAATTTCGCATGCAGTTAATTTGACATATTGATAATGGAATTTTTGTTCACTTGGTCATGGAAAACCTGGAAAAGTCATGGAGTTTGAATAGGAAAGTTTGGTGGCCACAGTAGTATAAGTAGATGCTTAGTGAGTTTCCGCATGCGCAGTAGGGTCGACCTTGAACGCTCAGGTGTGCTATTGTTATTTGGCCTTGATATGCGCAGGTGTTATTCCAAGGTCAAGGTCAATAACTTGGCCTTGAACGCGAGCAGATGTTTCTTTGTTTGGTGATGGCCAGGTGGACGACGCTTATTTCAAGGTTACATTTGCTTGGTCTTGAACGCGAGCAGATGTTTCTTTGTTTGGTGATGACCAGGTGGACGACGCTTATTTCAAGGTTACATTTGCTTGGTCTTGAACGCGAGCAGACGTTTCTTTGTTTGGTGACGACCAGGTGGACGACGCTTATTTCAAGGTTACATTTGTTTTGTATTTTTCGAGGTCGCCGGATGTATTCCTCCCACCATAAATAAATACTTGACCTTGGATTACTTCCTAATAAATATGGCTCATTTCGAAAATAGCTTTCATTGTCACTCATAAATCGTATGCGTTAACTGTTGCTTTGGCATATAAAGTATTGTGTTTGTGGTGTGTTCTACAAGTGTTTATTCAAGGTACTTGACAGTAATTGTTTTTATTGTATTTTAAATCATGAGCATTTCAAAGCAGACCATAGCCGAAATTAATAATATGATAAACCAAGATATTCAATTTCTGGAACGTAGAAAATTCTCTACATTAACGGTGGGCAAAATTTATATGATAAAAAAAATTAATTCTTTGACTTCACGTTTTGGAAAAGCCATTATCGTCACATTGTTTGATCCAACACATCAAGCAACATTTGAAACATTTTTACCATCACGCGTAGCTGAAATTCTGACAGAGGATACTATTGAAATGATGAATAACTCCGGTGATCAGTACACCTTAACTTATTTGGGGCAAAGCTCACATGTATTCTCTGGAGGTAATACTAGAGCGTTGTTAAATTTTGGTTGTTTGTAATATATTGTTGATTAGGCTATTTTAATGTTGATTTAAAATGTAATAAAATAGTTCTTGTTAAGTATATATCGAAAAACACACAGTCACATACAATCACATGTCCATTATTTTCTATTTAAGATGTGTGACTGCCCTACTGTCATTGAAAATCGAGATATGTACATTAATTGGTTATCATGTAAATTAAGAGAGCTGGCTGAAGAAATACTACACTTTGCAAATTATGGTAAATCCGATGTGGGTTTTAGTGAAAGTCAGTATAGGAAGTATATGAAAGACGCCGTAAATTTCACGGCTGGAGCACACACGTGCGAGAAATACCTATATGGAACCATTGATCTGGACGAATTTTGCGCTGGAATGATAAATGAAGAATTGGGAAGCTACCTATTCGAAGTGCCTCATTTACCCGATGAATTAGCTAGAAAATATGGTTTGGCTCCCGCAGATGATACCACTATTCTTGATGACCTTGGAAATAAAGCAGTCACCAATGAAGTTGATAGTAAAGCATTGGGTACTGTTAGCGATGACGAAATGGAGTGTGTTCAAGAAGATGAAGAAAATCTTTAATTCATTGTATAATATAATAACATGAGATGTTAAATAAATGATTATGTACCTAAATTATTGTTTAATTTTTTTTATAAATAGTCAACCTTCACAAAAATCACATCAGTTTAAGCTAAAAATGGGTCGTGTTAACAACACAATTGATAAATTTGGGCGCCAGAAATTTAATGACCAAAATCACATTGTTCTTGTTGGACAACCAGGAGTTGGATTTAGATTGACCGATGATGGTCAATATGATATACAAGGGAAATCTCTAACTAATGTAGCACCACCAAAGAATCCTGGGGATGCCGCTAATCAGGAATATGTTCTTGAACAAAGGCGTGAAATTATTAAACGACTTAGTGAATTAGTGAATAATGATGTTTTGGAATATGTTAGAAAAGAACTTAATGAAATGAATAAAAAGCTTGCTCAAGAGGCGAATGAAGATTTTTTGCAATCTGTTACAAGAAGACTTAAGGATATCGATTCAAAATTGTTGAATCAAGAAAAAGCTATTCAGCGTATACGTATTACGCGCATGTAGATAAAGAAACAAGTCTATTCTGTGTATGGTGACCTCGATTTTACATGGGATATGAGAGTGGAGGGGTTTGAAGGTCACCTAACAGATACAAATAGAGGCACAAAACTTTCTTGTTTCAGTCTGCATTTCAGTACTTCCAGAATACTGCATAGTAATTTATTTCCTCAAAATGCAGTCACCAAAAAGTGAACGTCAAATTGCAGTTGTTCGCCCATTCTCTGTAAACGGTCGTCAGATGTGTGCCAATTGCGAAAATTGGGAATTTATTAGTGGAATAATGGGTTTCTGTGAATGGTGTCAAAATGAGTACCATAAGAAACATGGGATGAAATCACCGCAACAAATATCTCGTGAAAATTCTAGTGAATCTCTGCAAAGTCTCGCTGTCTCAGTGGGAGGTTCATCAGAACATAATAATCACGATACGCCGGAATTCAGTCAAGAAGGGCAGCGCTGGACTTCTTCAAGCAATTTTGAAGATCTCGAAATAATTAACGAATCACCGCAAAGTCCTGTTTTCTTAGAAGGAGGAGGAGGAGGAGTAGGGGGAGGAGGTTCATCAGAACGTAATAATAGTGAGACCATGGAATTCGACCAAGAAGGGCAGCGCTGGTAATTCCGAAAAATAGAGACAATTTAGATATAGTGTAAAAGTTTCTTATGATAGTCATGTAATTTTAAATTTATGTGAATAAGTGCGTTTTTCTAATGATAGTGTGGATGTATTATTAAAATCTTAATAAAAATCTTTTTGTACTAAATATGTTTATTATTCACCATACATTTGAATTAACAAATCGCTCTTGATATATATTATTTCTGTGGTTCCGTTCTAAAATCCTCGCTAGCATTACATCCATTTTTCCAATTCTCCTTTGAAAACGATATCTATCAAGTATTAGTTGCTGAAAATTACTTTGTCTGGCTTGTCTATATGCAAAACACCAAACAGACATACGGTGGATAATATTTCTTTCTTCGTCAAATCTTACTTGCTTCATGGTGTATTGTAAAATGAATTTTTATTTGTTATGTCATTTATATATAGGCTGAACATAAAGAGAGTGAATTAGTTTTACTTTAAAATGGGTCGTGTTAACAACACAATTGATAAATTTGGTCGACAGAAAACTCCTGTTTGTAACAACTTATCGCGAGGGTTGCCCGGAATCGGATTTAAACTTACTTCAGATGGCCATTTTGATATAGAGGGAAAATTATTAAGGAATGTTGCCCAACCGATAAATGATAATGATGCTGCTACCAAAGAATATGTCCTTACGGAAGTTCATCAACTTGGTTCGCAGATAAATACCATACTTAGTAATGTGCTAGTACCGGTTTTTCAAAAAATATTTGAAGATGATGAGACCAAAATTACGTACCTTAAGGAAAAAATGTATCAAATTCACTCACATGCTGCACGGTATACTACAACGAAGATAAAGGATCCAAAAAAACCAAAATGGGAACCAACCTAGATAAAGTTCTATTTAAAAACATAATTATACTGTTAAATTGAAAATAAAACGCATAATTATGAAAAGCAATATTTATTATTATTATTTATAATGCATACATACGTAACGTAAAACCTATTTGATAATATTTATACAATATCTGATTTGTCTATCCAAGAATTAAATTGATTTGGAAAACCTAACCATTTTACAAACAATTGATCGTTTTGATTGTTCTTGCGTTTTCTAAGAATTTTCTCAACTAAATAAACACCAGGGCTAGCTGTCTTTTGCAGTTCTGCTTCGTAAAAACATCCTTTAATAGGTTGACCTTCCAATGATTGTAGCAAGTAGGTAGGTGGATTTGTAATATTAACTTTTGCTATTTCAAACAGTTCCGTGGACCAGGAAGGCGTATATCCTTTGTCAAATACACCTTTATACTTGCTAATGCGAACAATGTCACCCAAATGAAATTTTTTTTTCTTCGGAGCAATTTTCAAATAGTCATATGCTTTAATAGGGGTATCCTCTTTTACACTGTTAGGCTTCATTCCAATGGTGCGGTGTTTAGTGTTATTATAGGTCTTCGTTATAGCTGGTAATATTTGTAACCATCTGTAAGAACCTCTAGCCGAGAATTGTTTATATAACTTATTTTTCAAAGTTCTTATAACACGCTCAACAATTGCCGCCTTTTTCGTGCTATATGTGGAATAATGGTTTATATTATATTTTTTCATGAGTGCTTGAAAGGTGCTATTATAAAATTCCTTTCCTTGATCACTCTGTAAATTGTTTGGTGCATAGGATGCTTCTTCAATGATGATTTTCATGGCATTCGTAACTTCAACACCGGTCTTATTCTTAACTGCTTTGGTGTACACGAATTTGGAGTAACAGTTTATACATACAACAATGTAACGGTATCCATCATTGTCAGTAGCATATGGCTGCATTTCCGCCAAATCAATTTGCCACAAATCTCGATATCCTTTTATGACCGTACGTCTTCTAACAAAATTTTTTCTTGCTGTCCTATGTAATTCATTTACGACTTTAATTTTTTCTTGGCTAGGATCCATATTATAAGGTTGCACGTCTTATCAGACACTGAGGATGGCAACTACGTGCAAAACTTAATATATTATTCCTTCTTCTCGAAGCTCTTCCATAATTGACATAATCTCATTATTATGTCCGGTATGTCCAGCTACTTTTGACCCCCACAATAATCGTAATCTATCCACTAACTCCTTAGGTTTATTCCAATAAACATATTCAGATGATTTCGACGATAGGCGCTTTTTTGCTGGTAGTTGGATTTTGTTGTTGACTTTTTTTCTTCCTACACCACCACCACCCAGTTTAGTTTCCGTAATTAGCGGTTTTATGATTCGTAAATATTTTCTCCATCGGGTTTCCCTTAAACCACGTTTCTTGTCATAACCGTCGTAGGCCGCATCCGTCAATTTCAAAATGGTTTGGTATTTTCGAAGTACATCTAGACTAATTTCGTCTTCATTATCTAGGCATGCTGGATTTTTTAGAAAAATCAAATCGTAAAGCTCAGCTGTTCCATCGAATTCAGCAATGTTTGTTTTGTTCTTGTATAACACCATCTTTCCGTTTGTTAGAAAACGAACCACCAAGTTGCCAATATATTTTGTTGATTTATTTTCTTTTTTATCAAAGCGTACACCATACACGGTATCATAACGGGACGGTTCCAATTTTAATCCATTTAAATAATCTTGAATAGTTTTTGCGGCTGAACTGCTACCACTTGATGTGTGTGGTGATGTGTAAGATGATGTTATCGTTGATGGGGAAGGGGTTTCGAACAGTGACTCACGATTTCCACGTTTTGGTGTAGGAATTTGTGTTTTTTGCGAAATCGGTGTAGATGTTTCAAAATCCGCTTCTGTTGGATGTTCTTCAAACATTTTCTCTATTCCCACCAAGCTGCTGCTACTACTCCGACTTTGTGGTTTAGTCGTAGTACTTGATTTTTTAGTTGCGTACTGTTGCTGCTGCTGCTTTACGGCTTTAGATATAGATTCTAGTGGTTTAGAAACTGGTTCATAAAACTTTTCCAAATCATGTTCATTCTGCACCTTAGCTGCTTTAATTTGTTTAAATTTTTTTCTAACCGCATTTGTAGTTTCCAGTAGCTTTCGTTTTAATTCGATTTCTTCATTCATGATGCTTTCAAAGCACCGTTCAACGATGAAATGATTATCCAAGTTATTATTATAGGAATATATAACTATCGAATCCCTTGCGGTATCTGCCCGAATTTACATCACTATCCTTGTCAATAACTAAAAAACCATATTTATTATCCCAACATTTAGCACACATCTCTTGAAATTGTGTAAACGTCAGGTCGGGTGAAACCTGATCGGAAAATATATGTTTCATATTCATCTCATCTTGTTTAAACATAATAATGAAGTTGGCATTATCCCGGACGAGCTGCTTAGGAACACGAGAATACGTTTGCGCCAAGTAAAAGGCATCCACATTTTTGTGACGTCCCATGCTAAAATACGATCTTATAACGTCCTGTTTCTCACACATAACGTCATCAAAAATAAATATTGAATTAGGTTTAGCATCTGACGGTTCCACAATGTTATTTGCGTCGCTAAAAGCGTAGTAGCCAAGACCTTTGATTGGTGATAAAATTTTCTTTAAATATTCATATTTCGGTTGATAGAGCGACTTTGAGTAGATATAAACATTTTCGAAACGCAGTCCCGAGGGGTGAGTAAGCAGCGAAATCATAACATTTGTTTTTCCACAGTTTGAAGGTCCTATTAATAATCCACGAATAGATGACGGTAGCAAAGGACCATGTCTTTTAAATAATTTTTGTTCTAGTCCAGATCCGACCTTTACATCGAGATTATCGACGGGAAGTTTTTGTTTAAGATTGACGATACGCATCTTAACAAAATCTATATTTTATACTGAACTGTCACGTAAACTATCATTCAGATGTCGCTCGTCAGACGAAGTAGACGGTCTCGTTTATCAAGTAAGACTGGAAGCGGTATTGTTAATTCAGTAATTAATAGGCTACCGTTCGAGTTACACATTCCCGGCTATCAGTATTGCGGGCCCGGGACGAAAGTAGTAAAACGTGTGGCAAGAGGAGATCAAGGAATTAATTCTTTGGATGTCGCATGCAAAAAACACGATTTAGCCTATTTGCGTAATAGTGAAAATTTAAGTGCTCGCCACCAAGCAGATCAGGAACTCGAGCAAAGCGCGTGGAAAAGAGTAAAATCGAAAGACTCTAGCGCTGGTGAAAAAGCTGCAGCTTGGTTGGTAACCAACATTATGAAAGCGAAACAACGTTTTGGTATGGGTGTATCATCATCATCAAAATCGAGAAAAGCATCCACTAGAGGTAAACGTCGCTTCCAGCGCCGCCGCCGCCACACTAAAGGTAATGGCGTCGGTAAACATAAGCGAGTATACAAAGTAGCTTTTGGATCATCTATTAGACGACCCGTTCGATCAGAATTGTTAAAAGCTGGTGGGAAAAAACTTATCGAGGAAAATATCATGAAAGCATCGAAAATAGCTGCAGTAGCTGCACGTAAATCCCTAAGAATAGCCGGTGGCAAACGAAAAATTCGCACGCCTAGAATCATTCCAATTCCGAAGACCGGGGGGATATTACCGTTAATACCAATATTTGCAGGACTATCGGCCTTAGGTTCGTTAGCAGGTGGTGTAGCAGGCATCGTGCGTGCCGTAAAAGCAGTAAAAAAGTCGACTGCAGAAAAAATAGGTACCGGCTTACATCTAAGTTCAAGAGGAAACGGATTATATTTGAAACCATATCGCACAGGTTTGGGATTATATATAAACAACGGCAAAAATAAGAAATCAAAAAACTAATAGAATCCCTACCTCAAAGACCACTATCCAATATTGATATAGAAAAGTACGCCTTAAAAATGAAAATACCACACTTTCGAGGCGTATATATGAGAGATTCATTACCTGTACGCGGTCCCAAACGTCACGAGGCCGCCATTATAAATTTGGATAGTATGTCGGGTGTAGGGACTCATTGGGTAGCATATAGAAAAAGCAATTCTGATGTAACATACTACGATAGTTTCGGTGATTTACCCCCACCTATGGAATTGGTACGATATCTGCAGATGGGTTCCGAAGCGACGAAGAAAATTTACTATACATACGACCGTCAACAAGAATTTGGAACAGTCTGGTGTGGACATTTGTGTTTGAAGTTTCTTTTACAATCGTAAAAAGTATGTCTTTGACACCCCAAATGGAACGTGACAACTACACCAAAATGTTGCTATCACTTAAAGCATATCGTGAAGTCGGAGGATTACAAAAAATGACAGCGGAACAGTTAGAAAATACGCCCAAAGAAGTGTTGATCGCATTAGCTCCAAATGAAATAGCACTAGTTTGGGATAGGTTACCTAATCACCTAAAAAGTGACGTCGATATATTGAAATATCAATACTGTTTCGAACATTATAATAGCAATAATTCAGATTCGGACGAGGGCGATGGACCGATACCAAAAAAAATATTTTGTTGTTATTGCAAAATTAACGATGTGAATATAAAGGCAGAAAACAGTTTAAAAACGTCCAAAGGAATAAAGCAACGCTTCAGCTTAAATCCATTTAAATGTTGCAAACAGCAATAAAATAGCTACACAAATAGTTTCGTGGTCAGTCATGTCTTACACATTCACTCTAACAGGACATAAAAGTGTCTTAAGTGCGGATTTTTACCCACCCATCGAGTTAAATACAACAGGCAAATATGGAGTTGCACTGCTGGGATTTTACACATATAATTCGATTTTTAATATCGACGAAAGCAATAATTCATTCAGCCATTTGAAAACAGCTATACCAACGAATGTAAGGATTCCACCAGGAGCTTACGAAATTAATGAAATAGCAAAAGCCATGTACACCGCTTTAAAAGAGTCATGCAATGAAGTTGGTACCGATTTATTTTCATTAACAGCCAATAATAATACGTTAAAATGTGAGCTAAAGTCAAAATATAGCATCGATTTTCGAGGTAGCAACAGTATCGGCAAAGTGCTCGGATTTGGCTCTGTGCTGCTGCAAGGTGGACAACGACACGAATCAAGTACCATCGTGGACATAATGAAAGTACGCATCGTACGTGTGGATTGTAATATAATTTCCGGAGCATACCTGAAAGTCATACGTTATTTGAATTTGATATTGACGTCGAACCCGGTTACAAAATCTCCAAAGAACCGCAAAATAATATTTATATGCCGATAATGCCGGATGGTCGTCAGTTTATCGACAACATTACTCTACGCATCTTGGACGATAGCGGTGATTTGATCGATTTTCGAGGTGAGAAAATTATAGTTAAACTAGAGTTGAAAAAAATCGTATAATGGGTTTTTGCTTTAACCGTCAACTGCATATGCTGTCAACAATTCAAGATTCAGTTAAACGACATAAAAGTAAGCAGACAACACAGTCAAGGTTCAGTCGCAAGTCAGACGGACGATCGAAAACACATCCGCACAGCAATCGGCAGCTCTCCGTGAAAGATTGCCAATTTCTACAATCGATCGGTTTGAAAGTGAGAAAAATTAGAAAATGATGGCCGCTAGCAGTGACAAAATCGAAGTTTTTACCGAACCAATTTTTGATAACTCCATTATTAGTTTTCAAGAACACACATATAAACCTTACGGTTCTCCAACATTCCGCAATTCTGATGAAATTCGCATACCTGTACACTTTCAAGATATCATTTTGGATATATCGGATAGTTACATTTACATCGAAGGAACATTCAAACCCAAAGACGTTACTAAAAAATGTTATCTATCAAATAATGCCATCGCCTTTCTATTCGACGAATGTCGTTATGAAATGGGAGGGGAGCAAGTTGCCGTCGTTCGGAAACCCGGAATTACCACAACGATGAAAACTATGGTGTCATTGGGTGCCGCACAAAATAGAGCTCTCATGGCATGCGGATGCAAATCAAGGGATACTAGATTCCACAAGTAACGTGTTCTCCGGCAAGCTTCCTCTAAAATATCTCATGGGTTTCGCAGAGGATTATTCAAAGGGTATTTTTAACGTCAAGCAAGAGTTGATTTTAATTATAGCCCGCACTTTCAAAAATTGCTATATCGGCGAAGTAGATGCAGACATTTCAATTGAAAAAATTGAATGGAAAATTCGTCACATAATTCCAGACGATCGACAGAAGTTTAAGATATTATCACGCATGAATAAAGGTGGAAGTAACGCAAACGTTCCAATGGCTTACCGTAAATGGGATCTTTACGAGCTACCTTCTTTGAGAGAAACATCGTCAGACGTATGGGCCTTAAGAACTAGCACGAGTCTCGAAAAACCGAGATATTTGATTATCGGTTTTCAACCAACTAGCTCTTCCGACAACAGAGCAAAAGATAGCACACAATTTACAACGGCCGATATAAGTGATATTAGGCTCTATCTTAACTCTGCCGTATTTCCCTACGAAAGATGGAATTTAGATTTTTCCAAGAAACTGTATGCCGCATGATGAGTTTTGCCGACTATCTTAAAAATCCGTTATTCGTAATAGATTGCAGTCACCAACCAGAAGCCGTCAGGGCGTCCACAGTGGACGTGAAATTGGAGTTCGAAACACGCAAAAGTAAATTTCCTAAAGACATTAAAGTGTACGCGTTAGTTATTCACGATGCATTTTTTAGTTACAATATACTTAATGGTTCTGTTACTAACAAATCAATACATTAGTTTGAAGTTGTGTAATTCTCCAAATTATGTACTTTACATATTTAAAATAAACTTATAAACGACATATTGGAGTTTTATTCTTACTACATACGACATATTTGAGGCTTATTTTAATACTTCAAATGTGGGGCTTTGGTAAATAAGGTCGAGAGATGAAGAATAGGCAGAAATTTAGGAGAGGGGTGGGGAAAAGAATGTATATAAGACGTGATTTAGAAAATTAAATTCACTCGAAGCCAAGATGTCATCAAGTTCTGATGATGAATATTCCAGTGACGACGAGCAGACCGCGGCACCAAATGTGCAACATAGGCTTGTACTGAGACCGCGAAGGCTTAGACCTAGGTATTGCATCATGCAATCCTACGTCTCATGGGGGTCTAGAGATTTGTGTATGCACTGCTACACGAAAGGATTTGGAGCTGTGATGATGGATGTTCATTTCGTCACAACTCATTTTACAGTGGGTTCGCGAGGTGATCAAAGGCGGAACCACTCGAGTTGTGCTTTGTGTAGGGAGAGACTGTTTACAGTCGTTCATCAGCAGTCTTGCCTTATTTGCAATAGAATGTAAATTCTATTACAAATAAAGCTCCTCATACGACAACCCTGCCTGCCCCCTGACAAAATCAGTCCTTTTCAGGACTACAGAATATTTGATCGTAGTTTGTAGTTAAACACTATGTTTCCTAAGGAAGATATTTCTCGAAGGAAAAATTGTGTTACTTTGAGTGAGAGATGCATTATGTGTTTAAATCATACATAGATAGCGAGAGAAAGAGCATTTGCAATATTTAGCTTGTAGTTTTTATGTATGATAAGAACGCATATGCCTCTAGTTATTCAAAGTGACATGACTTTCCATCAAGAAACATATTTTAAAAAATAAGGTCACTCTACATTAGGATTCTTGTCGTTTCACATAGAACGTTGGCTAATATTAAACCCGCTCTAACGTATGACAAAAACAGACGTAGTTTCAGAGTAACAAAATATTTCGAGCAAGAAATCTGTTCTTGAGGACATATTTTTGTTAGTCTTAAAGGATATGTCAGAACCGTTTAGCCCCACCCTCATCCCCACTCTTACCCCCACCACCCTAAATGCTTTTAAAAGCGGGAGCAGCCATCACATTTTTCATATCTCAACCAGCCATGAAGTGGGACAGGCTGATGTTAAGGACGACAAGGGAGTCCAAAATAAGCGAGTTTTGGGAGGCTTGGCGTTTAAAAAACGCGAATAAGCCAACGGCCGCCACCACCAGAGCCGGCTCCAACAGAGCCGGTGGAAGTGGTGGAAGGACCCCAGATGCTGCTGGGCACGCGACTGGACGCGAAGACGGCGTGCCGCACCGCGATCGGTGCAGATCGCGAGAGGGGAACAACCACTCTAGGTTTCCCTCTCCAACCCAACCCACCGCGAAAACGGCCCTTTTCAGGGCCACAAAAGATTTGATCGTAGTTTAGATATTCTTAGTCACTTTGTGTTTGACACTGAATCAGTGAAAAAATGCAAAGATGACCAAGGATGACATTTTATGGACGTTTAAAAATAGACGTTGACATTTTCGCATAACTGTTTTCGATAATTTACCTAGAAGTGTCTAAAACTAATTTTAAGTTGAAGGTCCACGATCTGTTAAAACTGTTATATTTCTAACTTAAAAATTGTATCCATATAGTTATTTCCGAGGGGCAATTTTTGGTTCTATAAACTTTATATGAAGTTAGAAAAATCGATATTAAAATCCCGCGGTTTGCTCGGAGAAATACAGACGGCCCGTAAAGCACGTGCGGTGTCGCGCGGAACTCAAACTTTGTGGTCAATGTAATGACATGGGCATAATACCATTTAGTAGGCAATGACTATAAAAAAAAAGTTGTTGATAATGGTAAAACCAATGTCAAAAAGTTTTTGGACACTTCTAGTGAAATTAGGGAAAAAAGTAATTAGAAAATGTTGTTTGGAATGTCCATTTTAATCGAAATCCGCTTTTAAAAAGTGAAATAATTTTTACGACCCGCGCTTTTCTCGGAAAACAAAGATTGCACGGGAGTTTTTAGACACTTCCAGTGAAATAATCAAAGCAAGTTATAAGAAAAAAATGTGCGTAACGACCATTTTTATCGAAATCCACTTTAAAAAATTGAAAAAGTGAAAATTGAAAAAAGAGTTATGGAAAATTATAGGTTTTTAACGAAATTGCACATTTTAGACCATTTTAGACTGCTATAACTCCATTATTATTAGTCGCACAGAAAAACCGCGGGGATCAAATCTTAAGGAAATTTTACGTAGAATCCGAAAGTTTTAAAAAAAATTGAAAAAAGTGGAGGGGGAAGGAAAACATTTTCAAAAAAATTTAAAAACGCGAGATAACAGTCAAATAAACATCGCCCAGCGTTCCAAATGGGGGGGTGTTACTATGCGGGTTTTTTTTTTTTTTTTTTTGCTGGGTCCGGAAGAAAGGGAGGCTCTCTTACAAGAGCTCACGGAGCGCCGTCGGAGCCGTCGCAGCACTCCGATTTGTATTTCACCGAGCAAAGCTTGGGCCTTATATTATTTCGTTCATATGAAATTCTATATGAGGTTTCTTTTTCAAGGGAAGGGGGAATCTGAGGTCTTTAAAAGCAGCTCGAGTCGACTGCTTACTTCATTACATTCGCTCATCTCAACATGGCATCATCAGATGATGATGGATACTTAAGCGATGATACTCCTAGGAATTTGGATAATTGGGCACTTAGACAGAGGAAAGTTTTCCCCATCCGATCCCGCCGGGTGTGCAAGACCTTAAACCTGGTGAAGGTGGGTGATGACGGCTGGTGTATTGGCTGCTATGCCGACTTGGAAAACAAGTCGGCTGGTGACCAATTCTTCAGTGGTCATGTAACCCAAGATTTCGGTAGTCGCGCGCACATACCGAACTGTAAAGGTTGTGGAGTAGCTCTTGGTACTCTACAACATAAGAGTGCGAGTTATACGTCGGGCCGAGGGGACGGCGTTTTTAAAAATAATTTTATTTCTAGAAAAAACACTTGAAACCCTCTAGTATAACGAATTTATTTGGATTGAAAGAAATTAACAGTTTAGCTAGTCACGACAGAAGTAACGAGACAAAGCATTCGAGTCCTATTTATAACATTTCTTATCATAGAAAAGGAGTGGCGAAAAGTGCTATCATAAGCATTTATACAGAATGTAACTCCTCCACCCTTAGAAGGGCATATAAACCTTCAAGTTTCTATGACCTAAATTATAATTGAATTATTTTCAATATTTTTATTCTTTGTAACTTTTAAATAAATAGGTCGTAGATACTTCCAAATTAAAAATGATATTATTATACTTAAAATAACATAGAGCAAAACTGTCCAAATACTTATTTTATTATAATAGATAGGCTCATTAAATTTTTTGAAATTTTCATATTTTTGTATATTAATTTCTTCTTGAAGTTTATTAAGTTTATTGAAATTAATATTATTTAAATTGAGCAGTTTTACTTCTTTATACAATGTTTTATGGGTTAAATTAGTATCAATATTTGGCAAAGGAATGTCCATAAAATTATATTTAACATTTTTATAAGTTTTAATAGTAATATCTCCTAATTTTAAGCTACATGGAAAACTTAATTCTATCATATAAGTTCCATTAAATAGTATATTATTTTGTATATTTCCGCACATTTCGGTACCTATTAAATCTTTATTGGTTACCAAAATCCATTTATTGTCATCAATATTTTGAAGTTGTAAATTATTAATGCTGACATACAGGGTGTTACAATTAGTAATATTATGTTCGTACCGTAATAACTGTACCTCACAGGGCGTATTTTTATAAAAGTTTTCACTATGTATATGATTACATAAATAATCGTTAGCAAAAATACGTTTACATGGTTGATTAGAATATCCAAAATTTCTTTCATTCATTAATAAGTATTCAAAGTTTGGTACAATTATTCTATGGTAGTTTTTATACATGGTCGGTAAAGGAAATAACTGAAACAAATTATAATTTTCTTTTTCTACTAAAGGAATCTCAATTACAAAAATTAGTTCATTATTTTTTACATAACTTCTTATTTCTAGAGTACTCTCTAACTTTAAGGTATTTTCCAGGGTTGGTTCAAAGGGCAGTTTTTCGAAAGTTAATTTTTTGTCTAATAGTTCAAGTTCAATTAGAAATTCTTTTATATTAATTATGGTATTATGAAAAGTATTTAATTTTGCGAAAGTTATTGCTGTTTCGACATTTTCCAGGATATCATAGATATTTTGGTAAAAGGTAGTTATTTGTGAAAGAATCATATGAATTCGAAAAAATTCAAAAAGGTTAGTTTCGTCGATTTTAACTTTATTTACAGTTTCTATTATTTGGTTAACCTTTGATTTTAAAGTTTCTTGGTTATGCGAAACATTCTTAATAGTTTCTTGAAAGTTATCGATAGAATCACTAAAAAGTGTCATTTGTTTATTTAAGGCAATATTTAAATTTCCTTGGTTTTGTTTTAAAATATTAATATTATTATCGATACGTTCAGCATCTTCTTGGTCCAAGTTACCTGTAATACTCTTAATAATAGTACCTAAGGCATTTATAAGGGCTCTTTTTTCACGGAGTTTAGTTGGTAAAATTTTAGTTAATCGATCATTAATTTTTTGTTTAATATTGTCAGTAATAATATAAGAATTATGAAATTCCCTTTTATAGTTAGTACAGTTATTTATATTTTCTTTAAGCATCTCATATTTATCAGTTATGTCAGAAAATTCTTTAATTAAGTTTGTCGTGTCAAAAATTTGAATAAATGTCCAGTGATTAATTGTTTTCTGGGCATTTCCTATTTTATAGGGGAGTATTCCTGGGTTATTATTTAAGTTGTGGTATTTGGGGTTGTCTCCTTGGACGAGGGACCATCTGTAACAAGTGGTTTCTTAAGTTCTTTTATATGTATAATTTCTACTTTATCAGGATATTTTGCGTTTTTTATTTTAACGCGATTGTGTTCAAGTTTCTCAGTTATTATATAAGGTCCGCTAAATTTTGGTTTATTTTTATTTCTTTGCGATAGTTTTTTATAGACTTTCTGATTTATTTTAAATTCAGGATTTTCATCTCCTTTAATATTGGTTTTTGCTAAAACTCTTTCTTTAGCGTCATTAGTTTTGTTTGTAACGTTTTCATAGACTGCGTCTACTTTATCTTTATGTGACGACACATAATCGGAATAGAATGACGTAGGAATTAAGTCTAATGGGTCTCTAGAGTTGGTATGACCTAGGACAAGTTCATGGGGTGTGTATTTTGTAACACTATGAACTGTACTGTTATATGCAATTATTGCGTATGGCATAAGTTCAGTAACGGATTTGTCTTTATCTTTTTGTTTTAGAATTCTTAAATGCTCTATTAATGTAGAGTGAAAACGTTCGACTGGTGAGTTAGATTCGTGATGTTTAGGGGTAGTAAAATGTATTACTATTTTTTGAGTTTTTAATAATTCTTTTAAAAGTTCATTACTAAATTCTCCACCGTTATCACACGTAATAGATTCGGGGCATCCGTAGAACGAAAAAAAGTTAACTAATTTATCGCATACAGATTTGGCGTTTTTGTCATAGGGGTATGCTTGTCCGAATTTTGAAAATTTATCAAAAATTGTTAAAAAATTTTGATTTTCAAAAATAAAAGTATCTATGTGTAGCATTTGAAAAGGTTTAGAAGGTGTATCAGTTTTTATTAAAGGAATGTATGATTTATGTCTACTATATTTTAAAGTTTGGCAGATATTACAATCATTAATAAATTGATTTATATCGGTTTTCATTTTAGGCCAGTAGTATAATTCTTTTAGTCGATTATAAGTTTCTAGTATACCTCTATGGTTAGTCTTTCCTTGGTGTTGATGAGTCATCAGCATAATTTTTTCTTCCTTTTCAGAAATATTATTAACTAGTTTTGTACAGCGTATAATTTTTAAATTTTGAAAATTCTTTAAATATATATTAGTAAAAATAGGGATCATTTCTTTATTATAAAAATAAACATAGCAAGTTTTTTCGGGGTTCATATAGTCTTTAATAAACGATTTTATTACATTTGGATTTTCGGGTAATTCGACATGATTTATTTTAAATTTCTCAAAGTTTTCAGTATTTACTTTTATTTCCGGATGAGGAGATTTTTTAATTAAGTACTGTAAAGCTTTGTTATTAATTATCTCGTCTAAAATATTTAAATTAGTCGGATCTGCGTCAGCTTGATTACTATGAATAGTTGAATCAGGAATCCGGGGTCGCATGACTTGAATGTCAGATAAAATATTTATCTTTTTGCTACTTTGCTGATTAGAGCAACTTGGTTGTTCATTGTTCTCTTGAATAGGATTTTCTGCAAGCTCTTTTAAAAATTCTACGATATTTTGATTTGAATCACCGGGATTATTAATTACAGATTCGTTTTCATAAACATTTAATTGAATACGCGATAGTGCGTCGGCGTTTGTATTTAAAGATCCTTTTTTATAAATGATTTCATAATCGAATTCTTCTAAACGTAATCTCCATCTAATTAACTTAGAATTCGGTTCTTTTAAATTAAAAAGCCATACAAGGGGTCTATGATCAGTATATATATAAAATTTACGTCCAAATAAATAGGGGCGAAAGTATTTGCATGCCCAAACAATGGCTAGCAATTCCTTTTCTATAGTTGAATATTTAATTTCGGATTCATTTAAAGTGCGTGATGCATATGCTATTGGTCTGTCATTGGGAATAGTACCTTGTGACAAAATTGCGCCTAAAGAAAAATTACTTGCATCAGTAGTTAATAAAAATGGTTTTGAAAAATCAGGATACTGTAAAATTGGTGCATTAATTAAAAGTTCTTTACAATGTTTAAATGCATTCACAAATTCTTGTGTGTGTTCTATTTTCATGGTTTTTTTCAAACAATGCGTCATAGGCTTAGTTATCTTAGCAAAATTTTTAATAAAACGTCTGTAATAACCTATTAAACCGAGAAATGATTTAATTTCTTTCGTGGTTTTAGGAATTGGAAAATTCTTTATTGCTTTTATCTTATCAGGGTTAGGTTTTACACCTTCGTTGCTAACAACGTGTCCTAAATATTGAACTTCTTTCCTTAAAAATTCAGATTTGTCTAATTGAATTTTAAATTTAGACTCGCGTAATCTTGTAAAAACTTTTCTTAATTTTAAAATATGTTCTTGGAGGCTCGTACTAAATATTATTACGTCATCTAAATAAACAAGGCAAATTTCGTTTTGTAAACCGCGTAATATATTATTCATAACTCGTTGGAAAGTTGAAGGGGCATTTTTTAAACCAAAGGGCATTCGTAAATATTCGTAATGTCCTGTATCTGTGCTAAAAGCAGTTTTTGGAATATCATTTTCGTTCATTTGTATCTGATAAAATCCGTTTGCGAGATCGAGTGTTGTAAAGTATTGCGCTTTACCTAACTTGTCCAAAATTTCGGTTATATTAGGAAGGGGAAATTTATCATTGATAGTTACTTTGTTTAGATTTCTAAAATCGATGCACATTCTCCATTTTTGTTTACCTGATTGGTCTAATTTTTTTGGAACGATCCATATTGGGGATGACCAAGGCGAATTAGAGTCTCTTATAATATTTTGAGCTAATAATTTTGAAATTTGACTTTTTACTTCTTCGCGATGTATTTCAGGGTATCTATACGTTTTTGTATAAATTGGCGTTTCATCAGTTAGTTTTATTTCATGTTTGATAGCATTAGTAAAACTTAAGGGTATTTCTTCGCAATAAAAAATATCTCGGAATTCAAAGCATAGTTTTCGAATTTGTTCTTTTTCTTCGTAATTACAGTGATCAAGTCTTATATTTTTTAAATTAGCTTTAAGTTTGTTATCAATATTTTTTTCTGGTTTTTGGTCACATATAGGGTAGTCAATAAAATTCATTTCATTTAAATCTACAGGTTCTACGTCAAGGTTTTCTAAAAATGTAATTTTAATAGGCTCTTCGTTTGGATTTAAAGCTGTAGTAAATGCTAAGTTATTTTCGATTTTTATTAAACATTCTGGTATTTCAATATCGTCAATATTTTGATAAGGGAGAATACCATATCCATGTGACATGTTCACAGGTATTTGTATTTTTTGAATAGTTCTTGGTTCAAGAATATAAGTTAAATTATTATCTTGTTGTATCTCGTTTCCGTAATTAATTGGGATTTTTGCATTTGGCAATTTTAATATAAAATTATGAAAATCTAAATTAGCGTTTAATTGTTGAATAAGATCTAGTCCTATCAGACCGTCAAATTTATTAGAAAAATTAAAAAGGTAAAATTTATGTATACCGGGGGTATTAAAAGTAGGGAAAATTGGTAAAATAGCAACTTCATTATGAAATGATGTAGCATGTGCCGTTTGCACTTGAAAAATTTGTTCTTTTATTAAATCTGGGAAATTTTCATAAGCAATTTGTGGATTTATAAAACTTCTTGTACTTCCTGTATCTAATAAAAATTTGGCATTAAGTTCGGGTATAAATATAAATGGTAATTGTATATTGTGGTTGTTAAGGAAAATTATGTCTTGTCCGTTTTCTGGCTCATCAGAGTAAAATTTTCATTTTCTTGTTCATTATTTTGGTATTGAGAAAAATCTAATGAGTTAGCAGAATAACTCAGTGGTATGTCAAAGTCATAAGATTCGTCAGGGTATGTTTCTGTTTCATAAAATTCAGTAGGGTATTCATTATATAAATCCGGTTCTGAATTTTCACAATTGTTATAGGAATTTTCAAGGGGAAAATTACTTTCATGTAGGGTTTGTTCGGGTTTTTGTATAACTTCCTGGTTATATAATTTTTGTGTAGTAATTCTTTTATTTTGTAATGAATTATTCAAAATAGTGTTTCCTGAACTGGTGTCCATTGGCTCTATTTTCCTATTTAAATTAGTTCTTTGGGACGTTTGTCCAAAACGTTGATTAGAAAATTGTGGTCTCATTTGATTATTAAATGCAGGTGTTTGAAAAGCTTGTTGATTAAAATTAGGTCTTTGTTGAGAAAAGTAATTATTAGGTCTTTGGAAATTATGGGGGTTATTTTGTTGGGGAAAATTCAAAAAAGGTTTTTGAAAATTATTTTGCGGTATATAGTTTGGAATTGGATTGTAATTCGGTCTATACTGACTATAGTTCTGAGGTGGTGTAAAAGTTTGTCTAAACTGTGAAGTACTAGGTTTTTGGTTTTTATTTAAAAATAGAGGTTTATTTATATTTGGGTTTTGAGTATTTTTGAAGTAGATAAAATTTTCTTCTTCTCGTACAAGTGCCATAGCTTTTTCTAAAGAATCTGGGTTTTTAAGTCTTGTGACAAGTTGCAAATTATACGGTAAACCATTTAAATATGTTTTTAGTGCAAATTGATCGTAATGTTGTATTTTGATTAGTTTTGTAGCGGCATCATCAGGCCCTGAGTTTAATTTTGAAAATAACAGACTTCTAGAATCTTGTACTCTCATTCCAAAAAGTAATGGATTTTCATTTTTGAAAGGTTTTAGGTTCAATAAATCTTGTATAAGGCAATCAATTGATCTTTGATCTGCAAAACTGTGTATCAACACATCTTTTATTAATAGCCAAGAATTTAATTCAGATCGAGAAGCTATCAATTCTGCAGCTCTTCCGTTTAACTTACTTAAAATAGTATCGAATAAGCAAATATTTATAGTTGCGTTTATATTAGTGCGATCTTGAAAAGCTTTTAAAAGATTTTCGACAGCATTTATGAATCTATTGAGTAATTTAGGATTTCCATCGAAATGAGGAATATTATCGGATTGATATTTCAAGAGATGATAATTAGTAGTTTCTGGCATGTTGTCAGTTATATTAATCGAATTTAGAGAATTTATTAAGTCGTCTAAAGAATCAATTTTGAAGATTTAAATAGAAATTTATATACTTTTGAAATTAGTCTGGATAAAAATAAAATTCGTACAGTAAAACACAATAACACAAAAAATAAAATGAAATATTCTTAATCTAAAAATAAAGTGCTTTTTGTAAAGGCAATTGCTTTGTTCTGACTAGATAAATAAAATAATGCAATAGGTATATTTTTTAATTGCCTGTACAAAAATAAAATGGAAATTGAAAATTTCACTTACAATAAAACAATGAAAATTGATGTCTTCATTCGTTTTCTTTCTTCTTTCTTTCTTTCTTCTTTCTTAATCCTAGGCTGGTTCGGCGATTTTTGTCCTCTCCAGTTGTCTTAATCTAAGCTGGTTCGGCGATTTTTGTCCTCTCCAGTTGTCTACAGGGGCGGCGATGTTTGTCCGTTTGTAGCCGGGTTGACTCCTGAAGTGAAGCTGTTGCTGAAATTTCTTCCTTTGTCCCGATGCTGATTGTCCAGTTGCTACCTTAGATCGGTACTATTTGCTTCTGGTCCAACACTTGTCCGGATTTTTGTAGATTTTTGTCTGAGTGAATTCTTGAAAGAAACCGTTGCAATATGCCCTTGTAACGTCTCAGAAATCCTACCACGACTGCGCCAGTTATACGTCGGGCCGAGGGGACGGCGTTTTTAAAAATAATTTTATTTCTAGAAAAAACACTTGAAACCCTCTAGTATAACGAATTTATTTGGATTGAAAGAAATTAACAGTTTAGCTAGTCACGACAGAAGTAACGAGACAAAGCATTCGAGTCCTATTTATAACATTTCTTATCATAGAAAAGGAGTGGCGAAAAGTGCTATCATAAGCATTTATACAGAATGTAACTTGCGTGCCTTATTTGTAATCGAGCCTGATTACAAATAAGATATCCCGTGAAAAACGGTCCTTTTCAGGACCACAGAATGTTTCATCGTAGTTTTAGTTACCTAATGCCATAGTATATGTGGCGTTAGATAGAAAATTATATAAGTCCAGTCGGATCGAGTATAATTTTCTTTGCAAAATCCGTCCTTTTCAGGATGACAGAATATTTTGATCTTACTTGTATTTATCTAATGTCACGACATCTGTGACATTAGATAGAAATTATGTAAGTCCAGACGGATCGAGTATAAGTTTCTTTGTCGGTCACATTTCCACAACACAATTACACCATTTTTGCGAACTAAAAGCAGTTTTCGACAGTGAAGTCCGCCAGTATCATTTTTGGATGGAGGGCATTTGTATAATAAACTCTAGTTTGTTGGCGGTGAAAAGGTGGGGATGGAGTGGTGGAGGGGGTAGATTATCTCTATTTAAACGGTTGCGAGCGGGTCACAGAATCACTTCATTTTTAAATCTTAAAGTACGAAGATATAACTATGGATTTCGAAAGACCATTGAGTCGCGGTTCATCGGTTTTTAGCGATGATACCGTTGACATGAATGATGTCGATATGGATGACCTACTCTTGGACATCGAACGACTTCTAGACATCGAGGCAGAAGATATGTTTAATGCCTGGGAAGATGAGCGGGCGGTCGAAGAAGCAGATGTGGGTCTGGAATTGCCAAACATGGATTGGCAAAATGGGGAGTTGTCGGCTGAAGACATGGAGCCAGACTCCAGCACTGATTGGGTGCCACCACCGCCGCCGGAAGATCATGACGGTCCGGCCGATTCATCCACTTGGTGGATCACGGACCATCAGGATGAAGATGGTCCAGCTGATTCCACCAACTGATCCCGGAACCATGCCCTCCCCGACCTACCCCGACAAAATCAGCCTTTTTCAGGGCTACAAAATATTTGATCGTAGTTTGTAGTTGATTCATGTCACATCCCAAGTAACATGATATTTCTCAAGAATTAATTTCTTTTGGAAAATATTGTGTTACTCTATAAAGACATGTACGTTCTTACCATACGTTAGAACTACCTAAATTTCTAGTAAGTTCTCTACGAAAATGCCGAGAGTTTGGTCTATTATCTTACTTGCAGTAAAATTCACATTTTATTACAAATAAGATGCATGTTCTCAGCCATTGTAACGGATAGCCTCTCTTCACACACATAACACTTTATCGCATACTTAAGTTGTGTGCATCTAATGATTACACACCTAAAGTTACGGCCCTACATTTTTTCGTCTATTCTTTTTTCTATTTTGCATTTTTATTTTATTTTGTGTAACTTTCGCATACTTATTTTAGAAATAAAAAATATTGTTTCATTTAACTTTTTTATTATCATATATATACAAAAACATTTTATTTTACTTATATATACAACACTATTACAAAAATAACTTAACTCTATATTTACAATAAAATTCTAAAATTAATTATATGGAAAATTGTCCAATAACTTAAGTCTTTTTCTACACACTTCCCCTTCACTTTTACACTGTTCAATTTTCGCCTGCAGTTCCTTAATCTGTCTCTCGTATTGCGCCACATCACTATCATTCTTTTTTAGTTCATCCACTAGTTTTTGCCTCGCACTAAAAGCCACGGAGAAGGCACACTTCTGGCTTGGAGAAAACTCTTCCATCCAGTCCGGTATCGGCACTTCTGCAGAAGAAGCAGCAGCAGGTTGACGGGGTTGACTAACCGCCTCGAATAGCCGCTTGCACCGCTTCTTTAATGGTTTGCGGCACATTCCACGCCCAATTGTCGGTGATATAGGCGCACCCGCGATCGGCGATTTTTCGTCAGCGTCGGCCACCAACACAATCGGAGGCATGGACTTCGGAGGCTCGGGCGTTATCGTGTTTGGGCCTTCATTAATGATGACGACCGGTGACAGAGGCTTCGGTGGCTGTGACGTCTGCAAAAAATCGGGGTATTGAACTGGCACTGTTGGTCGCTTGAATACGAATTTCTTCTTCTTCTTCTGTTCACCCTCCATAGCTGCATAAAATTGACTTTTACTGCTGCCGGCTGTCTTTTGCAATTTCAACAGCTTTTCTAGCCTGGTAGTGGGTTGCCGCCTCGCCTTCTTTACCACCACATCACTAATTATGTTAATGCGCCCGCCGTCCTTCTCAGTCCAATTGTTGACGTAGTCAACCGCCGAAGACACTTTTTTTTCACCCACATTCACTTCTTCCACAAACGCAGTGTTTAGCACGTCGTCATTGTGCCACTCGTCAAACACACCCGGGGTCAGCAGGTCAATAACATCCTGCCCCATCAACTCGGCTTGGATACTTCCATCCAAGTTAAACGCATCTAACAACGACTCACTACCGGAATTCATTTTCACTTACTAACTGCACTTAACTGACAACTGTACTTACTCGGTGAACTGTTCTAGCGAACTATGAAATGCTCTGCCTAGCAAACCAAATTTATACTTATCACCCCACCATAAACTCCCCCACTCTATCTGACGGTTGATGCTTTGGAGGCCAAACAAGTTCATTCAACTTACAAGGTTGCGTTCAACGGCTAGACAGCGATTCAAGGACATATTTTCAAGGTAATCGTGTGTCCTTACTTCTGTTATTGTTTGTGCTCTCAAGGTTATATGATCCAGACAACCCATATTTATAGACGCTCTCTTTCCTTCGATGACTATTATCAGAAACTATAATGTTGCCAGCAGATCAAGATAACAATCGTCCAGCTGAGACTTTTTCAGGAGCACAAATAATTATTTCTGCTGTTTGCTATAATTGTAAAAGAGAAGTATATATTTGGACTGACCACATGCAATCTTACAGTTACATTGAATTGTTGAGAGTAAGGATTGTTAAGTGTCATTACTGTGGAACGCTGATGTGTCGACGAGGGCCGATTAACAGATCTGATATGTTGAGAAGACAATGGATGCTACGAGAAGTTTATAAGCCAGACATTAATTAATTTTTATTTTCGTAACTTTATTACTATATTGTAAAATAAAACAACATATTATTGAAACAATTATCTATGTATTTTACTGTCCTGCGTTACAAAATTTCAACTATTGCTATTACTATAGTGGTTAAGAAAACTACGTGACATTGGAGTTAATATTTTTTTATTTTTCTAAAACATAGACCTTCCAACATTTTTCTAATTATAACTAATATTTTCGGGTAAAAAACTTTGTATAGCTTGTATTAACATATTTAGGTTATCTTCAGGGTTTGTTTCGTAAAACTTTATGTCTGGGTGTCCCCAAGGTAGAGTTTTTGTTGTTGATGGTATAATATACCGTTTATCGTCGTGGTGAGATAAAGCAACTTTATTAATTATTTCGGTATAAACGTCGTGTTTATAACTTCGAAAGGTTTTCATTTTTCGAAATATCTGACCACCACGTTCTACGATATTCCGATAATCTTCCAGGTGAAGCTGTTTTTCAATTACACGTTTTTTTATACCTTTCGCTTTTTTAATTTCGCTACTGATTGAGTTTATGTAATAAGCTTTGGCCCCCGTACCATAAAAACTGATTATTGGATCACCTGGAAATTCATCCTTCATTCTACCTACTACTGACTGACTTTTTTATGTTAAAAATATTTCCTTCGGTATAATTGGATGTATCGAATTTATCCGGATTTTCTGCAATTATGCGATAAAAATTGTCGGTGTAAACTTTTAATATTAACGAATCTGTGTCTGTATACAGTAAAGAAGCATTTTTGCCAAATTTTGTTTTAATGAATGAGTAGAAAAAATCATAAATTACTGTTTTCGACATGTCCAGTATGGAAAATCCGATATAAATTGGTTTATTATAAGTTACCTTTAATTGATCCATATGAATGGCAACGAATTCTTTATTAAAAACCGTTGAACTTTTAAAATAAGGACGAGAAATTAATGCTCGTGCCCCAATTTTATTCCTGTCATTTTCCCATCGGGTAACTAGTTTTATATCATTACGATTCTCCACATTTTCCATGGTCTTGCCAAAAACAGCATTAATGATTAATTTAAAAGTGTCTTTACCAAACTTTGTTGTTGCCCTATTGCGCAAATCTGTATTTAAGTCGATATATGTCTTTAACCATGGGGATTGATTAAATTTTAAAATTCTGTGTGTTTGCATTACCATTAGGCCGTTATTGATTGCTTGTTTTAATGTTCGGTAATGAATGATGTATTTCTTTTTATCGTTTAAATTCGGAATTAACTTTGAAAATTTTGCCGATTCCGTGGGTGGTACAATATTTTCAACTAAAAAGGGTAAGTCGTAATGGTCATCATATAGCGTATCCGGATAATGAACGTCAACTTCCAAAACGTATCCTTCTGGACCATTATCGTCCACATCCATAATATTTAAATTTAAAATTTCATGCTCTGATAACCATCTAAAGCCGCCAAATGGTAATGCCTGCGACATACTATGACCGTATAGATTTGTTGCATCAAGATAAACAATGAAAGATGATGGTTCGTTAGGATCGTAGTTTGGTACATATATGTTGTTGGCAGCGTGCATCCTTTCTGAACACTGACTTATACCGCCTCGAATACCTTTTTTGAAAAAATGAACCTTGTCGATATCAGTCAATAGCTCTAACTCTACCTTAGAAATACGCAACATACAATCAAACGAATAACTTGGAAGGGTATAGTACTGTGCTGGATCCAGTTTATACGTTTCTAAACAAGTATCGCGAAACTGTTCAAAAACATCGGTTAGTAATAAAACATCAGATTTCAAATATAAATCCGAATAGTCCCCCAAATTCTTACAATTAAATGTGTCCCACACCTTTTTAGCTCTATCATAATCTTCATCGCTAATGTGCTCCTCTGACAAACTATCATAAAACTGATTTTTTGTGGGTAAAGTTGGATGGTTCATTTTCTCCATTGAATCGACAAAACTATAGGGAAAAACACCTTTTTTGCGCATTAAATTAAACTGCTCATTATCAGAAAAATATTTTCCTGTTTCCCTGAAACTACCCACAGCTAATCCATTACCCAAATTTTCCAGCGAAGTTGATAGAAATTTAAAACTATCGATGAACCGCAATTTCAAATATTTTTCCTTTATTGTCCCACTTTTATTATCGACATAATCGTGAACGTAAATACTTTTCGTAAACGAAATATACTTTTCCTTGCTTTGAGCTAAAACATCGATCTTGTCTCCGTGACGACACAACTCTTTAATAAACATGTGGCAATCGTACCCGCTCAAGTTATGAAATATAATTGGAATAAAATTGGGTAACTTATAATTTAAATTGCAAATCGAATGAGCAGCACCAGGTCTTCTTTTCCCAGTTATGTGACAGTGGTCCTTTACTTTACAATTATTATTTTCAAAAGGTCGTTCACATATACCACATTTTGTGGCATTATTGAACTCCGCTATTTGGTCCACCGTTAAAGTTTCCATTGCTTTTATATCTCTTAAGTATGTATTGTAAAGAGATCTTAAATCACTTTCAAGTCGAGAAACGAAAACCTGGGCTGCGTCGTTTCCCCGGTAGAGCTCAAATTTTGAAATCGAATCGTCAAAGGAGCACTTTATTAAATACGCAAAAGAATATGGTTCATGTTTGATGCTTTTGACTAAGTAAGAATTTGTGGGATTTGGTTCCACAGTGTCCAGCGGTTTAAGCACCGATTCAAAATCCGCGTAAACGACAAACGGTACACGCATTTTCTTTTCTATGTTTTCAAATTTTAATATATTTTCACTTACACTCCTTCCAAATTTATCTATTTTTAAATTTAGTGATGGTGTTAATGAATATTTGTGGTTACAGTCATTTTTTTGGTGTGATATCAAAGATGATGGTGAACTAAAATATATCAAACAACCATCACAAAAATACATTTTATCTCTACGCGATGTAATTTGACTGGAACATAATTTCGATAAGTCTTTTATCCAACAATAATGACTTTTAGAACAACGCGTATCACAAATATGCTCATCATCATCTTTAATACTACAATCCTTTGTTATTAACAACAAGTTTACATGTCTGTTAAGTTTTCTACCCGAATACCTTAATGGACCGACAACTTCATACTTTAACATATTATTTTCGAAAATTTTTTGCAAACCATAAACGTTAACTGAAATATTATTCATTGCTTCAAATTTTGATATATCACGCAACTTTACTGGAAAATCTATACCTGTAAAATTCAGCAGTCTTGAATAGTGTGGATAAGATTGAATCTGTGATGCCCTTCTAGTGGCGGGGCACAAAGCAGACACGATTGACCACGCAAAACAACACTCATCTTGATTAATCACATTGATGATGGCTTTTTTCAATTCGATGAATCGGGGTAACTTTATATATGAAGATCCACCAAAAGGTTTATACTCGTTGACATTTACTTCCAGGTATAGAATTTTTTCCAGAGCCCAACCTACGAAAACAAGAAAGAGTGACATAAGTATTTATTTTATTTTTAGTCGTTAATTTATAACATACCTGAATCTTTTTCCTGAAACTCAGTCGATTGAGTCTTCATGGCTTCCACTAATGATTGATATATTTCTTCCAAATCGCTTCCTGAAGTAACAATTTCATTGCGTGTATTAAATGACTTGTCACTGTACATATTATCTTGTGTTGGTAAAAGATACCGACCAACAACCACCATATTAACTTTCAAAGCACAACGCACTCTTACTAGGTCACTTACTACCTCTAACACTTTTGCTTTAATTTCATCAAAAAATAATGAATAGTCAGTATGTTCATTATCACTTGATATACGGTATGTGGCAATCCTATTTCTAAAAGCACTGGACACGAGTTCAACACCAGCTGATATTGGTGAACATGCATTACTTTTATGGTCTATTGTTCTTTGATGAGCTGCCATTCGATTTGCTGGTATGGTTATATTGCAGCAAGTGCAAGTACGCACCTCATATGTTGATGCCCCATCGTCAACTTTTCGCTGTTTTCCACCATGTATATTTGCAAATCGTGCTACGCACGATTCTCTTTTATGTCGTAACATATTATAACTCTGGGTAAACGATTTACCACAATTTTCACACACGTACGCTATGACTTTCAAATTAACTTGCTTGAACCGTTTTACTCAACACAATGTTCTATACTAAAATTTAATTCCCCCTACCCTCATATATACCGAACCACATTAGACCCAACCCACTCGATCTTCATACCAAAACATGTTACACCCCAATAATAACTCAAGGTAAACTAACATCACAAATGTAACCTTGAAATAAGCGTCGTACACCTGGTCATCATCAAACAAAGAAACATCTGCTCGCATTCATTGAAAATATGCATCGCAAATGTAACCTTGAAATAAGCGTCGTCCACCTGGTCATCACCAAACAAAGAAGCAGCTGCTCGCATTCATTGAAAATATGCATCGCAAATGTAACCTTGAAATAAGCGTCGTCCACCTGGTCATCACCAAACAAAGAAACAGCTGCTCGCATTCATTGAAAATATACACCGCAAATGTAACCTTGAAATAAGCGTCGTCCACCTGGCCATCACCAAACAAAGAAACATCGGCTCGCGTTCAAGGCCAAGTTATTGACCTTGACCTTGGAATAACACCTGCGCATATCAAGGCCAAATAACAATAGCACACCTGAGCGTTCAAGGTCGACCCTACTGCGCATGCGGAAACTCACTAAGCATCTACTTCTACTACTGGCCACCCTGGAAAAAATTCGAGAAGGAAGAACGTGAATTAAGGACTGTAAAACAAACTCATTCTTTATGCAAAGTTTTCAGTTTGTAATCGCTTATAAATTCAGTGTATACTTGTCCTTAATAACTAATGCATTTATTTTTAAGCCCAAGACTACACAGTAAACAATACAGCAGCAGTTTCACTGACGCGTACGGCATTTAATTCAATGCGAATTGTTTGATATTTCAGACTCATCGTTGAAACAAATGAACAAATAAATATCATCAATCACTGTTCTTCCTAGTTTATTTATATAGAATTCTAAGCTGTGGTAACGGAGAGCATAGATATAATGCAGAGAATGCATTTGCGCGTTGATATCAAAGATAAAAGGACGTTATCTGAAATATGTAATAATGTAGATTCAAGTTATTAAAAATTAAAAGTGAGTCAACGGTCCCCTTTATTTTTTAGTATTCTTTCTCTAAAACCAAATTGTTAATGCAAAGAGCAATATGATTTTTCAAAAACTCATTTTTGGAAAATACAATTTTGTAAAATCGAAATTTTTCGGAAAGTATGCCATTACAACATTTTCAGAGGAAGAACTCTTATTTTTGTTCTTGCGATAGTCCATAAAACGATTGTATGCATATTCATATTTTTGTCATGATTTTTTGGGAGGTAAATCTAAGGTGCCTGGCAGTACAGCTTACTACGTCCGGCAGCTGTTCTGGAGATGAACCTGAACCTAGCGGCCAGCGGCCAGAGGCTGGCTGCCGAAAACTTTGATGCGGAGTGTACCTTCCCGGTATTGGAAATCAAATAATTAAATACATACCATAAGCCAATCATGCACTTTAATGGCAAAATTTTTATCTGCACTTGGTGAGGAGGTTCGAAATTTTGTAAATAACCAAAATTACTAGAAAAATCAAAAAAGTAGCGACTACAGGGCTCACCCAAAAAATTCTAAATTAAAAGTTCTTAAAAATACAAGCATATTTTAGTTCACATTTATACTTGGTGGAAAGATTTAGAATAATGCAAAAAATAACATACATAAAGGATTTGACAAAAATCAGAGGCTACGGGGTCGTTTCAAAAGTTTATAATTTTCGTTATTTTATTAAATATAGCAGCATATTTTAGTTCACGTTTATACTAGGTGGGTAGATTTAGAATTAGGTAAAAAATAACATTCAGAAAGGATTTGACAAAAATCAGAGGCTACGGGGTAGTTTCAAAACTTTAAAGTTTTCGTTATTTTATTAAATATAGCAGCATATTTTAGTTCACGTTTATACTTGGTGGGTAGATTTAGAATTAGGTAGAAAATAACATACAGAAAGGATTTGACAAAAATCAGAGGCTACGGGGTCGTTTCAAAAGTTTAAAGTTTTCGTTATTTTATTAAATATAGCAGAATATTTTAGTTCACGTTTATACTTGGTGGAGAGATTTAGAATAACGCAACAAATATCATACATAACGGATTTGACAAAAATCAGAGGCTACGGGGTAGTTTCAAAACTTTAAAGTTTTCGTTATTTTATTAAATATAGCAGCATATTTTAGTTCACGTTTATACTTGGTGGGTAGATTTAGAATTAGGTAGAAAATAACATACAGAAAGGATTTGACAAAAATCAGAGGCTACGGGGTCGTTTCAAAAGTTTAAAAATTTCGTTATTTTATTAAATATAGCAGCATATTTTAGTTCACGTTTATACTTGGTGGAAAGATTTAAAATAACGCAAAAAATAACATACATAAAGGATTTGACAAAAATCAGAGGCGACGGGGTCGTTTCAAAAGTTTAAAATTTTCGTTATTTTATTAAATATAGCAGCATATTTTAGTTCACGTTTATACTTGGTGGGTAGATTTAGAATTAGGTAGAAAATAACATACAGAAAGGATTTGACAAAAATCAGAGGCTACGGGGTCGTTTCAAAAGTTTAAAGATTTCGTTATTTTATTAAATATAGCAGCATATTTTAGTTCACGTTTATACTTGGTGGAAAGATTTAGAATAACGCAAAAAATAACATACATAAAGGATTTGACAAAAATCAGAGGCGACGGGGTCGTTTCAAAAGTTTAAAATTTTCGTTATTTTATTAAATATAGCAGCATATTTTAGTTCACGTTTATACTTGGTGGGTAGATTTAGAATTAGGTAAAAAATAACATACAGAAAGGATTTGACAAAAATCAGAGGCTACGGGGTCGTTTCAAAAGTTTAAAGATTTCGTTATTTTATTAAATATAGCAGCATATTTTAGTTCACGTTTATACTTGGTGGAAAGATTTAGAATAACGCAAAAAATAACATACATAAAGGATTTGACAAAAATCAGAGGCTACGGGGTCGTTTCAAAAGTTTAAAATTTTCGTTATTTTATTAAATATAGCAGCATATTTTAGTTCACGTTTATAATTGGTGGGTAGATTTAGAATTAGGTAAAAAATAACATACAGAAAGGATTTGACAAAAATCAGAGGCTACGGGGTCGTTTCAAAAGTTTAGAGTTTTCGTTATTTTATTAAATATAGCAGCATATTTTAGTTCACGTTTATACTTGGTGGGTAGATTTAGAATTAGGTAGAAAATAACATACAGAAAGCATTTGACAAAAATCAGAGGCTACGGGGTCGTTTCAAAAGTTTAAAGTTTTCGTTATTTTATTAAATATAGCAGCATATTTTAGTTCACGTTTATACTAGGTGGGTAGATTTAGAATTAGGTAAAAAATAACATTCAGAAAGGATTTGACAAAAATCAGAGGCTACGGGGAAGTTTCAAAACTTTAAAGTTTTCGTTATTTTATTAAATATAGCAGCATATTTTAGTTCACGTTTATACTTGGTGGGTAGGTTTAGAATTAGGTAGAAAATAACATACAGAAAGGATTTGACAAAAATCAGAGGCTACGGGGTCGTTTCAAAAGTTTAAAGTTTTCGTTATTTTATTAAATATAGCAGAATATTTTAGTTCACGTTTATACTTGGTGGAGAGATTTAGAATAACGCAACAAATATCATACATAACGGATTTGACAAAAATCAGAGGCTACGGGGTAGTTTCAAAACTTTAAAGTTTTCGTTATTTTATTAAATATAGCAGCATATTTTAGTTCACGTTTATACTTGGTGGGTAGATTTAGAATTAGGTAGAAAATAACATACAGAAAGGATTTGACAAAAATCAGAGGCTACGGGGTCGTTTCAAAAGTTTAAAGATTTCGTTATTTTATTAAATATAGCAGCATATTTTAGTTCACGTTTATACTTGGTGGAAAGATTTAGAATAACGCAAAAAATAACATACATAAAGGATTTGACAAAAATCAGAGGCGACGGGGTCGTTTCAAAAGTTTAAAATTTTCGTTATTTTATTAAATATAGCAGCATATTTTAGTTCACGTTTATACTTGGTGGGTAGATTTAGAATTAGGTAAAAAATAACATACAGAAAGGATTTGACAAAAATCAGAGGCTACGGGGTCGTTTCAAAAGTTTAAAGTTTTCGTTATTTTATTAAATATAGCAGCATATTTTAGTTCACTTTTATACTTGGTGGAGAGATTTAGAATAACGCAAAAAATATCATACTTAAAGGATTTGACAAAAATCAGAGTCTACGGGGTCGTTTCAAAAGTTTAAAGATTTCGTTATTTTATTAAATATAGCAGCATATTTTAGTTCACGTTTATACTTGGTGGAAAGATTTAGAATAACGCAAAAAATAACATACATAAAGGATTTGACAAAAATCAGAGGCTACGGGGTCGTTTCAAAAGTTTAAAATTTTCGTTATTTTATTAAATATAGCAGCATATTTTAGTTCACGTTTATACTTGGTGGGTAGATTTAGAATTAGGTAAAAAATAACATACAGAAAGGATTTGACAAAAATCAGAGGCTACGGGGTCGTTTCAAAAGTTTAGAGTTTTCGTTATTTTATTAAATATAGCAGCATATTTTAGTTCACGTTTATACTTGGTGGGTAGATTTAGAATTAGGTAAAAAATAATATACAGAAAGCATTTGACAAAAATCAGAGGCTACGGGGTCGTTTCAAAAGTTTAAAGTTTTCTTTATTTTATTAAATATAGCAGCATATTTTAGTTCACATTTATACTTGGTGGGTAGATTTAGAATAAGCCAACACTCTTCACCAAGTATAAATGTGAACTAAAATATTCTGCTATATTTCATAAAATGTCGAAAACTTTAAACTTTTAAAACGACCCCGTAGCCTCTGATTTTTGCCAAATCCTTTACGTATAATATTTTTTGCCTTATTCTAAATCTACCCACCAAGTATAAATGTGAACTGCTATATTTAATAAAATGAGGAAAATTTTAAACTTTTGAAACGACCCGGTAGCCTCCGATTTTTGTCAAATCCTTTATGTATGTTATCTTTTGAATTATTCTAAATCTCTCCACAATGCATAAACGTGAACTAAAATATGCTGCTATATTTAATAAAATGACGAAAACTTTAAACTTTTCAAACGACCCCGTAGCCTCTGATTTTTGTCAAATCCTTTATGTATGTTATTTTTTGCGTTATTATAAATCTCCCCACCAAGTATAAACGTGAACTAAAATATGCTGCTATATTTAATAAAATAACGAAATCTTTAAACTTTTGAAACGACCCCGTAGCCTCTGATTTTTGTCAAATCCTTTATGTATGTTATTTCTTGCGTTATTCTAAATCTTTCCACCAAGTATAAACGTGAACTAAAATATGCTGCTATATTTAATAAAATAACGAAATCTTTAAACTTTTGAAACGACACCGTAGCCTCTGATTCTTGTCAAATCCTTTATGTATAAGATGTTTTGCGTTATTCTAAATCTCTCCACCAAGTATAAACGTGAACCAAAATATTCTGCTATATTTAATAAAATAACGAAAACTTTAAACTTTTGAAACGACCCCGTAGCCTCTGATTTTTGTCAAATCCTTTCTGTATGTTATTTTTTACCTAATTCTAAATCTACCCACCAAGTATAAACGTGAACTAAAATATGCTGCTATATTTAATAAAATAACGAAAATTTTAAACTTTTGAAACGACCCCGTAGCCTCTGATTTTTGTCAAATCCTTTCTGGACATTATTTGTTACCTAATTCTAAATCTAGCCACCAAGTATAAACGTGAACTAAAATATGCTGCTATATTTAATAAAATATCGAAATCTTTAAACTTTTGAAACGACCCCGTAGCCTCTGATTTTTGTCAAATCCTTTAAGTATGATATTTTTTGCGTTATTCTAAATCTCTCCACCAAGTATAAACGTGAACTAAAATATGCTGCTATATTTAATAAAATAACGAAAACTTTAAACTTTTGAAACGACCCCGTAGCCTCTGATTTTTGTCAAATCCTTTATGTATGTTATTTTTTGCATTATTCTAAACCTTTCCACCAAGTATAAATGTGAACTAAAATATGCTTGTATTTTTAAGAACTTTTAATTTAGAATTTTTTGGGTGAGCCCTGTAGTCGCTACTTTTTTGATTTTTCTAGTAATTTTGGTTATGTAGAAAATTTCGAACCTCCTCACCAAGTGCAGATAAAAATTTTGCCATTAAAGTGCATGATTGGCTTATGGTATGTATTTAATTATTTGATTTCCAATACCGGGAAGGTACACTCCGCATCAAAGTTTTCGGCAGCCAGCCGCTGGCCGCTGGCCGCTAGCTTCAGGTTCATGTTCTGGAGGAGTTCCAGGAGTGGGAAATTCGTCGTCACTTATTAACAGCTTGAACTTAAAAAAAAAAATTTATGCGCGTCACGTTTGATAGTACAAAATTACGTTTCTGTAGTTACACAACCAATTTTTATTAGGAATTTCAAAACATCAGCAATTTATGCAAAAACTTAGTCAGGCTTTCTTCAGAATTAAACAAAGTTTTAATATTTTCTTTCGATTTTTAAACGATCGCCGAAAAAGTAGGATGTGTACCTCGTAGAAAAACCACATTCCCTGACTCTGTGATGCTGGTATCGATTAGCGCCTCAACGATCAATCTTCATAGTCTTCCGGAAATGTAAGGCTTTTCCTACAACATACACACAATACATTACGTTTTCCCCCGTAAGGAACGTGCAGAATTAAAATTTTGATTACCTACAACTGTTTTAAAAATTAAAAAAATAATTCCATCCCAGCCAAAAATTAATTAATAGTGTTCACTTCTCAGATTTTCGAGAATGGTAGGTGTTACTTCTTGACAAAGTTCCAAAATCGACTTTTTGTTGCCAGCAAGTTCATGGCAGTCATTTTCAACAACTTTTAAGAGACAACTTTTAAATAATAACAGAAATAAAGGTATCACGATTTTTAATTTTTTAGGCCTGTGAATTAAGATACGGACCTCCGGTTTGAGGTAAAATTTTTCTTTTTTGAGGACCTTTAAAATGGGATACAACTAGAGTTTCCAAACCACTGGAAAAAAATCCGGGGGGTAAAAAAAAATCAGTGGTTACAGTTGACTAAAATGAGATATTGTGGATGTGTAGACCACATCTACGGTAATTGGTGCGTGTTCTATATATAAATCATAAAGTAACAATGGATCTGTGACAGTTGACGTCTCGAACAGCTGATCGGTTACACATTGAACTATTTTGGTTAAAATTTAATTAACAAGAGTTAGATGTATAAGTAATTTATTTTATCTGAAACATTTATTTTCATTTTTGGTCAAATAGTTTCAAGGTAATAATTTGCATTTTTCTGGTTACAATTTTTTAAATTTGACATTGTAAACGATCACATGATGGACATAACGGTCAAAATTGCATCACTGAAGCTACCTTATTTTATCTTGAACTTAAAAATAAAAATAACAAAATTTTAAGTTTTATTGTTAAAAAAACATAACAAAACATAAATTGCATTTTTAAAGACTTTGGTAGGAACTTTAATGTTCAGATTCACTAAGAAGCTTTAAGATTTAGTACTGGTTTAAATTAAGACCTCATAGTTGATCAGTTATGGTTTGACAGGTTTTTGTCCTGTAATTGTTAATAAGTAGTCATTAAAAACTATTTGTATATAACAGGCTCATGCTTCATTGAGCACAGAGTGCCAAAACAAACGAGGGCACACACAAATCTTATCGTGCTGCTAACAAAGACTGTACCGTAGGAAGATAAACTAAGTTTCTTATTTTTTATTATTTATTAAACTAACAAAATTGCTACACAAAATATATAACAAGAAAATTTGGTAACAATTGTTACACATGAACGGTTTTGACATAAAAATACATTTGTGAAACCAAACCTAATTATAATTTAACATTAAACTGACATATGTTGGTATGAATATCTATAAACTTTGATAAACAAGTCATTACATTAACCGCATGTTTTTATTCTAAACATTAAACCATGAAATAACATTACAAATTACAAGAAACAGTTTTACCTTTGTTGTCAAGTGTTGTACAGTACTCCACCTTTCATGTAGTTTCAATATACAGGGTGTCCCATTTTCGGTACTTTTGCGGGGTATCTCCCTTATTTTTAAAGATAGAGGGTTGCGGTTTTCGCGACAGTGTGCTACTTTTTGATGAAACGAAAGATGGCATAAAAATATTTTTCATGGCCCCCTTCGTTTTTGACATACAGGACGAAATTGATTTTTTTCCATTTTCGGACCCCCCTCTCATTTCAGTTATCTTGTAACTTATAAAAAAAGTAAAAATGGATCCTATTAGAGTTTTCTACGTAGAATCGAGTGGCGTGGTTAGATTTTCATCAGATGTGATATTTTTCGAGATATTAACCAAATAAATGTTTTTTTAATGGAACACCCTGTATATTTCTTAACCATTAAGTTTCCTCTTTCGAGAGATTTTCAGAAATATATAACACTTTATAGTTATTTTTTATTTTTAGCCCTTAAATCGAACTATTTAATTTTAAACTTTAATTTTACGTAGTTGGCCGTGTTTAACAAGTGGTTTAACGTCAATTCAGGTATTTAGATTTAAAAAAGAAACTGGTTAAATCCTGTATTTTCATTAATTTATTAAAATTGGTATTATTTTTAACCTACAACACTACTTGTTATCTAGATATATAGAAAATCCTAACCAGAACGAAAACTGTTTAGTTTTTAATCACTTAAAGATTAAATTTGTTGTTTTGAATTATTAATAGCAAACAAAAGTCAAATTTAGAATCACAACATACAAAACTTTAGGTAACGAATAGAGCTAGAATGGATTAAATGGACTAACTCTTTTCGTTACCTAAAGTTTTGTATGTTTTGTTTTTAAATTTGACTTTTATTTGCTATTAATAATTCAAGACAACTAATTTAATCTTTAAGTGATTAAAAACTAAACAGTTTCAGTTCTGGTTAGGATTTTCTATATATCTAGATAACAAGTAGTGTTGTAGGTTAAAAATAATACCAATTTTAATAAAGTAATGAAAATACAGGATTTAACCAGTTTCTTTTTTAAATCTAAATACCTGAATTGGCGTTAAACCACTTGTTAAACACGGCCAACTACGCAAAATTAAAGTTTAAAATTAAATAGTTCGATTTAAGGGCTAAAAATAAAAAATAACTATAAAGTGTTATATATTTCTGAAAATCTTTCGAAAGAGGAAACTTAATGGTTAAGAAATATACAAGGTGTTCCATTTAAAAAAACATTTATTTGGTTAATATCTCGAAAAATATCACATCTGATGAAAATCTAACCACGCCACTCGATTCTACGTAGAAAACTCTAATAAGATCCATTTTTACGTCTTTTATAAGTTACAAGATAACTGAAATGCGAGGGGGGTCCGAAAATGGAAAAAAATCAATTTCGTCCTGTATGTCAAAAACGAAGGGGGCCATGAAAAATATTTTTATGCCATCTTTCGTTTCATCAAAAAGTAGCACACTGTCGCGAAAACCGCAACCCTCTATCTTTAAAAATAAGGGAGATACCCCGCAAAAGTGCCGAAAATGGGACACCCTGTACTACCACATTGGCAAAGAAATATATTATTATCAGAATTTTCTAGTATTTACATTTTGTTTAGATGACAGGTAAGTAATAACAGATACATTTTAGAGGTTAATTTTAATTATGACGATTGACGACAATGTCGTCCTTGGAGAGAGAGACACGTTCACAAATTCACTTTTCTAGTTACCGAGACCAACCTGATTGTTGATCGATAAACACAACCGATTACTGGTTGATAAAACACAACTGATTTAATTTTTGATAAGATAAGAATCAAGTATTTAGTCGATAAGAACCAAAAATCCTGCAAACCAAACCTGCAGTGCTAAACGTATTGCATTCAACACAACCACTACTCCACCTAGTGTGAAGCGTACTCCTTTTTGCTACCACTACTTGACCTTTATGAAGCGCGATACCATGACTCCACCCTTGTGAAGTTTTAATACTGCTACTCCTAGTGAAGCGTACTCCTCTTTTGGTTCTTTTTGCTCGACTAAAGTATAGACTGATAGTGTTGGTCACTCAGACCCAAACTGGATTGTAGTCACTATGACTAAGAATACTTTCAGTCTTGCCACATTGGGAAGGCCAGAGAAAACAAAGTTATTCACTTATAACTTCGCGAGTAATTTAATTAACCACACAGGGTTCAAACATTTTGTAGTCACTATGACTGAGAATACTTTCAATCTTGCCACATTGGGAAGACCAGAGAAAACAAAGTTATTCACTTATAACTTCGCGAGTAATTAACCACACAGGGTTCAAACTGATAGTAGTAACTAGGACTGAGAATGATTTCAATCTTACCACATTGGTAAGACCAGAGAAAACAAAGTTATTCACTAACTTCGCGAGATAATTAACCACATAGGGTTCAAAATTCTGTTTAGTTTGACTAACAGTGCGGACACGAGAATCTGACTGATAGTTTGACTAACAGTGCGGACGAAGAATCTGACTGATAGTGACGTTTTCAATGCGCTTTACACCCTTTATAGTGTGCATTCTCTTTGTTCTTGACACAGCGTGCGTCACTTGTTTTCTCTCTCTTACAATTCTAGAATTTTCAGGAAATCAACCGCTCAAAAAATGTATCCTACACGCACACGACAAAGTAGTACTTTCAAAGTACCTGAAAATTTCCCAAAATACTTATAGGAGAGAGGGGGTTGATGTTAAATAGATCATTTCAATCGTCAGAATGCAAAGGTATTGAGTAGATGATTAAAAAATGTAATATTTAATCGAGAATAGGGTAGAGAGCGACACCTATGACTCAGTAGAAGTATCCGTCACTTCAAGCTGACGTCGTTAGTTTTCAATGTTGTAGAAATTGACAGGGGTGCATCCACGTAGGAAGCGTACATGTTCAACAAGCGTGTACCTAGTTGTTAGATGGCGCATGCGCCACAATGTGTTCATTCTCCATGTTGGAACCGTGTTCACAACACTATTATTTTGATATTTTAGCGGTTTGCTTCGTTTCCAAGTGATTTTTATGTTGGAACAAATTGCTGTAATGGATTCAGTTGATCAGTTCTATTATTGTCCAGAGTACATACTAAAATTGCCCTTTTCTTTATAAATTTGTGAAAAAGCTCAGAAATAAATTCATAGTATAAAACTTAGTTGTCTTATTCTTACTCTTCTCAGTTTAAAACTTTTAGTTGTCAAATTAGACCGGACTAGCGTTGGAGAATCTGGCTGTAAATTACTAAAAAATGTCAAACAACTAGTCGTCAACTGGTGCGAGTAATACGGGAGATTTTTGGTATATTCCGGGAGACGGGAGATTACTAAAATTAAGAGCCGAAATCCGGGAGAATTCCGTAATTCCGGGAGGGTTGGCATCCCTAGGTACCACACGGCATATGATTGCATTTACAATTTTTGACCTCAATTCCCTAGCGTCACCCCACAAGGGATTTGAAAAAGTTAAATTACATAAAAAAGTAGATTTATTAACCACTAAGATATACCTAAAATTTAGTGTCTCTATCTTTACTAACAGCAAAATATATTTGCCCATACTAAGACTTTTCGGGCACCCTGTATCTTGTACTATTTAAAACAACACCTAACCCGAATCTCTTGTCTGTGATGTATTTTATATTTGTTGTTTGCATAGAGTTCATTTTTCGATTATCGCAAAATTTGTGGACATATTAAACAATGAAATGTAAAAAATACCCTATAAGTATTAATTGTGTGGTGCCAGTATGCAAAAATACCACTGCAATATTTTTCTATTTTCTTCCTGTGCCAAGACTAGCCAAAGTCACAAGAAAGCAGCTGTAAATATCATTAGTTAGTATTGCCAAAGTTGAGTAAGCATTTTTTGCTATACAAATATTTTAATAGCATAGAAAATCCTAACAAAAGTTAGGATTTGCTAAGTCGAAGTATAGGGGAAGATAAGTAAAAAAATATATTTAAAGCTTATCAGCACAATAATATCTTAAATCATTTAAGCTGTACTCCTTAAATGTCTGCAGATGTAGGTAAAGTCTGGATTTGTTGAAAAATAAGCAGTCATCGTAAATGAATTTAACTCTCGGCAACAAAAAAAGTACAATAGATTTGTTAGCCCGCAAATTATCTAAGTGAAGGTTGTATGAAAATTTGTAACAGAAAATATTTTTATTTGTTAATGAATATCAAAATAAATTTATAAAAACAACCGTTATAATTATTTAATTTATATGTAGAGAATCGAAAACAAATTAGATTTATTTGGATTATATTATGCTATATATATATGCATTTTTCATATTTTAGAAATTTTCCTCTGATATTTACCACACCGAACTACTTTTCGTGCACAAATTTTTGAAAACAAAGGCAAATAAAAAACAATGATCGATGTTTTACTAACATCCTTTCCGCTGCTCCTTGCCAAATATTCAGCCAGTGCCTCATACTTCAGGGGAACTGCAATAAAAGAACAAACATCCTGTGAAGCTGAACACAACATAAAATACGAAATTCCTCTCTGAGGAATCTAAATAAAAAGTCCTTCTTAAGGTCGGATTCCTTGAAAAAAAGATAGATCTATTATTTTTGATTCTAGAAATTAGTATTGTAGGATAAACTGAGATACAGGATACAGGGTGTCTGACAAGGTTTAGTATGGGCAAATATCTTTGCTATCAGTAAAGATAGAGACATCAAATTTTAGGTGTATCTAATTGGTTAATAAATCTACTTTTTTAACTATTTTAACTTTTTCAAACCCCTTGAAGGGTGACGCTAGGGAGTTGAGGTCAAAAATTTTAAATTCCACCCTAGGCCGTGTGGTAACTCGTTTTAAAAGTCTTCAGAATAGAAACGTTTTACCGCAAACCTGAGGTCCGTATCTTAATTCGTTTGTGAATGCCAAGAAAATTAAAACTCGTGAAAAAAATGTAAGCACCTTTATTTCTCTTATTAAGTACCTACTTTAAAAGTTGTTCAAAATGACCACTATGAACTTCGTGGCGGTAATAAAGTCGAAATGTAGTGAAATTACATTATCACGATCTTATAACTCATAACTTTCTAGTAAAGATAGATGCCAACAGAAAGAGGAAGCTTTTTGTGCTTAGCAACACATCCAATCAGAATTTCTGAATACAGGCAGAATGATTGGAGAGAAACACATGTCAAACCCGAGTAATCCACCCAACGATAAATTTAATAAAAAAAAGGTCCCACCTATTCACTATAGCGAAATTACCATATAGTTTTGTTTTTTCCGAGGTTTTTTCCTAATGCTGTGTTTTTGCCAAAAAAGTAGCATAACGTTACAATAAATTCCATGAGAATGTGTTTATAAGATGTGGTTTCTTTGGACTATTACTTAGAAAGCTTTCCATAAACAAGAAATTCCACGGGCTATCAAAAAGTATTGAAAATATCAGGAATATAACGTACCTTAGTTTACTCTTCAGAGAATAATAAATAATGTCTGTAAGTCTGTATGATTGTGGCCGATTCATATTTAAAATATTTATTATTTGGGTGTTACGCCACTCTACTGTTAAGGAAAATTAATATTTTAAAAAGATAATAATGTTAAACGCAGTGACTGTTATTATCGTGTTAAAATATTAATTTTCCTTAACAGTAGAGTGGCGTAACACCCAAATATTAGATCTTTCAAAGAATTATATGTTAATTATTATATAAAATATAATTATTAATATACCTAATTATAGTCCCAAGAAACTTACTAATTTTTATGTTACTGATAAAACATAGCCTAAGTAGCTATAGTCGATATCATTCCAGGAAATAATAACACCGCACAACAAAATTTACCTTTTTGTCTGTTGCATGAGATTTCTCTATTGATTTTAAATAAATAGTGGACGCTGATTTTAAATGTAGTGTTACTTTCCCGTCATCAGCTCAGGTTTTTGAGATATTGTAATATAACTAATTTTTGAAGTTATTTGGATACTTTTGTCAGTTTGCAATTGGTGAGTTTCTGTCACTCTAGCGAAATGACATCGTCGCAGAGGATGCCTGTAAACAGCCTGGAGTGTTTTTGTTACATTTGTGGTACATACAAGTTTAAAGAAAACCGTCTCAAGATATCGGAATTTGTAAAAAACGCTTATTCTGACTACTTTGGATTTTAACTAGAGACATGAAAAGATTCTCCTCATTTGGTGTGCTTAATTTTTGCTCAGGAGACCAAGTCTTGTTTCATGTGTCTAGTTAAAATCCAAAGTAGTCAGAATGAGCGTTTTTTACAAATTCCGATATCTTGAGACGGTTTTCGTTAAACTTGTATTCGCCACGAATGTAACAAGAACATTCCAGGCTATTTATACACGCCCTCCGCGACGATATCATCTCGCTAGAGTGTCAGAAACTCACTAATTGCAAAGTAACACACAATAACAACTACCTATTATCGCGAACGAACATTCATAAGAACTCCGCATAACCCATTATAATGTTACAATCGCCGAATATTTCATACCAATTGGACCAGCTTTTGTATTTTTTCGTCAAGATTAATATGATTGTGAAATAAATAATATACAATACATAATATACAATGTTTTAAATGAAGACCTATTAACAATGACAGCACAAAAACCTGTCAAAACATAACTGGTCAACTAGAAGATCTTAATTTAAACTAAATCTTAAACCTTCTTAGTGAATCTGAACGTTACTGACTATGTATCGTAATGTACTATTAGAAGTAAAAGTACATAATACACTTACATATTTTTTGAAAAAGGAATTCTAAATTATTTTTGAAATAAATATTTTCATAGATTTTTCATAGATAATTACTAATAATAAGTATCAGTTATAAAGCAAAAGTAGGGCTTGAATGCAAAGCCGTTAAAAAGATCATTAATTTGTAGCTATTTTTAGCTTTTAATTGTTTCAAGCGATTCTTTCCCCGGAACTTCTAACTACCTCAAAGGGTATGTTAATCCCTTTTTTCCTTTATTAAAGAAAAACAGACATTTTAAATTAAAATTTAAAACCCTTTTTTGTACCTATTTTAACTTTGCCGATCACAATAGAGTAAAATCCTTCATTAAAATACCCTAATATTATATGTATGATTGGACACCCTTTTTATTGGATAAACCAAGTACATTTTTAACGATCTAGGTCCGTTCTACCGTTACTTTTACAAACTTATATTTATTATCTCTAATTAAAAATGCATCCCTAAAAGGTTAAAAACCTTCCAGGCCCAACGATCCTGCAAGAAGAATAAAAATGTTTAATATAGTTAGAAATGCATTAGGGATGATCACTCAGATTTAAAATCGTTTGTTTTGCCGCTTTCGAGTAAAAATCCCCCATAAACTGCAGACAAAGACCGGTGCCGCGGGATAAGCAAATGCACACTTGCCGCCGGGCGGAGGGTATACAACGTGGATGACGTTCCATTGGCGCTACATTAGGGCTTTTAAAATTCCTTATTGGTCAGTGAGTAAAAAAGGACGACGGCAGAACAAACGATTTAAAATTTGAGTACTTTACAACGTTACTAGATTTACTTACAAATCTTTGCAGGTTTTTATTTATTTTACAGAACATTCAACGCTGTGTGGTGAAGAATTAAAAGATACACGCATATATTAGTTCTTAATTTATTATAAAATAAAAACATACATTACTACTCAAAATCTAAATTATGCTAGATTGGCTATTCCCATCATCCAAGCGCATGCACATACTTAAAAATATTGCTCTGGTCGAGAACTATGGCAATGAAACTCCTATTTCGACTTCATTTGTGTGTTTTATATACGACCTACACTAATGTCAAACGAAATAACAAAATTACAAAGACAGTTGTTAAACTCAAAGTAATTTCAAGCATCCGCATTTTCATATCGAGTTTCTGGGATGTAGTGAATAAAATTTTAGTTGTAAAAGCGCCTACGCTATGCGTCGTTATGTCTCCGCTAGAATGCAAGCTGGATCACGACTAAAAATACTCTATAGAACTAGTTTTTATGCGTTTTTTTTTTATATAAAAATGCTTAGAAATATTATACATGTACTACTTTATTTATAAAGTTTTTGCACGGAATACCTGCACGAAACAAAGTAATAAAAATATATGGAAGGTAAGAGAGCGAAAATTACCTAACAAACTTAAACAAATGTAATTTGTTCACCTTGTATATCAAACAAAATGTGCCTTGAATGCTCTTTCTTGTGCTGTAACTAGACATATTGTATTATTTTAACCAAACCTTAAGTTATAGTAAAAATCTATAGAAAATTATTTTTCTTAGATTTTCTACTCTCAGAGGCGTTGCCAGGTTTGGGGGCGGGGAGGGCATATAGATCATAAAGGCGCGAAAATTTAAAAAAAAAATGTTGTTTTAAATATATTTAGCTTGTATGGGCGGGGGGCTTAAGGCTATTTATACAACGATAATTTTCGGGATTGAAGAAACAAAATCCCGGGATCCCGGGATTGATCCCGAAAAATTGTAACATTAATAAAGATAAATCAATATTATTACAGGGTGTTAATAAAGATGTGGCCAAACTTCAGGGTATTATTCCTTACTCAATTTTAAGACATATAAAGTAGTTCATATAAACATTGGTCTTAAACCACTTTGTTTTTAATACACAGGGTGTTGAAAGTCTTAAAAGGTTTTTCCTAAATATCTAGAAGGCGCAAATTAGTATCAAGTTATAACTTAGTGACAATGTTTAAGGCATAAGGAGGAGCCTTTTAAGCATTTGCTCATTTTACCAGTGGCGTGCACAGGGGTAAAGCCCGAGGTTTAATTTTAAAGAAATATTCAAGTACGTCACTTCCTTTTAAATCTGATAGGATTTATGATTTAACAAGCAAAATTTCACAACAATCATCTATTGAATTTTTGCGCTCAGATTAGCCATTTTCGATAAAAACGAAAAAATGTAAAGTTATGCATAACATTATTTTTTAGTGTAATTTGTTGAAAATAACAAAAAAGTAAGAAAGTCATGGAAACAAAAACCCTTCTTAAAACAAAGACACTTCTTTACAAATTTGACAACTAGCAAGACTCCTCTTTATGCATTAAAAATTGTCACCGAGTTTCAACTTGATACTAATTTGCGCCTTCTAGTTATTTAGGAAGAACCTTTTAAAATAAATTCAACACCCTGTGTATTAAAAACAAAGTCGTTTAGGAACTATGTTTAAATGAACTTTTTGTCTTAAGATATCCTAAGGAATAATGGCCTAATGGCCACATACTTTATTAGCACCCTGTATAGTAATTTTGAAGTAAAAACAAAACGAAGTTTGTGCAGAGGACACATAAAAGTATAAGAAGTAAAAATATTTTTAATTCTTTTACATAAGTACTTAAACATTATTTTTAGGAAAAATAAAGTGATGATGCTTAAAGCCTTAATTTACTTAGGTTTTTTTACCATATTTTATAATTTATTTATTTCGGGATTTAAGTGCCCAATCCCGGGATATTTCGGGACTGAATTTTTAACGGGATCCCGGGATTTCGGGATCCCGGGATTGCAAGCCCTAAATGAGATACAACAGAAATAAAAGTAAAACGCTATCATCATTCTGAAATAATGAATAAGTTTTTTGCCCCCGTCATTCGATGAATTATGGTTAAGTATTTCTTTGATGCTTGTGCCTAAAGATCCTTTTTAGGCTGTACAATTTTATGCCGTGACTGTTTTCTCTGTTCTCTTGATATTTTTATGTAATAGTTCATTATAAATTTCGTATATACGTTTTTTATAATATAGTTTGATAACATAGCCTCGATAATCAACCCGCAAAATTTTTGCAGCGGTACCAACGTTTAATTTATTTCCTAAATTTGGGTCGCCTATCGTGGGACTACGTCACCAGAGGCCATCTCCCCGTTTTATAATGAGGGATGTTTGATCGCTATTTTGAGGGTGAATTTGATGAAAAAAAAAATAAAAAATTTTGGGGATAAGCCCATTACCGAAAAAAAAAATACAACGTCATTTATCGTTAGTATTTACGAGTAAATTAGGGACAAGCCTTCACTGATATGACGAAGTAAAGCGAGAACCAAACTATATATACTAATGTGTTTAGAAATTGTTTTATTATATTTGTTGCTATGTTTCGAGGAAAGTTTGCAATTATGGTTAATACTTATTTCTGCAAATGAAACAAAATTGTAAATATAACTATTGCTATTTTTTAAATACAAAGACATGTGTACGAGGTGCCACGGATATAAGATTTTAAAAACATATTACGAAATAATAACCTTCAGGTTAAAATTTTTATTTTTCTTAGGAATGGTATGCTTAAAATATACATATGTAATCGACATATTACTTAATGATAACAATAATGATGCCTACAATGCAAATTTGTAAGGTGTCTCGTGTTCCGCTGGTAAACCTCATTTTTAAACATCCCACAATAATCGCTTATTAAATGAAATTTCAAATTACCTATTAGTTTTTTGAATCTTGTTTTTTGCACCTTGTATATATAACCTGCTGAAGGTAGGGTTCCCAGATCAAAGATTTTCTAGACAGGACAAGATCATAAAAAAATCCATACAAAATCCGGACGTTATAAAACTTCTGAAAAAGTATGAGTAGATATTTTTCACATTATTCACTAACTTAATGGCGTGGTTTTACTACTTTAGGTGTTTTACTTTACTACAAAAACACAAACAAAAGAAAAACACTTTTTATTTCATAAATATCATAAACTAACAGAAATATAAGTAATAAAATTAAACTAAAAATACATATACGAGTATATATATGATGATATATATATATATATATATATATATATATATATATATATATATATATATATATATATATATATATATATATATATATATATAAAAGGATTTTTTTCTTGGGTAGCAGTCAAAATGCAGGTGGCCAATTAATTAATTCTTTATTGCTTAGTCGAGCTTTCGAGTTTCAATTTAACCCTTCTTCAGGACACACTACAAAAGTTACAAAACACATTGTCAGGAAACACAGTTCCCATACAATCAAAAATTTTATTTTAAAAAACTTACCAATGTGAATTATTTTAAAAAAGGAATACAAAAATACTTCGCAGAAATGTTGCTAAACATATTTATGACATTCTACAATTAAAAAACTTTTTAATTGTAGAATGTCATAAATATGTTTAGCAACATTTCTGCGAAGTATTTTTGTATTCCTTTTTTAAAATAATTCACATTGGTAAGTTTTTAAAATAAAATTTTTGATTGTATGGGAACTGTGTTTCCTGACAATGTGTTTTGTAACTTTTGTAGTGTGTCCTGAAGAAGGGTTAAATTGAAACTCGAAAGCTCGACTAAGCAATAAAGAATTAATTAATTGGCCACCTGCATTTTGACTGCTACCCAAGAAAAAAAAATCCTTTTTTCTAACTATTCAGTCACGAATACACATCCCTTACATATATATATATATATATATATATATATATATATATATATATATATATATATATAAGAACAAATAAATAATATAATATTTATTATTCTAACGAACAGCGGTTGTCTGGAATTTGTGAACAAAGGCATTTTTTAGTTTTTTGCGAAGTGATTTTATTGATCTGTTGTTTTTTTTGTTATTTTTAAAATCCGGACGCTTATGCAAAATCCGTCTGGACGCACCCGGACACAGTAAAAATCCGGACGTCTGGTAACCCCAGCAGAAGGGTACTTCATTTTGAGCTAGAACCATAAGTCCAATTCATGTTGTACCTTCAAGGAATTTTTTAGTGAAATCCAGATCTTACGAAATCAAACAGATGCAATTTCATATCAGTCAGTCATGTCAACGGTTCCTCCATTAAAACCGATACAGTTATCTTGTTTTTAATATTTAAAGAGGGAAAGTATAATAAGATTCAACCTATTGGCGCCTCAAATTAGGGAAGCCAGCTGCAGTCAGCTGATTTTTAACGGGGAAGATGATCTTACTAGATGACAAAATTGACACAGATGCCAAATGAAACGATAATGAAGACAAAGATGAAACGAAACCATTCCCCAAATAGGCTAAAGGGGTTGCCACGTTTTTAATTTGAGTCGCCAATACACAAAGATACACCACCCTATACACTGAGAAAATGTTGCTTTTTTTGCACAAGACTGCATGAATTGTTTATAGAATACCAGTTTTGTACAATATTTATACAAATTATCTTTATAATTTGCTGAGGTTGATTTTTACAATTTTTAAAACAAAATTAACAGAATTTTTACAAAAGACACAAAAAAATTAGTTTTAAGTAAGAATGTTTTAGAGCGTCACCAAAAACAAGAAAGAGTTAACAGCTGTGTTTTTCGTCTCAGTTCGGCCAAACAAGAAATTCTTTGTGCTTAGTAGTTGACATAATTCAATTCAAAACTCTTTCGAAACATGATTGAGTTGAAATATTGTATCCGATTGTAACTCCAATCTCTATTGTTAAGTAGATGCATCCGATCGCTCCATTTACTCGAAAGTGACTATGAACGCATACTGATTGTATTGTAAACCATTTCTCATAATTTATATTATTTTATTGACATTTTGCTGCGATTTTTGTTTTGAAGTACAGGTGATTTCATTATTTATAAGTGTCTAAATTCCTAAAATTTTCAGTTTTTGCGTGGTGCTCATGGGTTTCTGTCATATTCGTGATCTGGATTAGTTCCAGAATTGTTGGATGATCATATTTTACTGATATAATAGTAAAATTTGACTAGAGCTATAAACTGACACATAACAATGCTAGAAAACAATTTCTACGTCCATTTGATTTTACGGTTTCTTAAATAAATGGATTTGGCTCCCGGTTATGATAAATCAAGAACGATACATGTGCGATCGGAAAATTTTTAGGTGAGGTCAGATCGTCATTTTAAAAAATAAAAACTACAATATCTTGATTTTTTGCTTTTATTTATTAGCACTAAAACCTGATATAAAAATTTATTCAATAGTAAGACCAGTGGCGGCTCGTGAGTTTTTCAACAGGGTCGGCAAAATTTTAATCTGACAAACTCGAGGATTTACTGTGTTTTTGCCCTTCAGAGAGTATGAAAGAATAGGTATATAATATTTTTTTCATATGTGTCATCATAGGAGCAATAGGTTTTTAAGGCCTAAGTTTTTAAAATTTTTGTTTATGAATTTTGTGTTTTCTTTTATTTTTTTTTTTGCTTTTTAGCTACATATAATGTAATCAAAAAAAGTGATCTTAAATTAAGATTACGTTGACCTTAATAAAACAATGCAAAGTCTTGAGATAAAAGTTCATTGACAATATCTTTACTTTTGATAATACTTACAATTTGAGCTGCATCCAACGCATTTCCCTCCATTTTTTAAATACTTAGGTACGCTGTTACTTTACCAAATTTTTCGAGCCGGCAAAAAATAACTTAAAATGTTTAAAGTGAAAGGTACACAAAGTACGGCACAGCACAAGACAGTAAGACACTATATCTAATTTACTTAGGCACTTAATCAAGTACTAAGGAAAATGCCGAAAATGGTACTGAAAGTAGGCCTAAAATTTGCGAAAAACAGTAATCATTCAATACTAATCAATTCACCCAATCCCTACTGTCAGAGTGTCACTCTTCACCCTCATCAAACCGCATTTCCGCAGTTGCCAATATCGCATCATCCTGGTTCTTTTGACCGTTGAAAATATAATTTTAAGAAAATAAACATTAAAAATCTAAACCACATCACAATAAATCATTCAATAATAGACACTACGTATTAAATTGTAAGTAAATTAATATTTGCCATTATTCCACAAGTACAAAGAAGTTTTATTAACTTGATTGTATTGTATCAAGACCCAAATAAATTTTCCATGGATGAAAAAGTGCACAAATCGGCAACATGCGGCAAATCCAAGTCTGCCGCAGAGCACATTTGAAACCCCGTGTTAAATCTTTTAATTGTATTACTATTGTATGTTTGGTTGCCTGTTTCGGTAGCTTTTCTCGGCGGCTTGCCTCAGTTGCCGTTCCCTACGCTGTGAGAAGACCTGCTATTATTACTTTCGGCCGTAGTCATTGCCTAATATGGAGATGACCGACCGGTGAAAGAGTAAATAAGTTTGTAAATAGAAATAAACAGTTGAATTAAAAGCTAAATAATTGAACCATTAGTTTTAAAAAATAGTTAAAATTAAAAATATAGAAATTTTAAATATTGAATAAGAGATTCGTTACTGCCCATTTTTCTATTTTGTTGGGTCGGCACTGCCGACCTTGCCGCCCCTGGCGAGCCGCCACTGAGTAAGACTGTAGTGAACACGAATAAAATTTAGGAGGCGTTCAGAGTTCTGAACTAAGACCTTTGGTACTCGTCTGTCGGGAGAAAATATTATTGTACGTAATGAAATTTGATATTTTTTATGAGTAGATAGATGACGTTGAATCTCATAATCTTCGCTATTTAGGTTACACTTATTCATTGTAGATCACATATACCTCTATAAAAAAATAGAAAATCGGCTAGGTTTTAAAAATGGACCACACACGGAGTATATTGATAAAAACGATACTCCATGTTGATGTCAGAAAATTTATATTATCCAAATAACCAGCCGCAGAATTTTCTGGAGATATTTTAACTTGTAGTTATGATAGTCGTTAGTAGGGATGGGAATTTTTTTCGATATATCGATAGTTATCGATAACTATCGATATATCGACAATCGATAAATGTTTTAAAAAATATCGATATATCGATATATCGATAACTATCGATAACTATCGATAACTATCGATATATCGATAACTATCGATATATCGATAACTATCGATATATCGATAACTATCGATATATCGATAACTATCGATATATCGATAACTATCGATATATCGATAACTATCGATATATCGATAACTATCGATAACTATCGGTATATCGATAAGTATCGATATATCGATAATTATCGATAACTGCCGATATATCGATAACTATCGATATATGGATAGTTATCGATATATCGATAGTTATCGATATATCGATAGTTATCGATATATCGATAGTTATCGATATATCGATAACCATCGATATATCGATATTACTCGATATATGGATAGTTATCGATATATCGATAGGTTATACTTGCTGATAGTACGTGGTGAAACTCTTTAAATATACCTACGCAAATTTTATTTTTTATGAAACCCAATCAAACCCAACCCAACCAGAGCAATTGTTTCACAAAACATGTCACTAATATTGACTCTGGGATGATCTATTTTCTTATTTTTTTTAGAATTACTATAAATTTCACAATATTTCTCCACCCCACACAAAGTTTTTCTACACACAAAAAAAACTATTCTCAAAATAAGATTATAATTTTTCTCAAAAAAATAGCTTTATTCTGAAACCAATTGGCTTTATTTTATGCCTACAATATATTTATTACTAACCTACTAGTAGTTTTAGATACTATCATCAAGTTCATCAAAATTATTTTTATATATAAATTAGAATAGCACCGCAATGAAACTTACTGATTTTGATTTTAAATATAAGTATTATGGTCAAATTGATATACAGTATGATGCGTTTAAAAATAAAAATAATTTTTATTTTCCCATCGAACATAAAAACGGTTCCTTATACGTAACTTGAGCTTAAATCAACAACCCTGATATTGTTCTGATATTAGCCGTATTACGTGACCTCTTTTCTGCAGCGAAGAGACCGAAATGCGTATCATTTAGCATCTGGACTTGTTGATGGGTGGTGGTTACGGGTTATGTTTCTGTTTCTTTTTGCGCGGAGTTGGGTTCGGGTATAGGTATATTATGGAAGACTTATCAAGATTATGGAATTGTTCGGAAGAAGTAATTACATCTTTCTAGGGTAAGTAGCTAAATATATAAACATGAGATTATATTTTATGATATATTATTATTGTTATTATTATTAAGAAACAAAGTTTACAACGATTAGGACGAGTAGGTAGTAAGTAGTAATTTAGTTTTTCTACTACAGACCCTGACACCTGCCTCATAACACGGAAACATAAAAATAAAATTGTTTTTAACTTTGAATTACTTAATTGTGAAGGGTAAATAAATACCAGTGATGTGAAATGACGGTCATTTATCATCCGTGACAAATGACCGTCATGTGACAGTCATATGACGGTCATATAGGTCATTTATAAAAAAATACCCTTAATTTTAAATTAGTAATACAACTAAAAGTTTAAAAAATACTGTGTAATTAAAAAAGAATATGTTTACAAAATTTAAAAAAGAAAAGCATGTTCTTAAGTTTCATCATGTTCTTCGGCGTCATGTGGAATTTCGTTATTTTGTTTTTTAATAACTTTTTTAACTAGTGGTATTCATAAAATTCCTAATATGAAGGTCAATTACTTACCGACCTATTATTTACTTATAACCCTAATTTATAACAATTCTGCTGATATTAACTTTATTTTAATGACTTTTTGAAGTAAATCCGTTTATCAAATCTATAATGGGGCATGCACAATCAAAATTACTTAAAAAGTTATTATTGTTTTAGATTTAAGCAACGATGAAAATATTTTGTGGTTAAAAGTTAACACTGAGCCTTGGACTGTAGTTATTGAAAAATGGAATGCCACCTATGATCTTAAGAGAGCAACTAAGGCAGACACTGTCCAACAATTTTTGGAGTACTGGCCAGTTTTACACGATACGGGTGATTCATTGGTAAGTAATTTATTAATGTTAATTTTAAATCCATCAGTTTTACCAGAATTGCTTCATGTGTAAGTAACATGGGTTCTTTTAAAAAATCTCTCCAATTAACCCTATAGTATATAAGTCTAAAGAGTCCGGCAGCCATGACCAGAGGTAGGTCACCAGATCTGGTGGGCTAAAGCCCTTATATGAAAATGTTTTTTACTGAAATGTGTGATAATAACTGAATATTTAATATTTGGGGGGGGATTTGTTTTTGGGCGGCTTAGCTCTCTCACCCCCCCCCCCAACTACGCCCATGCCTGCAGCGCAATTATTATTCCAGGCTTTGAATAAATTAGTTCATAAAAATTTCGGGATTTTGACGTAATCAAGCAATCGCGGTTGGTCGTAGCCATAGTAGCTCATCGTAAATAACATCTATCATGGCTTTGCGTACAATAAGTGTCATTATTAATACCTAAAAGGATGTCAATCTATAATTGTTATGCAAGGGCCGTAAATCGTAAAATAATTATAAATTATTTATGTATTTTAGATTGATTGGGTTTGATTGGGTTGAATTGGACTTTGAAAAATTATACCCAAATACAACCTTTTTATTGTATCAAAAGTGGGAAAAATTTATGTCTAGAATTTTGCATATAAGGAAACCAAATGTTCAGAATTCGCAAGTACTGGAATAAATTAAAAATCTAGAGAATATTACAAATGAGGGTTAGTATTAGTTAAATTAAATTAAATATTTCCGATTTCTGCCTTACTCCTTGGTATGGCATTTCGCATTTATGTAAAATTCAGCACATTATCAATAAAAAGGATGACAGGGATGTTAAGTTTTTGTATAGCCCTATACAAATTTCCAATTATAATAAACATATTCTAGCACATAAAATAATTTGTAATGAAAGAGACAATAATAATTTAATTTCCATTGATATAGGGAAACTATGTGTCACATTTCCAATAATGATTTATAGAATGCAAGATGAATTGTACGTAAGGATTAACTAATTATGTATACCTACGTTACTTTGTTGTTACCAGTTTCGATAAAAATAAAGAAAAAATCTGTGAAATTTGTTTTATTTATTAAACCCCGCACATTGCTCGAATCGGCAACTAGATTCTGTAAATGTATAAAAATTTGCTCATCTAAATTTAATTTAAATTTTAGCCAAATTCAGGTAAGATACGACAATATCACCAATCACCACTGTCAAGAGTACCTATTGGATATGTCAAAAAAGAATACAACTCATTTTTACATTCGCGTATGTTTTCATGTATTTTTCACGAATTTCAGGACTAGGACCACATAAAATCTCCAAATTTGTCACCTAACCTAAATAAAATTTATTCGGTTTGGTGTAATCCTGAACTTATAGAAATATGCGAAAAAAATAGATCAATATAAAACCGGTATTAAACATGACATGTCCAATAATCTTGATAGCAGTGATATTATCCTAGCTGACCTGAATATGGCCCTTGAAACCTACCTATATTTAAATTATCTATAATTCTTAATCAATCTGAAAAATACATAGTCTCAAGGTGATAATAAACTAATTTGCCTAGGATTGTTGTGAAGGTAGGTTAGTCCCAAAGAGATATAGTTCAATGTTTGCATTGAATATGCTTCTAGTCAACTTAAATAAAATATGTACTCAAACGCAACATCGCATACGCAACTTGATAATATCTTATTCACAAAACGAAAACAAAGTTTATTCTTTTTTAAAATACATTTAATCAAACCAATTTTAACTTATATTAGTTTTAAAACACAATTATTAATTTGTTAATCATTCATTGGTATATATGATTCTAAAACTACACCAAAGTCAAACGAAAAATATCTAGTTTTACTGCAAGGATATATTTTGATACTTAAGATATTTTCCGTTTAATTATACCTTATATTTGCTCCTATTCATGCCTATGATAGTTTTAGTTTAAAACTATTAGGTTCAATAGGATACTACATTTTTTTGTGTGTAGAAAATAATTAAAAGATCAGTGTTTCTTGAAAATTATTTAAAGATCAGTTGTTCTCTAAAATTATTAGCTGAAGTGATAATTACTAGTGGAAAAAGAGGTAAGATACAGGGTGAAAAGAACATCCCTTTTTCTATATAAAAAAATATATATCTATAAACTTAGGGAAGGTATTAAAAAATCCTTAAAATTGTTTTTCGCAAATTGCCCACTGAATGTCCCAAAGGCGCAGAAAATAGATAAGTTTAACCACCCTGTATTTAAAAGTCTTAGAACACATGAAAATCAGCATGGCCTTGAAGGCATAGCGAAAAAAATTTCCAGAAAATGTTAAAAGTCGCATTCGATTACCTTTATGCAGTTCGAACAGCCAGCAGTTTAGTTTTTGTCAGAGCCTATAAGTGAAATAAAATTATGGTATTAAATAATTTGCTTAAGTTACACAAATCGCTTTCCCATGTGTAATGAAGAAAAATGCTTTCCACATAGTGTAAAACGAAACAGGTAATTGTGCCTATTAAAAAAATCTTCGCAAAGCTCTGTATGATACTATTCTCTTGATAAGAATTCTTCTAACGTAGGTAGTAAAACTTCAAAGCAACAAAAACCATCAGATGATAAAAATCAGGACAAAGCGGGTTCATTAGGTTTATTAAATTTTAGAATGTGATTTCTTACATAACTGTGGGAAAAAGATATATAAATCCGGGCCTTCAGCTTTGTTTTCAAGATACAGAAGTAATTTGAGCTGCCTATCTGAAAGAATTGCCCAGCTTTTGCATCACTGTTGAATTAGTTTTACTCAAAACTGTGCATTCTAAACCAGTACATTAAAAAAAATGGTAATTTTTTTGCCCACAACTTCCTTTACTCAAAAACAGAAGTTCGCTTACCTATTACTAGTTTTAAATGTGTTTCCGATTTTGAGTTAATGCCTTATTATTAGTTTTTCAAAGGATGTTTTTAATGAACTTACAGTATATTTTTAATTAACTGCCTTAGAATTATTGTACGTTAATTTCGGAACACCTAGTGCATTATCAGTAATTAATTTTTTAATTGTTATAATATACTGCTAAAGCACTTCTCGTAAACCTCCAGAAAGCAGAAATTTGGTAAATATCGGCTCGAGCGAACACTTACGATTACGAACTACCTTTTAAATGTATATTAATGTATCTATAAGTATTAATATATAATATAATTTATAGTTATCGATAAATCGATGTTATTGATATATCGGAGTTATCGATATTTATCGATATATCGATATTTATATTTATCGATATATCGATAGTTATATTTATCGATATATCGATAGTTATCGATATATCGATAGTTATCGACATATCGATAGTTATCGACATATCGATAGTTATCGATATATCGATAGTTATCGATATATCGATAGTTATCGATATATCGATAGTTATCGATATGTCGATAACTATCGATATGTCGATAACTATCGATATATCGATAGCTATCGATATATCGATAGTTATCGATAGATATCGATATATCGATAGTTATCGATAAATCGATAGTTATCGATAAATCGATAAATATCGGCATATCGATAAGTAAAACTTATCGATAGGTACCTTGCCGATGGTTATCGATAGGTAAAACCCATTATCGCCCATCCCTAGTCGTTAGTCTAAATATGCGCAATATTCCCACGCGGCAATGACTTTTTTATCCTAATTTTTAAACCACTCTAGTTTTTAAACTATGTTCATGAATCTACCATCCATATCCATACCAGGTAAAGGGGTGCTATAAGTATTTTATAATAATAAAAGTGACCGGTATCAAAATAAATTTTTGATAGAGAAATAAAAACCTGCTGAAATCTCATTTGGTTTAAAATCGGAGGAATAGATAAGTGCCATAATGTCACCAAACCAATTCTATTTTAATGGTGTTCGATATAAGTTATTTTAAAAATTACATTAGTATTTTAACAGTACTTTTCGATAGCTTTTTGGCTGAAATTTATATTTTGTACAGTTAGTGATGATATAAAAATGTTGAATTATTATATCCCTTTTAGATACAAAAACGATCAGCAAAGGCGAGCAACAACAGAACCAAACAAAAAATTATAGGTATTTGCGGAAAACATAATCTGATAAAATCGATTCACGCTGATGATTTATTATCTGTCTCTAATAATTGTAAATAAAAAAGGATATCGCCTATCAGCTGAGAGTTGATTGAACCCGATTACTGTTTCCGTAATGGCCCATTGAAGGGCATTTCGACAAATATACATACAAAACTACCACATATAAAAAAGTTCAATAAATTAATTAATCGTTAAGACCTTTTAATCATTTTTCAAAACAATATTATATTAATTAGGACAAATACATACCTTCTCAATTTCTACGAATAAGGATTATCTCATGGATTTATTAAATAAAAGGATACGGGATGATGTACCATTCTTTGAAGCCAAAACAAACCATTCTAAGCGACACTGTAAACACAATTTGTAAACATAGGCCACATCTTAATTTACCTTGTATTTGTGTACAAAAAATACGTTAGAAGCATTACAAGATTTGCTAAAAGTAATAAAAGCCCTAAATTACTTTATTGTCTGCTAAATAATAATAAATTTAAGTTAAAAAGGTTTTATTATTTATAGGTTATGTTATTTCTAAAGGTGTTTATTTAAAGGCGCTCCGAGTCATTTATAAATCTATATAAATCTATACGTCGCACTTTTTCTTTTCTAGTTCATTAGTAAGAGTGGTGAATTTTAGGCACTTTCAGTGGCGGGACGCTGCGTTGCCAAGATTGACTTTAGCATTCAATTAAAAATAGCGTAAAATCCGTGAGACTCGTGAAAATAGCCGTTCCTAATTTTAAAAATTATGTAACGTTACGTCAACCATATGTCTTAAGAATTTTCATTTAGAATTTTAAAATACTTATCTACTTTGATGCCACCTGCTAGGTAGTTTAGGCTAACTATAAAAGTAAAAAGCGAGCAAGCCGACAACACAGCGGTGATCCATCCGGCGCTAGAGTTGACCTTGTACGGTGCTTGACTTCCTGATCTACAAGCACAAAGCGTACGTGCATCTTGGTTGTGTATTTGTCAAAAGAATAAGAGGGATAGATAAACAACCTTTACTTGCATTGAAGTTTACAATCGCAGGAAGCAGGGCGGATTTATGTAGGGGAACTGTGGGTTGCTCAGTATCACCGTGGCGGTAAAAATGTCGCGAAAAGTGTTACCCTTTGTTACAACAGTAAATAAATATCTTAGTCGCTTCCCTGGTTTAACTTATATGGGGAGGTAAGTTTTTTTTGCAAATATTGTCAAGTGTTTCTTGTGCATTCAAAAAAATTAGCTTGCCAACAAGATGTGCAGAGTAAAAAACACAATGAAAATAGAAAAAGCGCCATACCCCATTGGAAATTTCTGTATGATTTAGTTTTTGTAATAAGTGTTTGTAACATTCCGCAGGTAAGAGTTGAAAATGAACAATTTAAATTATTTTGGAAAACTTATTTACCAAAGTGGAAGCTACCAACCCGAAATCAACTACGGTATCAGTTGCCAGACGTAAAAAGTCGGTTGAAGTGCTCATAAAATCTGAGCTGAAAAATAAACAAATATGGGTAACTGTGTACGATACGACCAATACTTGGAACAGCTGTATTGTTTACATTTTAGTGCGACTTTAACTGTGAACGGTTCTCCTCTTCCATATCTGTTATGTAGTATCTACATCTACTTCACAAAACATGCTTATTCCATTCCTGTCATTTAGTAGCAGAAACAGTCCGAAAATGTTACCCAGTAGTGGATAAGTTAATAACCGAAACAAAAAAAGGATTTTTAAAATCGCCGAAACGGATTCGTATGTTTTATACTGTTTGTCCTAAAATTTTTCTAAATAGTGACACGGTGGGGACATGGCTCGAAGCAGTAGTATATTATAGCAAATATAACCATGAAGTAAAATCTGTCCTCGGTAAATTTAATCCCCAAGAAGCCAAATCAGTTCACTACAGTAAACAACTTTTTGAAGATCCCCAAGTACAAGACGATTTAGATGTCATCTCGCGCCAGTATTCCTTGTTGTTAAACTCTCTTTCAGACTTACAAAAATCAAATGTCACTGCCGCGGAGTCATTGAGTATTATACAAAATTTAGAGAGTGCGTTGAACAGTATAAATTAAATGATATTCCAGGACGGCAGGCATATAATAAATTGTGTGCAGTTTTAAATAAAAACCCGGATTTCAAGAACTTACATCAACATATAATTCGCGAAAATCTTGAAACAAGTGGCCAATATTTGAAATATGCAAATCTCACTTCGTACGATGCAGAGAGATCGTTTTCCCATTATGCGCAAACATTCTCGCAGTATCGTCGAAGGTTGACCGAAACCAATATGGAGGGCTTGTTAATGCTTTAATTTTATTCCAAATCTATCAATTAGCCTTTTACATTTCATTTGTAAACGGTAAGCACCGTTAGTATTCTTATTTATATGTTTTTAACGCTAGTGTCACTAGTGCTACTTTTAATTTCGTTGCACATTTGTAAGTGATTCGTACACTACTCTGCCCTACTTTCCCATGTGGGCCGCTTCTGACATTTACATTTTTTAACCATCTTTATTCATTAGACAAAGACGTACGTGCAACCGAGTGTTCAGACCGAGGTTCAGGCGTTTTCCTAAACAACCAACACAGACAGCAGCTCTTCTGAGCTCTAACACTCCACTGCTATTTTATCTCTTTCTGCTACCATTTTTGATTCAATTACGTAGTAATTCGTAGTCTTGTCTATGTTCGTAGTTCGTAAATTGCTCCCCCAAGAGAATAACAAACAACAAAATATAAGGCTTCACGTTCGATACGCTCACAGTATACGGATATCGAATCCTTTAATATAATAAATCCATGGATTATCTAATACTTCGGTCATTTAATTTAGACTCACAATGGGCGAGTTTTTAAATTTATTCATTCGTTCTTTTGAAATTGATATTAAGTGTATATTGTTGTATGGTGATTATTAAAAAAGGACTTAATACTGCGACAAAGTTAGTCGCTAAACTTAAGAACTTACCTATAAATTCACACCTGAATTACAAGGTTTTAGGTTTAATATTGGGTTCTGGTTTGAATTAAAAACTCCTTGACGCCACATATGGCTTCGACATGGGTCAAAAGTCTCTTACGTTTCAAATGTTTTTTGATTTTTGGAACAAATAAATAGTCTGACGGTGGTAAATCCGGCGAATAGGGCGGGTGATTAACCAATTTCATCAATTTTCTGTAGTAACTTGTGAGCAGGAGCGTTATCTTGCAAAAAGAGCACACCTTTGCAAGTTTTCCGCGGCTTTTCCCACAATTTACTTTCGTAATTTAGTTACCAACTCGGTATAATATGCTCCCGTGTTACTTCTACCCTGTTCCAACTAATCTATCACAGTGGATCTCAACCTTTTTTGGATCGGGGACCACTATGATTTTATGCTGTTCTTAGCAGGGACCGCAAAGTTCAAGAATAATAAACTGTGTTAATCTTAAGGTGGCATTTTTCAATTGAGTCCATGGTGGCCAACTTAATTTCATTTTGACATGGTTTTTCGGCTTAAAAATTTTTAACAATAACATTATGAGTATATTAGGCATACATTCGTATCCTGCAAGCAATTTTCAGTGAATTATTTAAAGCTTTAACGTGCATAATGATTTAATTCAGAAGATTAATATTTTAAGAGATCTATGGTTGGGCTGGGTCGTTTTATCTGTCCCTAGGACCTCGATATTCTTTTTAAATAGTGTTTTCCTAAAATAAATCATACAATATCTTGAAGCTTTTATTAATACGTTAAAAATACCAATAGAATATAAATCTACGGTTAATATTGGAAAAATATTCATTCAAATGAAAAATAAAGCAAAAAATTATATCATAATAAAATTAAGTTGGCAATAAATGGCTGTGGTCAGAAAATGAAGCCTTAAAATATACCTTAATCAAAGATTTCAACATATTCGTTAAACTTATGAGTGACATGCACAGAGTGTACTGTTATTTATAACTAGGTATAATATAAAGAAGAAAATTTTTAATAGAAAATTAAGTTTTCAAAATCATCACTGTGATTTTTGAGCTTGCATCTCCTTTACAAGCTGTCTAATCCTGGAGCTAATGTTATCGCACAAAGCTACACGCATATCATCACTTACTTTCAATCGATTCCGGGACTTATTTTTAATGACAAGCAAAGCCGAAAATCATTGTTCACATAAATAAGCCGATGAGAAGAGCATACGGAAGGCAATTTTTCGAATTTCACTATATGAAATTGCGTTTTTAAACCAAAACTCCTCAAGGGAAACAGATTCAAACGCGCCCTCGCTGTTTCTATTATTTTGTAATTCAATAAGCTCTTCCTGGACTTCTTCAGCAACCTTTCCAATATTAATACCACAAGGGTTACGAATCTGCTTTTGGATTCCTTTCGATTGATTGGGTCTCCAGTAAAATGAATAAATGTTTTGCGGACCATATTATAGTTCTCTCCGACCACCTGTGGTCCGCGGATCACCGCACCGGTTCGGAACCACTGATCTACCAGAATTATCCAATCTTTATCCCAGAAAACTGAAGTAAGAATCTTGCCAGCCGTTTTTTGAACATGAAATTTTTTGGGTCATGTCATAGAGAACCAAAATGACTCCACTCTTTGGATTGCTCTTTAGTCTCTGGGTCATAGTGCGGCGGCAGATTACAATCGAACGCGCTTCTGATCAGCATTAAAGTATCTCGGAATACATTTGGCCGAAAGCTTTCTCATACCCAAGTCGTGATGAACGATGTAAAACACACGTTCATAGGAAATATGCGCTGCTTCTGCTAGAGGTTTGAGGCCAATTCGTCGATATTCTAAAATCATATCATGGATAGAATCAATGTTTTCTGGAGTGGTCACAGAAATTGGTTTTCCAGAGCGGTGCTCATCTTTGATATCTGATCTTCCTCTTTTAAATCCATGGCATATAAAGGACACTGATCACCTTAGGTTTCTGTTATACCAGAGAAAATTTCATTGTCCGAAAACCCTTTCAAAAACAATTACTTAATAACTAAGGCTGCCCATTTACATGTCACACCAGTGGCGTCGTATATAAGCTACGTATAGGTGATAATAATACTTTATAATAATATATTATGTAATACTTATCCAGTTAGCATTAAAAATCCGGATTGGCTCGGCTAAACATTTGCAGCGTGATGTATGTCTCTAAAGTCGCTTCCGTAAGCGATGTCCGATGCGGCGAAAAAATGTTTTTATACAGGGTGTTATGTAATTCACTGCATATATTGAAACCGGTAAATCCTGGTATGAATTCAGATTGAACAAAAATATTCATAAATGGCGCTTCACGATAAAAAAACGGTATATATCGGCCCTCAAAAAAAAGTTTTAGCAACTGCGTTCCACTGTAATAAATAATTAAATTTGTTAGGATTATTTAATAAACGCTGCAAAGTACGAACCTTTTTTTAATGAGCATTGAATTCCAATATTTCCATAACATCCTGTATAAAGAAAATTACCGTTTGACATCTACAGATGGTATATTTGCTCAGTTAAAATGGTGTCTGAACTTATTTATCAGCACTGTTACTATAAATATGTCTTAATCTGGCAGATCTGGATTTTACAAGCTTTTATTTAACTTCACCTGCTAGTTTGCTTGTATGTATGTTTGTATGTTAGTATGTTTAGGACAAATATTACAATCAAAATTTCTACTAGTTCTAATTAAGCTAGAGCTTTGAAATTTTGCACACATGTATGTACAAGTCCGGTGACAATGCAATATACTATATTTGATATTGTTCTAAATCCAATATGGCGGACGCCTCAAGATGGCGGTTTTCTTTACAATCCCCTTGACATAGGTATCAAATGAAAATGTTTGGCGAGTAGAATACGATAAGCTATGTGACGTCATTCTTAACCCAACATGGCGGACGCCACAAAATGGCGGATTACCTTTTTGTTCACAACCCGCTTGATATGGGCATCAAATGAAAGGGTTTGACGAGCAAAATACGATTATCTATGTGACATCATTCTAAATACAATATGGCGGACGCCACAAGATAGTGGATTACCTTTTTCTTCACAACTCCCTTGACATTTGCATCAAATGAAAGAATTTGACGAGTAAAATACGATAAGTTGTAACGTCATTCTGAACCCAATATGGCGGACGCCACAAGATGGCGGATTACCGTTTTCTTCACAATCCCTTTGACATGGGTATCAAATGAAAGGATTTGACGAGTAAAATACGATAAGCTGTGACATCATTCTGAACCCAATATGGCGGATGCCACAAGATGGCGGATTACCGTTTTCTTCACAATCCCCTTGATATGGATGTCAAATGAAAGGGTTTGACGAATAAAATACGATAACAGGTAAAATGTCTTATAATAATGATGTATTATCAGAGCTGCAAAGGTTAAGACGTAACTAAAAATTTAAAAATAAAATGTTGTAAAAAGTACTTTTTAAAAATAAGCTTTCATTATTTAGATGTAATAAAACGAAAAAAATAAGTATAGTTTTTCATTGTGGCATGGATGGATCCTAATAAAAGTAGTACCTATCAAAGTTATCACTGAAACAGATATAATATATCGCCTGTTTCCAAGAAGACCGGCACAACTCGAGAAAGTTAATTTTTTTGGTTTTAATACCATTATACTCTAAATAACCAATAGAATTTCCAGAAAAATCGTCATAAATTTATTGCTAATAGTTTCCGCAGAGCGATACCGCGGTAGTTCGTTCCATCTCGAAATTGGATTTCCTAATTCGCGCAATACCGTCTCATTTTAGTAGCTCCTTGGCATTCAAGGGTGTAAGAGTAGACAATTTCGCGCAAGACTGTCCTAAATCCGAAAGAGTCGTTATATTACATTTGTTTTTCGAGGAATAAAGTCACAATTGGATTTGTGTCAGTGCATCTTCAAGAAGCGGCGCGTTAATGTGATTTTTTTTTCGGAGAAAACCGTAACTATTAGACTTGTGCCAGTCTTTCCCCATAAGTAAGTAATATATTGTATAAATTACGACAGAAGTGTGGTCACAAATCGATTAGTTTTTATTTCAGATATTGCAATTTAAATGAAATAATTATGTCCATAAAAAGAAAAACCATTGAAGTTTAAAAAAAAATTCTGGACAAGTTATGTATTTATTTAGAAATTTTTTTGCGGATTAAGTATCACAAAATAAACTTTATAAAATTTGTAGACACACAATGGAAAATAAAACTAGGTCTTCCCTGATTATGACATTAAGTAAAGATAATATTGAGATTCACAATGTAGATCAACCTATGTGGAAAATACAATCTTTTCTGAGAGAGAACGAAAATATGAAAGGTGAGTTCAAAACAGAATTAATTTTTTTATATTATTTGTTTTTAAAATTCAAATAAACAGCTTTTAATATACCCAGAACCAATTAAAAAGTACAAAATAACTATGTTTCATAAAATCTATTATATTCTAGATATTACGCCCCCGACAGTAAATTCTTTAGCTCACGAAAATGATAAGTGTCCTTTGGGTAGTATTCAGAATGTAGAATATAGAAACTTAGAGTGTGAAAAGAGAACTACGATTACTCCTGAAATAGACCACTTTAAACAATGTAGGTAAAAGCGAAGTTTTCCAAGAGATCAGTTTTTAATAAAATTAATTTTATTTTAGATATCACAACACCAGAACCAAATTCATCATTTCATTTAATTGATGAATGTGATTTGAGCAAAATCCAAAACGTAGATGAAATAAATCTTGGCTGTGAAAGTGAGAGACCAATCACTCCTGAAATAGGGCAAGGTAAGTAAAATTTATTTAAATTAGTATACCTACTAGCCTATTAACACAAAACGTTACTCAAAGTGTTAGTTTTATTTGTAGCTATATTTTATTTTGTAGATGATCAACTTGATACTACCGGAAAAAATAAGGTCACTAACAACCTAAGCATTCTTGATAAGAGTAGTTCGGATTCAGAAAGTTCATCAGAAAGTTCCTCAACCAGTGATGAACCATTTGGCTCTGGAAAGTCAGATAATGATCCGGATTACAGAGCTTCCTCGTCTTCAGCAGAATCTGATAAAGAAAGTACTTTAAAAAATAGCTACGGACGAACAAATTTAACCGATGCTATTGAAGATGTGAATCTTCCTAAGAAAAGAGGTAGAAAAAGACAAAGGAATTGTGCAAGTTGGGGAAAAAGTGTAGCAAAACAATTAAGAAATAGTGGAAAGAGTTACCTGTCAACAAAGGTAACTAAAATAGATGGCACTAAAGAAAAAACCCTAGTACAACGACCTGAAAAGATACTGTTACCTCCTTGTAATGACAAGTGCAGATTTAAATGCAAAGACAAAATTCCTGAAGAATCTCGGAAGAAAATTTTGACTGAATATTGGAACATAGGGGACTTGCATCGACAGAGAGGATTCATTGCATCATCACTTAGTCCTATAAATTCAAAATATTCAAACCCTAACAGACATCGGGGCTTAAACCATGCTTTTTATTTTCGCTTTCAGGAAAAAAAATGCAGAGTTTGTAAGAAATTTTTCATGTCAACGCTAGGCATTACTACGAGAACAGTTAGAACTGTCCTTGAAAAACGAAAAACCTGCAAAACGCATGGGATTATAGAAAATGAGTTAAGGGGAAAGCATAGCAATCACTCAAAGGTTAATCCTCAATTTTTGGAAGACATCAAAAACCATATAAATACAATTCCACGAGTTCCAAGTCATTATACTAGAGCAAATACCGAAAAGGAATATATCGACGGCACTAAGACTATTGCCGAACTTTACAGAGACTATCAGGGTGTGTGCAAGACCGAAAATAAAAACTATGCGTCTTATCGAACTTATTACGATGTTTTTACCCGGGACTTTAATATTGGATTTTTCTTCCCTAGAAAGGATCAATGCGATCTATGCATTCAATTTACGAACTCGCCAGAAGAAGGAAAGAAACTACTTCAGGAGTCATATGACAGCCATCTAAAAGAAAAAAATCTGAGTCGTTTAGAAAGAGAGAAAGACAAATCATCTGGAAATCCTGTTATTACGTATGACTTACAAGCTACTTTACCCTGTCCAGCGGGAAATGCTTCTTCGTTTTATTACATTTCGAAGGTAAATGTGTACAACCTGACTTTTGCTAACTCCTCCACATATGATGTTTCAAGTTATATTTGGCATGAAGGTATAGCTAATAGGGGAGCAAATGAAATAGGCTCCTGTGTTTGGAATTACTTGGAACATTTAGACGAAAAGGCACTAAACGAAAAGCAAGTACTGTGACAGACACTGTGCAGGGCAGAACAAAAACCGGTTCTTGTTTGCCTTGTATGTCTATGCAGTTTCTAAGTTGGAAAATATTAACAAAATAACACATAAATACTTGATTCGGGGCCATACGCAGAATGATGCCGATAGTGTACATTCTGTAATTGAAAAGCAACTCAGCAGATATAAAAAAAGTGCGGCAATCTATGTGCCAGATCAATACATCGCTTTAATTAGGGAAGCCAAAAAAAAGGGACAGCCCTACAAAGTTATTGAAAGAAGCCACGATGACTTTTTTGATTTAAAAGATTTAGGTCCAAAAATTGGCTTTAAAGACACATTGAAAACTAACGATGGTCAAATTGTAAAAACTTCAGAAATTAAAATGTTTGAGGTGCGTAAAAATGATCCTGGACACTTTTTTTGTAAGGTATCATATAACCAAGAAAACTTTTTTAATGTAAATTTTGTTTCACGAAGAAGTTCTTCGGACGTTAGCCAAATTTCCCTTATTAAGGCGTACAAGGAAAAGGTCGGAATTTCCGAATCCAAGAAAAACGGTATACTTACCCTTGTAAAGAAAAACCTAGTTCCCAGTTACTATGGGGAATTTTACAAAAACTTATAAAAACTGACTTTAGATAATAGTATACCAAAATTAGTTGTTAAAATGAATGTTGTATTTATGCTATATTAGTGGTCAAAGAAATCACATTTTATTTTGTTAGCAAAGAATTTTCAAATATATGTTGGATAAGTACATTTTCTAGTATTGTTTTAGTTCAAAGAATAAAAAGTGTGTCCTATTTTCAAAAATGTTGCTCAAAAATCCTTTCACAAATACTGTTTTTTTTTTCAGGAAGACCGTCACATTTTCAATTTTTTTGTATTTTTTTGTTAAAATTTGATTGCTATTAAATAATTTAAATGACATTTATTAACCCAACGGGAACTTCGTTTAATGCAAAAAAAAAGAAAATTCTATCTAAAAGGAAAGCACTAACATATTAATTTTAAATTTTTTAAAAATTTAAAACGCATTTATCTCAAAACTACTGGTATAGGAGTTGCGCCGGTCTTCTTGGAAACAGGCGATATAATGTTAAATTTATTGTCTTAAGAACTTGTCGCTTGAATAGAAAAGAAACATACTTAGGTATCTACTTACAATTCCTGCCAAACAAAGTTAACGCCTCTATGAACTTTGCGCGCGCGACGAGCTTTTAAGGCAATAAATTTAACATAGTATATTATATCTGTTGCCACAGTGAAAAAACTATACTAATTTTTTTTTCGTTTTAATACATCTAAATAAAAAAGTTGTTTTTAAAAAGTATTTTTTACAACATTTTATTTCTTATTACACTGTAAAAATTTTCTCTAACACAAATAAAGTACGTTGCACGAGTCTAGAGCTAGCGGAAAAATGCGGACAAAAACTTACACTGTTGTCATAATTATTTATAGAAATTTAAATAAAATAATTGTAAACAGTTTTTCATTTTAATTTGTCTTATAATATAGGTAAAATTATCTCTTTGAAAGTTGTATACCGATTAGATTTTTAACTCTTCAATAAAAAATAAAGCAATCGTAAACAAAACAACGTTTCAATTAGCGTAAGGCACCTGGCCTAATATTTTTAAAAATCTTAGTTAACACTTTCTTCTGTTAAATCTGGCAACGGCCTGGCATTCGACCAATCCAAGACACAGACTAAAAATAACGTTCCTGTGATGAATATTACGTCTCTTTTCATTATACATGTTTTCTTTGTCCCACTTAAGTATAAAAAACATCTGACGGTTTAACGGGCGACTGGCAGTGGCGTAGAAGCAGTTGATTGATATTTGTTGTTTATTGTTGTGATTTTTATTAAAATGAATGAGTACACGCGGGGGAAAACCTTGCATAGCCAAGCCCGGGAAGTAATTGGCCATGTTTATAGGGTGTGCAATGAAGAAGCTACAAATAATCAATTTAAATTGCCACTAAAACAAAAAATTGAACGAACCGCCTCATATACGGGAGTAAGCGTAAATTCGGTAAAAAGAATTCGGAGAGATGAGGAGAGACGGAGAGAGCACCCGGAGCAACCACTATCATCTGCTGGGAAAAAAAGGCCTCGTCTTTCTATCAACAACAATCGACGACGCCGATTTTGGCATAATTAGGCGAACTATTGAAAAATTTTATTTGGAACTGAAAGTTGTCCCCATGATGAGGAAACTTCTACAAAAATTAAGAGAGGACATGGACTTTCCTTATAGCAAAGACACGTTAAGGCGGCTATTGAAAGCAAACGGCTTTTATTTTCGTAAATGTCAAAATAAAGTTAAAATATTGATGGAAAGGCCCAACATATTGCATTGGCGATATAAGTATTTAAGAGAAATTAAAAAATATAGAGAACAAGAAAGGAATATCATATATATGGACGAAACGTGGATGGACACTGACCTAACATTTAAGAAATGTTGGCAAAGTGACGAAGTATTTGGTATAGTCAACAACATAAGCTCGACAGGTAGGTATTGCTATCGCATATAATTTTTTATGACCTGCAGTTTCATATTTAGTTTTTAGGGCAAATTAAAGTGTGCGTGTGCCAAACAATACACTTAAACGTCATAAAATGATGGATTGGTGTCCGAATTTTATCTGCCGTAACTATACTTATAGCAGCTTGCTTAAAGCGACTGAACCAATAACCGGGAACTTTGATTGTAACAAAACATATAACATTGACGTCGACAAATACAATAATTGTATCTGCGGCCGGGACGTTCAGAATTATTCTGAACGTCCATTAAACTTATTACGTGATTAAATTTTTTATGCAACCCAACATAAGTCTTTTGAATTAAGGAATTCTTATGTTTCGGCAATCACCAACACTTGAAATCTCTACTGAAATACTGAAATAGTAAAATTTTGCTTACATTTAAAATACCGAGTACTGTAACTTACAGTTGGGGAAAGTTTCGAGTTAATTTCACCGAAATTTGTGTGTGTGTTCTATTACAATGGTCAATATAACTGATATTGTTTCTTTATTGATGCAAAATATTTTTTGTTGTAATCATATACATTCCTTTGTTTTTTAATATGATGGTACAAACCTTTCTACACAAATATACTTTTATTTATTTCTTATCTAATTAACTTAATATTATATAGAATTGAAACTGAGTATTACGCACGCCTATGCCTCCACAGCTAAAACGCCCCTTTTTACGTCTTTTACCCCCTTGCCACCTCAGGCGTTATAGCTCTAGACTTGTGCAACGGTCTTTACCTGTCTCGTCATTACTTAAGGTCTGTAGCACTTTTTGCACGTCATCTACTATTCGCAAGGATTCACCAAAGTAGGTACTCAGTCTTGCTCAAAAACCTGGGCTTACGGCATGCCTAGGTTTTTGGGCAAGGCCGGGTACCGGCTGCCGGTATTTCTACCGCTTTAGAGAGCATCTACCGTTCTCCAGTCTTAGCTCTGTAAAATACCGCTTTTTCTTTTGTACGCAAATTTGCTAGCACCATCTCTTGGTGCTAATGTTGAGAGAGTTTTTTCAACTATAAACTTGTTTAAAACTAATCAAGGAAACCGTTTAAGTACTGATAATATAATGGGAATACTACTCAGCAAGCGGCTTATTACAAGTTCTTGTTTTAAGTTTAAGGGAAGCAATGAATTAAGACGGCCAATGACCAAAGATATTTATAAAAATTAAAATATCTTTACGTACCTACCTAAGATAAAATTATTAAATAAATTTGGTGGTTACCAAATTTATTATGACTTTTTTTAAAAAATAATATATGGATATTATAATATAAAATAATTGTATTTGTATTAAAAATCTTGTTTATGTTTGTTTGATATAATATATTAAAATAAGTGGAGTATTATTTCACAATTACACCTAAGCAAGAAATCGTGTAAGTACTTTCCATATCAATATATATTTTTTTAAAGTATAGTTATTAAAAGTATATTTTAATTAATTAAAAAATCCAAGGTGCAGTGAATATATTTATACATTCGCATTCTCTATTTCTACAAAAAGAAACAAGATAGAACGATAGGGATATACCATTTAGTTCACACTATCACACTAGACTTGCTTCCAGAGGGAGCTGCGACCAAACCGTTTTCGCAATCTACCATTTTCTACCGCTATTTTGGGCCAAGTGCTACCGCTTCTTGAAAAATTCATCTGGCAACACTGCCCCGGTGCATTTTATATTTTTAAATCATTCTGATATACGGCGTTGTGTTGGCAAGGAGTTTTCTGTAAAAGTTTTTAATTTCTCGAAGTAAAGAATGGAAATACTTTGGGCCTGACGACGAAGATGAATCCAAAGCAGCGTGTACCGTTCGCCAAGCAAAAATACAACGAGGGATAGGGAAAAACACTTACACATCCTCTTATGGAAACAATTAAAAAATTCGCAGAAAGAAGAATACAAAGTGGACGAAATCAGTTTGATACAGATTACGACTGACAACACTAATCGGCCAGTTTCTAAAACTGTGTATGAAGGCATTGGTCCCTTTTTTAATAAATGTGTTGCACTGTTTACGTGCCTTATACCTACATAAAGATTTCTTAAAGGCCAGTTATCGTCGCTAACAAACCATACATGTTCTTTGCGACCCATTATATTTTAAATCTCCCATATAAACTTTCTACACTGTGCGCAAACACTCGCGTGTTACTGCACACTTTTGGCATATTACGAACTACCAAATTTACAGCGACACTCTAGAAAAATAAAATCAACAAGTGGTAAAACTAAACCGAATTGCTGTGCTGCGGCCGAGATCCCCACGATGTAAAGCTACTGGAGCGGCCCTCACAGTGAGCAGCCTTATCAATAACTAACCGAAAATCGATTTTTTCATGGTCTAGCTTTTTCTCAAACATGCCGTTATCAAAAATTCACAGTTTTATCGCTGTTCACCTTATGAGTGTCAAACATTAACAACTTATTTATAAAACATCAGAGTTGTAACTATAGCAACCATATTCAATTCTGTCGACTAGAAACTTTCCATATATCAATGCCGAATCATACAAAAGATTTTCGATGATTTATAAGAAGCTTTATTTAAAATAAAATACTTTAAAAGATCAAAGAGGAAAACACGGAAAAATTTATTTTTCCTGCCACCAAGTTAGTTAAAGAGCCGATTCCATAAGTGTCAGTAGGCAATCAAGCGTATCAAAAAAATAAAAAAAGGCTCGCATAAGAATTATATTTTAAAATTCTCGTACATTCTCTTTTTCGCAAAACCCTCAACTTATTCAAAAATAGGAAACTTTCCATTCATGTCTTTCCCGACGCGACGTTCATTCAAGCAACAGCCGATTCTTGAATTCATTTGCATAAATTTACACATGAATTGCTTGTATTTCACCGATGTGGCGATAAACATACAATTATTATTACGCCTTTTACACTATCCTTTTGTTTGTAATACGCCTCCACTTACAGGGCTTAACACCTGGCATCAAATTATTCGGCGGATGATTTATTTACTCAAGAATATAAAAACAACACAGGCAGTGATGAATGCATACAGTGGCCAGCGCAGAAAGCGTGGGTGCAATATGTGGCGAACTCGAGAAGTTCTGCTACCTTAGTAATGCTGTCTTGAAGCTTTGAAGGTTATAGAGGAAAGGAAAACTTTTGAAGGCAAAAGATTCCATAATCTAAACCAGTGGCGCAGCCACGGGGGGGGGGGGGTTGTTGGGGTTACCCCCCCCCCCCCCCCCCAAAGGCCTAAAGATTGCCCTACCCATTTCCCAAATTATCGAAAATAAAGCAATATTTGTCAAAATTTTTTGTCAAAGGCGCATATGCGTAACCCAATTAATTTTGAACTTACAGAATGGTGGATCCAATATGGTGGACGTATATGAAAACCTCGAAAGTAAATGCCGTTAAGGCCGTCAAATTGGTCTAAAAATTGGTTGATAGCGATTTTCAAGGTAACGTAACTCTAAATTGGTGTAGCTCATTCCAAGCTATAAAGTCTAGGATCCAAGATTGCGGACATAACTGGAATTATCATTTAATGTCTTGTGGACTTGGATCTCTTCAAAAACAATTTTTTGAAGATTGACTGTTATCAACCGGTTAGGACTTTTAAATGTAATTAGTAGTAATCAACTATCTTTATTTTACAAAGAAAGTCTCAACGACTTGCATATTGCATAGTAATTACAGTTTTTTTTTGCACCAGAGTACCTTTTTACCTCCAGTTTATTATCAGAAGTTGGAATAAATGCGTGGCTACTTTGTATGTTTTTCACAGCAGGTGGGTTAGTATACTGCCCATTTAGTATTTTTCCTAATTTTGTATGATCTTGCGTCCACCATATTGGATCCACCATTTTGTAAGTTCAAAATTAATTGGGTTACGCATATGCGCCTTTACAAATCCTTTCCTATCCATTTGCGTCAGATTTGGTAATTTAAGCAGCAGGTTCTTCTACATTTTGGCAAACGTCCGCCATCTTGCATTCGCCATTTTACACATAGGAAATAAATTATACTTTTTTCAGATTCATATCCTTAGCAACTGATTTTTAAACCAATTCGGGTATTTTAATGCCATTTCTATCGGGTTTTGGTCGAAAGTCCGCCATCTTGGATCCGCCATTGTATGATTTCACTTGCTACTTGTGAACGGTTTAACATTCACTTGTCTCATTCATTGGACCTGATATGATTAGAACCGACATATTGACACCACCATCTTAATTTTTGCACGACACGTTTCTATTACATGATTTATAAAAAAACCTAAAAATTAAAATCTCTGGGAGGCTTATAGATTCACTTAGCAAATGAGGTGAAAACTCTGACTAAAAAATACCACTCTAAATTTTATCGTTCATTAATTAGCGTATCCGCAATTTCTTCTTGCTAATTCTCCCTAATGTGGGTACGGCCATAGTTAAAAGATATTCTATACGGCACTACGGCCAGCAGAAAGAGACGGACAAAGACAGCGAGCAAGAGCGAGATAAAAATATGATATATTTCGTAGTTACTTCGTAGTTGTCTTGCCAAAAACCATGTGGTGTGCCGAAGAAGTTGTTTGATGATGTAATTTTTCATATTTATTGTCCTATGTTGTGTTATAATTTATAATATTGACGAAAACCGTTAGTTTATGCGAATAATAATACCGAGGGCATAACCCTACCAAAAAAAAGTAATAAATGGGTGATTTTTGTGGTGCAGTGAAATTTTGAAGCATCGCTGAAAGAACTTTCACGAAGTACTTACCTATGTTTTAAATTTGGTTATAAACAATTTATTGTTTGATTTGATTTTTAAGCTAGTAGTATGCTCATCTCATTAATAAATAACGTAATAGATAAGTGACTATACTTTGTGTTAATAGTACAACATAGCCCATTTTGTTCTGGTTACAATTTCAACCGAATTCACGAGTGTTCCATATTTTCCGATATTAAGTAAAAAAATTGCAACCTATTAAATTAAAATACACATCTTTGGTAAAATCCATCTGTGGAATTAAAAATACATTTGATTACTTTCAGTTTTCACTGACTGATAAAAAAATAAGATATAATATTATTTAAGTTTGGCACTGCCCCGACTGGATCATTTGTTTTTTCTTTATAATATTAGAGCCCGTGACGTCAGGCTCTTCTGATACGTCGGATAAGGGCCGGTATTTGGGCATTTTTTAAAATAAAAAAAATGTGCGATTTGAGGGAAAAAGTATTGGATGTCTGTAGACTACCCTAGGAGTCACTCATTCAAATATATGCAGTGAATTATATAACACCCTGTATAATACCACTTTGGGAAAATGGTCCTAACTTTAAATAAGGCGCATTCAAACTTTTAAGTTTCCACCTATAAAATGACATATTCGCACTTTGAATAAAGTGCGGTCGCGCACTATAAAATAGTAAATTCGTACTTTGAATAATGTATAATATTTAAACTTTTACCCTTGTTGAGGAATGCTGTGGAGGTCTACTCAGGTTTGCTCAGTATTAGTTGGTCAGTTTTTGTTTTTAATGCTATAACAACAAAGACAGAAAGGAATCCTGAGCAAACCTAAACAAATCTGAACAAACTGGCACAGCGTGCTTAAGATTGGCCGGTCAATGTCATCATTGTCCAATTTGATGACTGTCCATAACATATTTATGTTTTTCTACAATAAAATAAGGGAAAAATAAAACATAAAATGAATTCTAACCTTTTACAAAAAATAATGTTGCCACTCGTGTACGCTCGGCGGTTATATCACGTTTCAAAATGCAACCTCTCATTTTATTAGTGCGAGTAGATTTTATTAAAGGGTGTTACAACCATTTGAAAGGTGAATGTTTTCGGTTCAGATGTATCATATTTTATAAAAGTTTATGTTAATTTTTCACCGGGCATTTTTCCTTTCAAAAGCGACATACATTATTTTTTGCGCATTCTCTTTTTTTTAAGTGTAAAATGTTTTTTATAACGTTTCACTATCTTTTTAACACGTGATGTACATATATTACTTTTCGTATATTGATTTTTTTAAAGTTGGATTTATTTTCTTATTGTTTATTTCTTTTTATTGCGATTTTGATATATTTTAAAGTGCAAATAATTCTGACCCTTAATTCTTTTGGCTACAACTTTTTATGCAAGTTGCGGAATAACGATCACTGTAGTTAAACGACACCCGGCACGGTTAGTACTTGGATTGGTGATCGCTAGGGAAGGCTGTTCTACTCCTTTAAACAAGGAAGGCAGTAGGGAGGATCTTCGTCTGCCGAGGGGGTTCGACCCCACTAATCCACTTAAAGGGTTGGTGAAATCCCTACGGATGTTTCCAGCTCTGGATGTGCGAGTCGGACTTTCCTAGTACACCCACGGTATATGGTACTTAGTTTTCGGGCCTTCATGGGCTGTCACAAGATAAAAAAACCTTTAATATTTTTTTCTTTAACGTGCTTTAAGGTAATATAAATTTTACTTAACAATACGAGATCCATCTAAATTTGCTCGATAAACAGTACCAAGTTTTTTATTTAACATTATACAGGGTGAGTTTTTTAAAGTGTTACAAGGCGATATCTCGAAAATGGTTTAAAATATTTTCATGAAATTTTAGTTATAGCTAATAGGGAGATGGGGGACATATTTAAACATATTTTTGACCCCCATCTTTATTTTGAGGGGTGGTAATTTTGGAATTTTAAATGGGATGATGTACTTTTGTTTATAAAATTCGAATCTACGGAAAATATGTACTACGTATGTGTACAAATTTTTTTGATTTGTTCTTCCGGATGCGGATTTATGGTTAACTAAATTTTAATTGAATTTAGAAAATTTTACCAATAAATCAAGTTCACTTATTTCAGAATTATTATTCGTTTCCATGGAAATGCGGTATTTTTACTTAAGTCATTTGACGTTTTAATGATTATTTTCCAGTATATTGCTCAATTAAACATGAAAACGAATCTTAATGTACCCTACAAGTTGACATGTTAATTTTGGAGAAGTGCAAAAAAAACTACAGACAGAGAAGCTGCACTAGAGTGGGCGGAGAGGTTTCCGGTCAACTGGCCTGCTGGGTCCCCGGATTTTACCCCCCTTGACTTTTTCTTGTGGGTTTTTATAAGGACAAAGTGGTGACGACTCCACCTACAACTTTAGGTGATATGAAAGACCGAAGCCGCTTTGCCTGCTAATTAGTGACAACTGAGATGTTACAGCTGGTACGAAATTAATTTAAAAAAAGAGTAAGAAAGTGTTTGGAAGTTGAGAATAACTCCTCAAACATGACAGTCGGTAAATAAATAAGTTAAAATTAAATGATAAATATATATATTTTTTATTTTATTACCTAAGAAATCATAATTACGGAACTGAAAGAGCAAATTAAAAAAAAATGTACACATACATACGTAGTTTTTTACGTAGATTCGAATTTTATAAACAAAATTACATTATACCATTTAAGATTCCAAAGTTACCCCCACCCCTCAAAATAGAGAGAGGGGGTAAATGTCAAAAATATGTCCCCCATCTCCCTATTAACGCACTAAAATATCATGCAAATATTCATATTCATTTCATGAAACTATTTTAAACCGCTTTCGAGATATCGCCTTGTAACACATTAAAAAACTCACCCTGTATACACGCTGTTTCTAAAGTACCTTAAATTTTCTTAAGTGCGTTGGGTACATTTTTGTACAGTTCAATTTATATACAAATTTACCACGATGTACAACAGTACCTACTCAAATAAAAAAAATTGTGAAACCGAGCCCTCGTTAGGTTGATCCGGTTTTAAAAATAAAACCTATTCAGTTTAAACTTTCTGCAGATTTTTTGACTAGGCGATTAGTATCTATAAAATCAATAAAAACAAATAAAACTAATTTCCATTGTCTTTTTTCCAGGTCTTCAGCTCCGGAGCGGCAACAGTACCGAGGGGGCCGACGCGCGGATGCCGATAAGCGATGGGCTATCGCGCAATCAGATCGGTAGCGGGACCGGAAACAGTCAGTACGACCCCGAATATGCACGTATGGAAGCATGGCTGGATGAGCACCCCGATTTCGTCCAGGACTATTTCCTTAGGTAAGTTGATTTTTGATCAGATGTTGTATATTCTACACAACAAAAAGGAACTTATATTCAGCGAATAGTTTTTGAACTGCAAGATAAATTACAATGGTGCCATTAGAAATAGAGCAAATCTGAGCAAAAATATTAAATATGTACGGGCGAATTCACTCTCGCTACAACCAGTTTAATTTGACATAGAAACTAAGTGGTATCTCATAATTTTTTTTGCAAATTTGTAGATACTGAAAAGTGTAACTTAAATTCGCGCTGTTGTCGCTAATAGAACTAAACTCATTTTTTGAGCCCCATGTTCAAGGAAAAAAATTATTAGGAAATCAAACTAATAGCTGGAAAAATAAAATATCATAAGTTTTAATGGCGACTTATTAACAATGACACCGACAAAACTTCTCAAAACATAACTGATCAGCTAGAAAATTTCAATTTAAATAATAGTTACTACTAAGTCTTAGAGCTTTTTAGTGAATTCCATATTAGATAAGCAAAGGTACCTACATCTTTTTACTGAACTAATTTCACTTTTCACTACATCAATGTTGATTTTAAAGTTGTTTTTTTTATTACAAAGTTTAATAGCATATTTTGTGGTGTATATGTTATGGACCAAGTGATTAATCTGAGCAGTATTTATAATATTCGGTCATTATAAATAATGACCATTAAAATAAGGTAATTAAATAAATTTGCGCTTATGTACGACAATTGTCTGGTCATTATGAATAGAGCTATTATTTTGTGGACACTTTAATAATTTAACCGTCATTTCGACAATACGGTAGCATTTCGACAACCGTGAGTGGCCGTAAGAAACACGTTACATATTTTTCTAAATTTTCTGTAGATATTAACAAAATTTGGCTAACAACACAAAATGATTTTATTATGGAATAAATAGTTAGTTATGTATTTTTTGTCCTACAGTATATAGTCATGTTCCTGCATTATCTGGAGATTTTGACTAATGTCAAGCTTCTGGTGAAAGAAAATCAAAAGCTGTTACTAAGAGAAACATTGAAAAATACCGAAGAGTTGAGGCAGAAATTTCATATATCCTTTTTTAATTATTTTTATTTTAGTTTTTAATTTAGTTCGAATTTATATTCTTTGATAATGAGACTAGAAATTAGGTCTCGAAACGTCGGAAAACTATTTTGATCAGATTAGGTTTTAGGCAGAATATACCTTTACTACAGCAGTAATATATTCGTGTCAGGCATTCTTTTTTAAATCACTGATAACACACAGAAAATTTTCTTTTCAGGATGTGTTTTATGTCTGTACTTTCAAACTTAGTACCTTTTATTGTTTTTTAAGTAACAGTAGAGTGGCTTAACATCCAACTAATAGATCTCTCATCTAGAGAGTATCGAAAAATGATAGATACCATGGTACTAAAATTTACGTTTTATCTTCCTTTTAAACAATAGATCGAGAGATGCAAGTGCTGAATGACATATTAGGCGTTAACTGTCATATGCAATTATCAATTAATTCAGATATTACATAACACAGTTGTTTTCTTCGAAGGTTGTTTCGATGCAATTTACTGAAAAAGACTTTGTCAATAGATTTTAGTTGTTTTTTTTTTCATTAAAAAAAAGAAACCAATTTCAACATCAGTTTTAAAGATGTTTAGAATTATTTTACTGCCAATATGAAAATTTGAGTTAAGGTCTTGGTTATACTTCGTTAAATGAATAAAACCAGTGAAAACTCGTCGAGATATTTTTTGTCTAATTGTTTCTATCTAGAAGTAATTTGCTCATTTCATCTCATATTTAAATAAAACCGTAAATAGACTGACAATCAAACTAGCGATGCACATTATTTCACAAAATAGACACACATTCTATTTTATGGAAACAAGAATGATGAATCAGGAGCAGTAGCACAAAGTAACAAATGTGAACTTCACGTTAAAAGCTTAAACAAATCCAGAGATTTATTAAACCAGTTTGAAAAACTCAGAGAAATAGCATATTATTCCTTACATAATAATCTGCATTTAGCATTCAAAGGGTGCTTGAGAATCCCTTTATAAATATTTTACTAACCGAAAAAGAAAAAAATAATATGCAAATTTGATTTATTTTTCTTTATTCAAACAAAACGTCGAGTCGAGCACATAATATGCTATATGCTATATTATACACTATACAGTGATAGGCAATAATATATACGTATAAAAATTATTGCCTAACTTTAGTCCCAAAAACTTTTCAAATAAAAATAAATATTCTATTTCCCTATTCTGTCTGTTTTACTTGAACGCTCTACGGTTTAACGGAATCTCATGGGGTTTGTACCACTATCCTAAAGAAGCAGTGCTACTCGTATTAAGATTTTTTATCTTTGACAACCCACGTAGACTTAAAGCCTAAGTGAAAAACCAATTATTGTACTAGAACTATGACTAAGTTTAAATGAACAGGTGGTAATATCTGCCACCAATCTCACGCCGCTCTGGGTAAAATAATTTATCTTTAGTTTCAATTAAACGAATTCGAAACGACAATTAAATTACAAAAAAAAACAAAGTTTAGCCCTAAAATTGTCCAAAACAGAATTAATGAAACATCGATCAAAGCTTAAACTAATTTTCGTTAGATCGATTCGTGGAACCTTAGTACACTTTATGGTTATGTCGTTTGGGGTGAAAAGGGTAGAAAAATATAATCGAATACTCCAAATTGGCTTCTGGTTCATGCTCCACAGAATAATAATTATCTTAGAGGTGATCTTCATCTGACGAACTGTCGCGTCGTCACCGTCTGAATCATGAGTAACTATAGGCTGTTGAGTGACTATAATATTTTTTCCTTTCTTCCCACATAATAACCTTATCGGTCTGATTCACGTAATTACACCATTGGCCGGCATTATTTAATGCCATCCTCCAGAACGTCCTTGATCGAGTTGATGTGGGCATCATAAAAGCGTTTGGCCTGACTCCATACCATTTCAATAGCATAAAACTGACAATAGTACGGATGTAGACGTCTCACGTCATGTCCAGCATCGGTTATAATTAGCTCGTCAACAACGTACGACTGGTCGTGTTTCAGAATCTGGCTTATTACCTCCCATAACTTGCTAACAGTATCCCAGGGAATAAAAGCGATGTTCGAAGCTCTAAGCCTGTCCTGCAAGTCTCCTTACCGCCAGCTTGTGACAGGTCATTTTTCAGTCTGACCACTGTGATAACTGGCGTTGTCGAGAAGGATGATTGAAGGTTCTTCCAAGCTTGGGAGAAGGGCGTTCTTTAACCATTGCTCGAAATCTTTAGAGGTCATGTCGCCATGGTAATCTCCTGTACTTACTTGTTTTTGATTTGAATATGAGTGACGCGTTGTCCACAAATCCACTGGCAGTACCAGTATGTAAAACAATAAACCTAAAAGAAAATACGATAAATACATACATTTATATATTAAGTGGAAGTCAGACATCGCGATGTGCTTAAAGATACCTTACAAAAGACCCAGTGCATCCTCAAGCTTCTTTATCAGGGGTCGGCAACCTTTCAACAAAGAGGTGCCCATGTGCAATTTTAAACAAAGCCAAAGTGCCACTATACAAAACTGTATAATTTTTATACGAATAAATAATGTATAAAATTTTCAAAAGTAATAAGGAAGGTAACTAATAAAATAAAAAAACGATCAACAATATTTCTAAAAATTTTAATCAAAAAGGAAACATTGCACAGACTTTACTGTTAAACGAAATATATGTCTTCATATAAGGCAACATTTTGTTTAAAATTTGAAACGTTTTCAGTGCGATCCTTGTCCTTGTGTTTCTCGCGAAAGCTTTTCTATTTCTGGCTCATGTCTAGTTACTTTTAATATTACACACGCCTCTGAATTTTCTGTTGTTAGCCGACTTCGATAGAAATTTTCGGAAAGAAATTTTCTAAACAAGTAGTGGTAGGCTATGAAGGGGTTACAAGGGATAATCTGCTTAGTCAATCAAAAAATAATCAATCAAAAACTCGTAAATCGCAAACTGAAACAAATAGAGGCAAGGGTCGTCCTAGTGGTGTTGGAGGAAACCAGCCTATTGCTGCAATTCACCAGAATGTCTGCTCTCTTAGAAACAAACATGAGGAGATTGAAGTCTTTTTACAAGAAAATGACAAGAGGTACGATATCTTGTGTTTCTCTGAACATTCTCTGAAGGATGATGAGGTGGCATCTTTCAGGATCAGAGGTTACATCCCAGCAGCATGGTATGCAAGAAAAGAGCATCTGCGTGGAGGAGTTGCTGTCCTGGTTAGAGATGACGTCGACTATGTTGAAAGACATGACCTTATGGAGAAAACTGTTGAAATGACATGTGAGGTTGCAGCGATAGAACTTAAGGAAATGAACCTGGTAATTGTGGCGATTTATCGACCACCTAGTGGAAATTTTAATGTATATCTGAACCAAATAAGTGAAATTTTTGTAATTTTGGGACAAAATTCTAAACATGTTGTAATGGTGGGTGATTTTAACATACATTTTAATTCAAATAATAGTAGGGCACTTGATTTTATTGATGTTGCAAACTGCTTTGGCTTCACAGAGCAAATATTTCAAAGTACTAGGCAAAATGCCTGCCTTGATAATATCCTTGTAAACTTTGAGGGATTTCTAGAATTTAACGTGGATGTTGCACAAGTTGCAATATCTGATCATTTGGCAGTGCAAATTGAAATTAAAAACATTAAACCAAAAAACACTCATGTTCAAGAATGTAATTACCATCAACCAATAACTACGGTTGGTATAAATAAGCTTTATAATGTACTAAATAACACTGATTGGTCATTCGTAAAAACAAATTTAGGCGCGAATGAAAAAGGTGATAGGTTTATGAGGGTACTCTGGGATGGCTTTAATGCTTGTTTTCCAGTTAAAGAATATCGCTCTAGAAATGACAGGAATGTAAGGTGGTATCACCAAGGACTGGGTAATATGAGGGAGCATCTTGGGTTTCTGAATGACCTCTATAATATTTCAAAACTACCTGAAATAGCTTTGGTAAGAAATCTGTATCGCCAGAGCTATAGAAGGGAAGTAAAAAATGCAAAAATCAGGGCAAATTCGGAATTTATAAATAGTGCTGGTAATAAAGCCAAAGCAGCGTGGAAAATTATAAATGACAACAGGAAATCCTGTAAACAGACAAAACCTCCAAAAAATTTAAGTGCGGACAACTTCAATGTATATTTTGCTGGAGTCGCCGAAAGAAGTCTAAAAAACCTGCCACAGGCAAACATACAACCTGAAAATTACCTTGCAGCCCAAAATCTATCTTTACCAAAAGATGGTTTTTCTTTTAGGGAAGTTACATTTGTACAGGTTAGGGATGCCATAAATGATCTAAAATCAAAAACTAGCAAAGATATCTTTGGTCTAAACGTTACTCTTTTAAAAAAACTCAAGGATACATTGGTTGTGCCTCTGACTTACTTAATCAATTGTTGTATAAATGAGGGTATATACCCTGACTCGTTTAAGAAATCCAGGGTGACTCCTGTTTATAAGAAGGGTGATGTCAAAGATATAAATAACTATCGCCCAATCACACTAGTACCCATCTTGTCTAAAGTGTTTGAGTACCTTTTGAAACAACAGCTCTATGCATACTTTGAAAGTAACGGATTATTCACTGGAAGCCAGTTCGGCTTTAGGAAATCAAAATCAACAACACTTGCGGTATTATCTCTGTTGGAATGTATAGTCGAGGGCTTTGAGGATGGTCTATATGTGGGGGCTGTCCTGTGCGATCTCTCCAAGGCCTTCGACTGTATAAACCACGATATTCTCCTGGTAAAGCTGAGGCATTGTGGCCTTCAGGAACAAGCACTTAAACTGGTTACCAGTTACTTAACGAATAGAACACAGCAAACTCTCTCGGAAGGGAGACTGTCAAGTAGCATAGATATCACGCATGGAGTCCCACAGGGTTCCATTCTGGGCCCACTCCTATTTCTCATTTTTATCAATGATATTGAAACATCTTCCGATGCTAGTCTGGTTATTTTTGCTGATGACACGACTGCTATCCTGAAGGATGCTAATCTAAATTCTCTTCTTGAACAAATGCAGGAATCCATGCTGGGCATCGAGAGATGGTTCAGTTCAAACAGACTATCTTTAAATACAAACAAAACTGAAAAAATCATCTTCACACTCAGGGACCGAAATCACGATGAAGTTCCAGACCAGAACTTCCAGAATGACTCTGTTAGGCTTTTGGGGGTGCATCTTGACACATCCTTGGTCTTCGATTCCCACATAGACCAATTAGCAAAGAAATTGTCCTCAGCAACCTTTTGCCTAAAAAACTTGAGGTCTGTGGTTAGGCAGGATGTTCTCTTGATGGCCTACCATAGTTTGTTTCACTCGCACTGTTCATATGCCATCCTTGCTTGGGGTCACAGTGCACAATCAAGCAGAGCCTTTGCACTTCAGAGAAGGGCTGTGAGAATCATTGACAGTGTACCCTATAGAGCTGATGCTAGGCGGGCTTTTGTAAATCTTGAAATTTTAACCTTGCCGTGTACCTATATTCTGCAATGCCTGATCTATGTAAAAAAAAATCTAAATAAGTACAATCTTTATTCGCAACAACATTACCACAATACAAGAAATAGAAATGATATAAATTTACACTATGTGAGACTAGGAAAATCGTGTATTGGCACTAACCACTATGGACCAAATTTTTTTAATAAACTCCCAGTAGCGATAAGGAATTTAGAGGAAAAAATATTCAAAAGAACTGTTAAAAGATATCTATTGAAAAACCCGTTTTATAGCATACAGGAATTTTTAAACACTACCCCAGACATGGCTGTAATCTAACAGCACCCCACAATGTTTGTGGCATCGATGAGAGTCAGTGTCCTGCAAATAAAAAGTAAATTTAGGCTCTTTTTGTAATTTTAACATAGTTTTAGACTGTCACTTGTTATGTTATTTTAGATGTTTGATATTTTAAACATTAGCTACTATAGTAGCAATTCATTGACGAATGTAAAAAATTTTGTAATTTTGTGAACATGAATAAAATAAATGAAAATGAAAAATGAAATGATATGGATTCAAAATGATTTTCATATGGGAAAAAACTTGCTCACACATATAGGACGATCCGAATGCTGAAAGCATTGCAAATGCCACTTTTTTTAGGCAAATAAATTTATCTGGCAAACTAGCCCAACAATTCAGTATTTCGTTTGATTTATCCTGAGGACCACCTTCTAAAACTCTTCTTAGTTCCACAAATTTTGTCTTCCATAACTCGGAGTTCCCAAATTCAATATGCTGAAGCTCAAAATCTTGAATTTCCATCCATGCGAAAAGAGAATCATTAAAAGGAATGCTAGTAAAATCCATTAAGTCTGGTTTTATCAAGAAGGAGAACATGTGACCATGTTTATCAAAATCTTGGCCTCTTTCAGCAAATTCTTCTTTCCGTGAAGTCATGTAGTTTAACATTTCCTCATTAAATGCAGCATTATCACAATTATCAAGGTTGGGTAAGTATGTTTTTAGATTTGGAAAGTATTTATATGTATGGGAGGTAATATCGCGAATAAATACATCTATTTTCATTTTAAAAGACTTCCAGGAATCATACCAATCTAGAACAGTTTGAACCCATGTTTGCAACTTAAGGTTTAGTTCGCCGAGATGATTTGTAATATCAGTTAGGAACATCAACTTACAATAGAATCTATATGTAGCCCTGTAATAACTAGGTTCGTATTTTGGGCTACTACAACGTTTTTATAGGTGTAATACTAAAACCTATTTTCTAGTCTGCACAATAGTAGTTACACATTATATGATGCATAAAATTCTGTGACTGACTGATACTAACATAATGGCAAAATGCTTTCTGCAAACGCCGAAAAGCAACAACAATATTCCTAAAAAGAAATTTTGATTTCACACATCATAAGTCAAAATCGGACTCTGTAAATAGCGAAGGAACGCGGAATAGAAAACACCGGTTGAAGACTGCCGGAAAGAGATATGCCGGGGCAAAGGCGTAAGAAAAGGATGCCCATCTACACGGCATTCGATGTGATGTCTGAGACACCACGAGATACTACTACAGAGTGCGTGACTCATGCTAAATTTTCGACCGCTGCTATACTTATGTTTTTTATACCTGCTAACTGTGCCGTGCATGCAATTAAACCCCGGGGTTACTATGAAGTTATTATAGTACTTGATGTACCCCGAACAAACCTTCCTGCAGAACTACTTTTACTGATTTTGGTAAGTACCAAGACATTTGCTAAGTTTTTGCCAATAATTTTTTACTTGCTATTTTTGCATAACGAAACAACAGCCAGAATGGGCATTTTGACATAGTTTGGACGCAAAGACAATTTCCACACCAGCGGTCCAAAATTTACAGTTCACTTTAAAATCTGAGCTGCGTTTTTCAAAAATAGAGTGCTCAGAAATCATTTATTGGTGGGGTATGCGCCTACGTCCGCAGCAGTCTTTCTTGCACCAGACTCCTGAACCGGGAATCAGCCAAGCGTGCCCTTAAATCTTCTACTAAATTTATCTATTGCATCTACCGCTTCCCATCAGACAACTCCTACAATGAGTTCTTTAACTTTCTCTCGACAAAAATTGACTATCTTATCTCTAAATTTCCCTCCGTTGAAGTTATCGTCCTAGGCGACTTCAATGTCCATAGCAAGGAATGGCTAGGATCCACAAAAACCGACACAGAAGGTAGAGCGGCTGAAAACTTTGCAGTCAGCAACTCGCTCACCAATTTAATCCGAGAGCCAACATACTTTCCCCGCGTTTCTACCCATAATCCAAATCCACTAGATCTTTTTCTTACCACCAATCCTGAGCCGTACTTAACATCTGTATGCGCTCCCCGTGGTCGTTCAGATCATGGCCTCATTACCGTCTTTTGTCCCATACATCCCGAGTTCGTTGAAATCATGCCAGAACGCACGATCTGGCACTACTATTCTACCGACTGGGAGGGTCTTCGCAACTTCTTCTCGGCTTTCCCTTGGAACCCTGTCTATTTTTCCACTCCCAATCCCTCCGAAATTTGCTCTGATACCACATATATCATTCAAGCAGGTATTGAAAGTTTCATTCGACATACCCGCAAGAAACCTAAACTCCACCATTAAAAGCTATGGTTCTCCAAGGCCTGTGATAAAGCCAGACTCAAAAAAGTCCAAAGTTCACGAAAGGTATTTTTTAAATCCTACACCCAAAAGTCGCCAAATTTAAACCGAGGCAAGATATTAATACAACCAAACTATCTTAGAGTCCAAAAATGCTTTTAACAACCGCATAAAAGGTAAAAAAGTGCTTTACTGTCCCAACGGCAGCAAATTTTTCTGGTCACTAGCCATAGGTATTACATTATTACATATTTTTTGCTTTGACCCCTTCCTAGAAAATTTCCTATGGGCGCCCTTGCCGGCGCGCGAAATAAATTATTTATGACATAAAGTAATTTAAGTTCGTTTCCGAACAATCTGTACTTCGCTTTTTGTGTACCTGTTTTCGTTCGTTTTATTTGCCTAGATACCCGATACCCAGGCCCGTCTCTAGAGCTTTTGCCGCCTGAGGCAAACTCAGAGAATGCCGCCTTTTAAAATATATAATTGTAAAAAAACACTACCATTGAAAAAACAGCCAACTAACATGTTTATTAGTAGAAACTACTAAATAGGCACTCTCGTACACTCTGATTTAAAACAATTCTAAAAATACAAAAACCATATAGTATACCCAATAGCTGTCACAAGTTTTCTCTAAATATCAACTGAACATTTAACAACTGCACTTAGTTGGACGTACAAAGAAAAATTTGTCTACAATTTAAAAAAATTTCTTGGTTTTTTCCCCGCAAACTTATTGATTATTTCAAACTCTCTGCGAGTTCATATTCAATTAATATAAGTGATAAACCACTGAGCCAGTCCTGCAACATGCTTGCTCGCTTATAATCCTCAATTATCTTAAGTTTTAAAAATGATCTTTCTCCACCAGCTACAGTAACTGGTAAAATAAGAAGAATCCTTACAGCTATACTTAAATTGGGAAAGGTACCTTGCAATCCATTTGTTAATAAATAATTTAATGTTTCCCATGGAGTTTGAAAATTGTTCTTGCTGCAACTTATTGATGTAATCGCGTCACTTAGTTCAATAACATTTATATCTGTGCTATCTCCATTACTAAGATACGAAAGCAAATCCATGCAATTTTTTGTTAGTTTGTAGTAACTACAGATAGCGAAGATATACTAATATTATGCAAAAATAACTAGTCAGAGTGACCCTTTAAAAGTCGGAACCATTCTTCAACAAATTGCTCTTGAAGTTGTATCAATAACAGCAAAAAAAATGTCAACTTTAAATTTTGCTTTTTGATTTGATATTGGCTCAGCCTCGGAAGAAAATTGTTTTGTTTTTTGCAAGTCCAGCTCTATTTTCTGGTATTAAGGTCGCTTCGATTTCCAGTCTTTAGCTAATTGGGCTGCGTCACGGAGTATTTCCTCAAAATATTTATCAGTTCTATGACCTTCAAAGTATTTAGCCAAAGACTCTAAGGCCCTAGAAGCGTATGGTTACTGGTTTCGGGCGTTTTTAGTGTCCCGTGAAACGGAACATTAATGAAATCGCTTCGGTGTCCGTCCATCCATGCGTGTGTCACAGGCGATTGGCTCTGAAAATATTCGACGTAAAAATTTGAGATTTAGCACAGAGATAAAGTGTGGTGGCCCAATTTATAGACGTGAAGTATAAAAAGTTGAATTTTGATTCTGGGGGTTAATTTCAGGGGGTAAGCTGGGAAGTGAAAAAAAATTTAAGGGCATCGTGTAGGGTGTTAAATGAAAGCTTATTAAAGCACTAATTCAGAAATAAGTACGATGTATTTTTTTAATGCATTCATGCAACATTTTTCGGGAAAACGCTTAAAAATTGCTTTCCCCCACCTTATCACCAAAAGGATCATTCAGAAAAATCTAAAAAAAAATCACGAACATTGAGAAGTAGGTGTAGATTAAATGAAAATTATCAGAATTGAGACATTCTGGCGCGATCAATTGTTATAAACAATTTAATTGTTCATTTCCTTATAACTGCTGAACCATTGGTTTTAGAGGAAAAGATTTTTGACAAAAAATATTTCTCACGATGTATGGAACAACTTTTGTCCTTACACGTTTTTCAAAATTTTTAATTTGGATCAGTCGAAACGCAAATGTAACGTGGCTGCCGTATAGTACAGACGCCTGCACTATCGCAAAGCGATGGTGCAGGCAGCCTAAGTGCCGCGCCTCAAGGTCATTGAGATTGAACACGATATTTGACAGTCTTACGCATCTGGTCTGGTTTTATCTGGGGTTGTACCATAAATAATCTGCATTTACTCCAATCAAGCCACTTTTGCCTCGTACGTTTGACTTGCATTGCATTGCATTGTACATATATTTTCGTGTGTTGCGGTCGCTACGTTTTGTGTGAAGTATTTTACTTTGAGGTAAGTACTATAATTTATATAATCTTTACTAGTTTTGTGCTTTAAACTAATTGTTTGAAAATTTGCCGAACTTTTGCAGATTTTTTATAAATAACTATGCAAACGGCATATTCGCAGTTTTAAGATTTCCACAGATTGTGTGTGTTTTAAGGTTTTTTAAATATCTTAACTCAGTGCCTTCTTAACTATATATTAAATACGTGCAAAAGACCGCAGATGACTGGAAAACAATGTATTTTTAGTTACCATGTCATTTACGAGAATAGAACTGTTTGATGTTTGGCGGCACATTGATCGACAACTGGGGGACCGCGGACCGGATCCGGACAGCGGAAGGTAGAAAACTGAACCGCCAAAATATTTTTAAGACGAAAAATAAAAATTTAAAACTAATAGTATGAGTTTTTATAAGCCACGTTCCTTTCTGAGAAACAAAAATTACCTGATGTCCATTTGAAGTGTTTCTTTTTTTCCCTGGATCTCGATAAAATTTTTCAAAAGTATCCGGACCCCACTCAAATTACTTGCCGACCCTTCATTAGAACGTAAAAATGCGGTCGTATTTTCATACGTTGCGACGTATCATCCAACGGTTCTCTTCTCGTAAATGACATGGTAATTAAAAATACATTGTTTTTGGGCCATCTGCAGTGATCTGCACGTATTTAATATATTGTTCAGAAAGCACTGATTTAAGATATGCAAAAAACCTTAAAACATACACAATCTGTGGAAATCTTAAAACTGCGAATATGGCTTTTGCATAGTTATTTATTAAAAATCTGCAAGAGTTCAGCAAATTTTCAAAACTACTCCTCCAAATTAATTTAAAGCACAAAACTAATAAAGGTACTAAACATTACAGTACTTACCTCAAACTAAAATACTTCACACAAAACGTAGCGAGCGCAACACACGAAAATATAATGCCAATGCACGTCAAACATATGAGGCAAAAGTGACTTGACTGGAGTAAATGCAGTTTATTTGTGATACAACTGCAACTTAGTGCGAGGGATACGGAAACAAATATTTTCGATTATTGTAAACTAGCCCGTTCTTGTTAAAAGAGTCTAGTTTATTTCGATTTTTCAACAACTTTTTTTTGAGTTTTTAATTACTAGAAGGGGTAAAATGAGATCGGGCGGCCGAGGTTTGCTCAGGTTAAGTGGGGGGCTGATGGCACGGAACACTAATTGTGCAAGTATAGCTTTTTCGTCTAGCAATCGTTTTAGAATCGTACCAAAAAATGGAACATATGAATTTTTTTTCCTTTTTCAAATCGGCTGCCTCTTCAGAAAGACCGCGTGAAGCTTCTGCCTCTTTGCCTCACCCTTGGTTGTTTCTGTTTGGTGCCCTTGGAGAGGGGCCTGCCGATACCCCGACATGCAGCACGATAATGGAAGTGAACTGAAAGTGGCGCGCCTTACTTATTATTTTCTTACCTTGGTGAATACAAAATGGCAAAATAAAAGGACGAATAACTTAGTAGGTACATACGAGTCATTTTGGGGTTAGTCAAAATCCGATCATATTGCCCAATAACGCCGGTAAACGACCTCCTAAAATTATTTAAAACTATACTATACATTTATGGATATTTTAAATCTCTCGATATTCGAAGTCACGTATGGCAATAAAAACAGTCTGGAAAACATTTAGAATATGAATTTTCATTCCTTACTGCTTCAAGATATTAACTGAATGGATAAAGCGCCCTTGAATTCCACCATTCGTGCATGCTGGAATTTCGGCACTGTTTAGATATAGCTCCATTTGTTTGTTAGAGTTTAATATGAATTTTATATTAAAGTAAATAAAAAAAAGAAGGCATTCAGGGTGTTCCGAAACGAATGGGCCATACCTTAGCAGTGGCTTCCCTGGCTTAATTTAGATCGACTTAACCTAACTTATCTTAGTTCAATAGTTGATAATAAGGGAGATACAGAGGTTGTTAAAGGTAAAATTATTTTAGAAGAAACATTTTGTGAGGTTGGACTTTTTTGAGCCTGGCTTTATCACAGGCCTTGGAGAACCAGGGCTTTTGATGGCGGAGTTTAGGTTTCTTACGGGTATGTGGAATGAAACTTTCAATACTCACTTGAATAAGATCTGTGGTATGAGAGCAAATTTCGGAGGGATCGGGAGTGGAAAAACAGACAGTTTCAAGGGAAAGCAGAAAAAAATTTTGAAGACCATCCCAGTTGGCAGAATTGTATTACCAGATCGTGCGTTCCAGTATGATTTCAACGAACTCGGGATGTATGGGACAAGAGCCGGTGATGAGTAAAGCATTGTAAACATGGGTTATTCCAGGCACGTCTCTACCCTAGTTGGAAATAAAATTAGGATCCGACTTGAAAATGAAATACAAATATTTATTTACTCAAATTGGGTGATTTGAAAACGCGAAATACGAAAATACTTGGGTTAACACACAGAGTGTCCAAAAAGTCGTAGTTTACGAAAATATCTTTGCTATTGATAAAGATAGAGACACCAAATTTTAGTTGTATCTAATTGGTTAATAAATCTACTTCTTCATATAATTTAACTTTTTCAACCCCCCTGAGGGGTGAAGCTAGAGAGTTGAGGTAAAATTTTTTAAATGCAACCCTATGCCGTGTGGTCCCTTATTTTAAAGGTGTTTAAAAAAGAAACATACTACCGGAAACCCGAAGTCCGTATCTCAACTCGTTTTTAAATGGCAAGCCTATAAAAATTAAAAGTCACAGAAAGATAAATTTAAGAACCTTTATTTCTCGTGTGGTCCGCACTCAGTAGCGCCGAAAAGCGAGGCGACTCGTGCGATTGCAAACCGCAAAGCAAATAGTTCCTCTCTTGACTCGGTGTTAGTGTATTTGACACCGCGTTTACGCAATGGACATTACTTTTAAAATATTTTACTTTAGTTAATCGATGTGATGGATCGAAAAATTGTTTAAAAATCAAGAGGGTGCGCAATAATTTTGAATATTGTAGTATTGCAACAACATGAGAAAGGTCAAAATGGCACACAAGTTTACCGTCCGGGCGGGCATAAGTCCTATTGTCCACACATTTATTTTTTTTTTTGTGGGGCACTTTCTTTTCCAACTTTTTTGACTTCTTCAGTTGTCGTTTTTTTATATTTTTCGTTTTTTGACATCTGCGCAGTAGACTAAAATGTGTATCACGCGCAAACCGAGCGTGCTAGACATGCGCACGAAATTTCAGGAGATGTACTTTTAATGTCTACATTCGAACCCATTCACTTTTAAGAATATATCTCCACTAGTAAGGTACCTCTACGTATTTAACTTTTTAACTTTTTTTCAAACTTATTTTTCGAATTATTTATTTTCGGTTTTTAATATCTGCGCAGTATACCAAAATGCATACCACGGGCAAACCAAGAGGGCTAGACATGCGCACAAAATTTCTTGGGATGTAATTTGGTGTCTATATTCGAACCCATCTACTTTCAAGAATATATCTCCAATAGTGACACAACAACTACGTATTTAACATATTTCTACGATTTTGTGATGTCTTACTTTTTCGAACATTCTTAACTATGTGACATTGTAGCACGCACAACAAGGGATATGGAATAAAACATCTGCAAATTTATTAAAAATATATAAACACTATGTTACGGTGGTACAGAAAGCTTTATGCGCGAGTCGAACTGCACTTGACCGTTTTTTTTTTAATTCGCACAATGACGGCAACGCCCATGAATTAAAATATCTATTTTCCGTTTTTTGATTTCGGTTCGTTTTTCATTTTTTAATTTCTTTAATTTAGACAAAGACCGTTCAGCTGCATTTCTGGTCTGCTATGTTGGTGCCCCGCGAGACGTGATGCGCTAAGCAGTTGTTTGCTTTGCTTATTGGCTAATCCGGCACTGAAATCGGCCTGAATAAGTAAACACGCGTCACTTTAACGAGCTGATAGTGGACCATCTGACAATTTTTGTATCTAATCATAATGCATTATGTGGAAGAGTGAAAAGTAAAATTCAATATTGACTTTAAACTTTTTCGATATCTAAGGTTTCCTGTTTTTTGTTTATACTGAATTTACAACAAAAAGACAAAAACTTTTATTCCCTTTTTCTCTTTTGGATACAAAGGTTGTAAACTTTAACCCCCCCCCCCCAAATCCACTGCTAAAACCTGTAAGTACCCACACTGAACAATTTAATTTTATAACTTTGACATTTTTAATTTTTAATTTTGTAACTCTTTTTCTATTTTCTTTTATTTTTTTTTTATTTTTAATTTTTTGGTTTCTTGTATTTTGACACCTTTTCTTTGGGTACCGTATGGGCTCTGATGATAGCGTGCTCAGACCGAAACGCATAGGCCCTAGTGAATAAATTTTATAAGAAGGAAGATAGGAATTTCATTGTTTACCCTTTTACAATTACTGATTAATTGCCTAATAACCAAGCGACTTTTAACTTCGCTGGTCGGTTAAGAAAATAAATACCTTTCAAAGTACTATTATCTGCCCGATCACTGAGATTAAACGACACCCGGCACGGTTCGTACTTGAACGGGTGACCGCTTGGGAACGTCGTGTCTGGCCGCTCTAAACAAGGAAGGTTGTAAAGAAATTCTTCTTCGACCTAGGTGGTACCACCCCACACATCCCCTGAAAAGGGCTCGTGAAATCCCTAAGGATGTTTTCAGCACTGGATGTTTGAGTCGGACTTCCTCAGTACACCCACGGTACATAGTACTTAGGCATCGGTCTTCGTGGGCTGTCAGAAGATAAAAAAAACTGCTCTATTCAAAGCTGTATGACTGATAATTCTCTAGTTAATTTCGACACAGCGCAGCGCCGGAAGTGTTAAAAATCCATTATATTCGTATATCCGATTAACAGTTTCCCACAGTGCTCTCATATAAGTTATTTTAAGGTTTGTGTGTTAGATAATAATATGTGTTTATAACTAGCTAATTTTTTTCAGAAAAGCTCCACGACAAGTCGTCGACTCGTGGCTCATTTCACACGCAACCCCAGCCTCTTCTAGCGCAGAATTATCGTCACCTACCCATGGACTTCCAGGTGGTTCGTCACGGGGCGGATCTGGAGCTACCACACCAGTGCGCAAGATATCTGCTCACGAATTTGAGAGGGGCGGGTTGCTTAAACCGATGATCAGCACGGTACGTAAGTAATCATCATAATACTTCGGATTGGTCAGATTTGTTGCGCAATATTACACACAACTTACACACTCTTTTTTCCCAAATAAGACATAACCTAGAGTACTGTTCCCACATCTGGGGAGCGGTATCACCTTAGTTCATCCTTAATTCTATTCCAAAGAGAGTCATTCGACTCATCAATTACCCAGTTCTTACCAGAAAACCCTTCCCTGACTCATCGCCGCGCTGTTTCTACCGATACTTCCACGGATTTTGCTCTGAAGAACTAGCCGCTATCAGCCCCTTCTTGACTGTTCCTAACAGAACAACAAGAGGCGCGTTAGGTATGCTACTTCTTTTACTGTCCAGCTACAAAAGCCTAGAGCATCCCACTTCTCTCGCTCATTCATACCTAGGGTTTCCGGAATATGGAACGAATTGCCAGCAAATGTTTTCCCTTACCCTCCCAACCTCCAATCCTTTAAATCCTATGTCAATATATTGCATTTCCCTTCTCTTCAGACGCCCATGGTACGCTAGTACTTAGGCTTAAAGTCTACGAGGCCTCTCTCAGATAAAAAAGAACTGACTGTACCGATTTCGATGACCCTTTAGAATAAAATCTATATAATAATATTACTGATAGCATTGGAAAATAAAATAATGTTACTATGTACCAGCTAAGGGAGGTAAGGGCGCCAAATATCGCAATAAATTTAGTTTTGTAGCCATAGTATTGATAATAATTTTCGATTATTATGATAAAAGAAAAACCAAAGTAGGTATGTACCTAATCATTAATTTAGCCCTTTGTTAGAAACCAAGAAGCACTTTGCGACTTCCGCTCGTAGTGTTTATTTTTAGGCGAATCTTCGTTAGTAATAGAACAGGTTAAGGTATCTGTTGAATTTAATACCTCATATTTTAGCGACTTGTAAGATATAAGCATTTTAAACAAATATATGTACCCGCCTTTCACCCCCTTTAGGGGTTGAATTTTGATGAACCGCTAAACACATATTTTCTTAGGTTTTCAATGAGAAGTTTACATGGTGAATATATCCCACGCTTAGCGATTTTCGATATTAGCCTTGTTTTCAGAAAAATGTACACCTACTTTTTCCTCTGTAGGGGGTAATAAATTTCAAAAAATGCACGGAAATTGCTTACTTTTATGAGGCGTTTCTAATTTAACATCCTCATCTTCGGTGATTTGTGAGGCTTTTCTTTATAAACATTATACCCCCACTAAGGGGGTGTTGAATTTAAAAAACGGACAGAGACGTATTTCCTTATTGTTTGTGACGGTTTAATATGCTTTTCTGAAAAGCGACTACGCCTCATTTTCACCCCCTTAGGTGTTCACTTTTAATAAATCCTCACTTATCCCGTGCCTACATCATTAAAGAAGTATACTGTCCAAATTTCATGTCCCTAGGTTAAGCGGTTTGAGCTGAGCGTGGATACATATCTAGTTGACGGTACTATTAAATAAACACATAATACATCAAATCAATACATACAGTTTTTCAAAAGAATGGAATATCGGTAATATCTCCCAAACAATAATATTTTTGGGAAAATGCTGGAACAGGGTATTTGATTTAAATTTTTTCCCATTTTTTACCAGTGGTTTTTGGTTCGGTAGGTTTACCTTTTGACAGACAACGCCATTAGGATTTTTTTAAACAGCAGCCTACTAGGTGCTCATCGAAAAGGTCAGGAAAAACTTATTTGACTGCATCATTTTTTAAAAGTCATAATTTATTATACAAGGGCTAAAAAAAGAATTCACTTACTTCAGAGTATCCCCAATACAATACTACATTGTTTAGTTAGATGTTAAGAGTTACTAATATGGAAAATTTAATACTACCTAATAATTCATTATGAATTGTTGACGTGGTGTGACGCACATTAGTTTATGTTTATGTTTTCTGTGTTTGAATATTTATACGTCATTTTCCCAGCTAGGTGGATCGGACAAAGAGGTTCAATAATAAAGTGACCTCCTACACCTCTAGATCTGACTACACTAGACTTTTTTTTTAGAGCTACCTAAGGAAAAGAGTGTATCAAAATCGACCCAACAGACAATTATCATGCATAGATACCAAATTGTCAGTGGATATAATTTTGATCTCCTGTTGTAATATTACATGACATTTGTAACACGTCCATGGAGTTTTTCTTGCTCTTTTCCATAAACACCCACAAAGGGTAGCTGGCTCATATGGGGCTGTCAAAAAGTGAACTTATCAAACCAAGAGACACTTCCAGAAATGGAAAAAATTATTATACATGTCCCATTCATATGATTTTTTTTTGTTAGCTGGTTTAGGTAAATTTTGATTCTACCGTTAGTTTTTGCTTTAGAAATTATGCCTATTGACACGCACTTGTGTAATAAAGAATATGCACATATTTTTTTATTGCATAAATCGTTTAATGAAGTCATAAAAAATCCCAACCCAAACTCAAAAAAAAATATTTTGAGAAAAATTACTACGATAATTTAGCTACAAAAAATGTTTACTTTTCGGTATAATTTATTACAATTTAAAAAGTAGTCATTCGTCCTTAATGAATAATGACGTCAGGAGATCAGCAAAAAAAAGTAAGTGTCAATCTAAATGTTAACGTAAAGCTTAACCCACCGTAGAACAAGTTTGTTTTTCTCGGAAACTGTCAGAGGGGAAGCAATCGAATTTTCTGGATTAATAGAGAAATCGTTCATTTAGCTTCGGTAAAAATTCAGTTATACAGGATGTTTCGCTTCGGAGCTAATAACGTCAAATTCGAAATTTCCACGATTTCCCTTAAAATCAGGTACAGATCGCAAAAGTCAATTAAATCGATGTAAATTTTCGGAGGTTGTATAGGACCCGGAGCTTCAGAACTCCATTGAAACTGGCGAGAATCAGAAAATGGCAAGTAATTCTTTTGAATTTTTTTAGGTCGAAAAATGCCATTGACAGACCCCTCTTTGGTACCTAATAACTCGAAATCAAAACGTCGGATCGAAAAACGGATTCATAAGTGAAACTTTAAAATCTCAAATACTTCCTTTTTACAATACATTTACCTAAACCTAAAATCACTGGAAAATGGATATATTTAGGAAAGACTGTAAATTTCTATTTTTGACCCAAATATTTCACTTTTTAAAATTTTTTTGTGGGATCAAAATGGTTCAAATTAAAATCCTAGATACGGCATCGAAAAAGCTCGACGAAATACATGGTATCCTTTTTTTTTAGTTTCTTTATTTTTATAGGAAGGGAGCAATCGCCGATTCAATTTCGATTTTTGAAGTTTTTTGCCTTCGACATCGGTACATTTGAATCACTCTCTTTTTTTTTCCTATCTAATTTTTTCCCAAGTTCAACACTAACATATAACTTATAAAGTGATAATCACACTTTACAATGAATACCGAATGGGTCATGCAGGATCGTATTTAAAACCCGAATTTACTTGATTTGTTCCGACAAATCCTATTTTTAACCGACATTATTCCACAGTATTTTCCTTATTTAGTTATTCTTTTTGAGTTTATTTTATCCGTTAATTATCTAAGAATACCACCCACTAATTTAAATTGCTTATTTTTTCGTTAAAGCTATAAATACGTATAAATAGGTTTATTTGCATCGGGGACATGCAAAATTTTTCAATTTTCGAAGATTGCCATGAAAACAAAGAATTGCAGTTTATTCACTCGAAATTATTCAGATAAAATGGGTCAAAATTTCGCAAAAATGCCAGTTTTTGTTGCAAAATTTAAAGGTTCCTGAACCGATTTCGGCTTGAAATATAAATGAATACGATTTTAGGAACCTTCTACTTTAAGTGGTGGTATATTTCATTGGATGAGTTACGCATTAAATAGCATTTTTAGTGATTTTCGATGACCCTACAACACTGGAATTCACCGTGTACTCATTCTGAGTCATAAATTCACTTTTGATGACACCCACTGGGATCAAGTTTTACAAGTTTCGAAATTCGCGCGAAAATTTGCAGTAGAAAATCCTTTTTTGTTAATAAGGGCCAAACTAAATGGATAACAGCAACCGCCATAAACATTAACGTTCAGATTCACTAAGAAGGTTTAAGATTTAGTACTGGTTTGAATTAAGATCTTCTAGTTGATCAGTTATGTTTTGACAAGTTTTTGTCCTGTCATTGGTAATAAGTCGTCATTAAAAACATGAATTATTCTGATATTTCAGCAATTTGCTTGATTTCCAAATGATTTTTATCTTGGAACGGGTTGCTAGAATAAATTTAGTTCTATTATTGTCGAAAGTACGTACTAAAATTGCCCTTTTCTTTATAAATTTGCGAAAAAGCTCAGAAACAAATTCATAGCATAAAACTTAGTTATCTTATTCTTACACTTGTCAGTTTAAAACTTTTGGTTGTCAAATTAGACCGGACTAGCGTTGGAGAATCTGGCCGTTAATTTATGTAGGGAATATAAGAATAGTAATTTACGTAACAAGTTCCGAAAGTGATATTTTACGGGAGGAGTAGGAATTTTCCAGGACGAGCCGCAGGCGAGTCCTGGAATCCTGCGAGTCCCGTAAAATCACTTTTGGAGCGTGTTACGTACAATATTTTTTCTGCAGCCGTTTTGCATGTTAAAAAGGATATCGATGGATAATAATGTATGAACTTTATATAGATAATTACATATAACAACCACTCTTATGAATACATTATTTATGAATATTAATTATACAATTATAACAATTACTTATATTAATATTATTAGGGGTATTAACAGAAGTGGCAGTGTTGAAATTAGAATTAGACGTATTAGTAATTGTACTAGTTTTTAAGATATTAATTTCTTTACCGCCCTTTTCAATCTGTGAAGCTATGTGAATTTTGTTTTTTAAAGAATTTTCTATGTATCCCTCTGCTACACTCGTTGATTTCCATCCTCCGTGTCTCTTCAAGTTGGTTATACTACCACCACTTTCAGCGAGTAAAGTGGCTGAGCTTCTACGTAAACAGTGCCCGGTGTATTCTTTGGGATTCGGTAATTTAAGAAATTCAGCAACTGTGCAAGCGATTTTTCCAAAAGTGTGAATACCAATAGGTTGTATAGTACATTTTCCGTTTTTATAATAAACAAATAATCTACGATGTGGTGTGTTTGCTGGACGTAATGACAAATATTTTCTGTATAAAGAAATATTATTTTCTCCAATGACGACAAAGGTTCTTTCCATATTCGTTTTAGAATTAGGAATTTTAATCACTAACATGATTGTTTTATCTTCTATATCATCCAAATTCATTTTACAAAGCTCTTCACGACGGCAAGCGCCTGCTAAACCAATTATTAATGCAACCTAAAGTAAAAAAAAATTGTCACAAGGAAGAAGAGGAATTAGATTTAAATATATTACCTTTGTCATTAGGTAGTCATTATCTGCAGCTTTTGATACGAAGTGATCTATTTCTTCTTTATTCAATACTTTTGATTTTTTGGGTTTATAGCCAACGGATTTTCTTTTAAGGAAAGCAATAACTTTGGGATAGCGGCTTATATCTATATTATTTTTAATATTAATTGTGGACTTAAGCATCGAGTAGTTGCTCCAGAGGCTTGACGGCTTTAAGATTTTAGATTTTTCCATTAAATATGCAAGAATTACTTGTTCATTTATAGTATGCACATTTTTATCTTTGCTCCATTTATGAAATGAACTGTAGACTAATTCATACCTCTCTCTTGACTTTACCGGCAATAATTCATTAGTAGCCGCTTTAGCAGATTCACTAATCTCATCTGGAATTATTTCAGCCTCACTTTCACTACTGGTTTCCATTTCTTTGAATTAAAAAGCGAAAACACACACGAATATTACATGACAAGCGCTGTCATAATTAAATACAAAGTTTTTGTTATTGTTAAAGCCGCCTACTTAGATATCTAAAATCGTCCCGAAAGTGGAATAAATCGTCCCGAAAATGCTACTTTCGGTACGATTTTTTGTAAAAGGGTACTTTCGATTTAATAAATCATACCGAAAATTCTATTTTCGGGACGGCTGCAGAAAAAATATTTTTCAGATTTATTTGGGTTATGTGCATATTCCCTATTACGTCACTTTTTGTAAATGTCCAATTTGTCATGATTTTCCAAAATGGGATTTTTCCAAAATTTCAAAAAATATCAAGGAACAAGTTACTTATTTTTCAACTTTCATTTTTTCCAATTTTTTAGCCCGGTTTCATTTCTGGATTAGTCGTATATAAGCGCACCTGCATAATAATGTACTTTTTGCACCTACTAAAGATCCGCTTCCGAATGTATTTTTGCTACTGAATATTGTAAGTTCTAAATAATTTTTTTCTGGGAAAATAAAAAATGATCAATAAAACCTCATCAAACTTAATAAAAAGTTGATTTAATTTCTACTAATAACTACAAAACCTAATTTATTATAATTTTTTACTCATTGATTATATGCATGTCTATGCATGGCATTATTTTTTAAGAAAAATCTAAACCGCAAAATCAAAACACCCAAACCAATTACGAAAAAAACTTCCCATATGATGCCAACTTATTATGACACTGTATTTGTATATTAAATTTAACAGTTTAGTAAATCAGCCATCACCAACTTAACTTTTACAAAAACAGAGAACTTTTTTAAATTATTTTTTAATTCATAATAGCATACAACTCCACTCTACTTATTCTGATCAGTCTTAATTGTAACATAGAAGGAAACAGCATGCCTCAATATCGCCCCGGGTGCGGTATTAGGCTAGCTGTCGGGGGCGGTACAAGGATTTTTCCTATGCGGCAACTAAAACTATTATTACGTGAAACACATCCACAACCTTTGTGGATAGGGCATGCGTTTTAGGCAGGCGGAACAACGTATTTCAATAAAAACTCATCACACTGTAGTACTTACATTATCAATATAACCGCCTGACCTCCGGACACGTTATTTCCGCTATACTGACCGCTACGCGCCCGAAATTTGGGTCTTTAAATACCAGGGGGCACGAAATTAGGAGTGGGTGTGAATTTGATTATCTTACATTTATTTAAATGGAATTTATCAAAATGGAAGGTGAAAAACACTGTAAAGTGAAGGTTGGTATGGGTTACAGAAACGGAATCTCTATAGCACGAAAATCAATTCATATGTGACTTTATTTCTTTCTCTTGTACCGTTACAAAATTTTCTTTTATTGTTTTTTATTACATTTTCCCAGGCCATGGCAACTTTTTTGTTTGTTGAATAACAGACATAACTAAAAGAGCTTCATAAAAAAATAATCTTTAAAATATGGATTCCCGTGTATACGAGAATATATTTGATTCTTTTCTTTCGTTCTTTGGATATTTAAATCGCTGTATAACCGATTTTAATAATTTATCGTTTAGCACAGGTACCATATATTTAGACCCTTCTTTTTTTAATGGATAACATAAAGTCTTGTTTAAATTATTAATAAAGTACCTGCTAAAATATGTCTGAGTGGGCTGTATAGTCAGATAAAAGAATACTGTAAATAAATACCACAGTAACAAGAATTTTTACTTGTAGGCTGGGAATTTGTATACTAGCAACTGTACAGGACGTCCGAGATAAGATTTCCTATCCCCTTATCTTAGGAAATAAATGCATTATTAAAAAAAGTATTCTCAGTTTGTACCCAAAGAAACAAGTTGCTTGTTTCTTATCCCTCTGGACAACTTTAATTTTTTTCCAATTTTTTTAAGCCTGTTTCGTTTGTAGAATTTAAGCGCACCTGCATAATAATGGTTTTTTATACTAAAAATCTCCTTCCGAATATATTTTGTCTACTAAATGTTGTTCTGTTTTAGTTCTCAATAATTGTTTTCGAGGAAAATAAAAATACACCAATAAGATCTTACAAAGCCTAGTTTATTTTAATGTTTTGCTCGTTCCACATTTAAGGGATATGAATTTTTAAAGAAAACTCTGCATATTTTGCAACATTTTTTAATTTTTAGAAAAATACAGCAGTATTAATAAGGTAAAGAACAAAACAGTAAAACGCTAAGAACATCAATAGCAGTCCCCCCCCCCCCCCCCGACTTTGATCGATTTGATCCCATACTTGGGTTACTGCCTCTTCTAATTCTTCCGGGTTATTCGGAGCCGGAACTCGGCTTCGAATCTTTCTGCCCATCATGTCCCAGGCATGCTCTCTGGGATTAAGGTGTGGCCTACATGGTGGCTAGTCAATTTTTCGTACTTCACGTCGTCTAAGTATTGACGTTTGACTAAGTGACTGAAATGCGAGGAGGAGCATTATCTTTCATCGGCATAAAGGGTGAAAAAGGAATGACGTGTGTCGTGACGTGTGAAAATGTCCCGAATAAATCGAGCAGCCGTCATGGCTCTCCCATTAACCATTACTAAGTTAGTTCGAGTTTCCATATTTATGCCATCCCATACCATTACAGAGCCCCACCTTAGGCAAAGCTTTGACTCGTTGAAAAATAAAATTTTACCCCATTCCTCGAAGCCCCAATTTTGATGTTCCCGGGCAAATCGGAGACGTTCTGTCCTATGATTTCTAGTCAACTCTGGGCCAATTGCGGCTCCTTTCATCGTCTCCGAACTGTTATTTCATTTACGTTTATCTGTCGTACCTCTTCCAAACGATTTCTTGCCACGACAGCAGTGGTATTTCTGTCACGTAATACATTTAGAGTTAAAAAACGACCATCTTTGGCATTTGTACATCGTTTTCTGCCAGATCCTATTTTCCCTGAAAAATTGCCGGTTTCATTAAAACGTTCAACGGCTCTCTGAACGCTAGATCTTTTACTTCCCAGTACTCTAACAGCATACTGCGACCTTCCGTCATTTACCAAAGCCTACTTGACTTCTCGGGTACAATCAGGATACACTTACAACGGTATGCTACGTTGTGACGTCACTTCGAGAAAAAATCTTAAATTGACTAGACGCTTACCTGAGCAAATGAAATATGACAATGATATTTTAATAAACGTCAACTCAACACAGTACTAAACAATAAACTGACCTGTTCTTATGTACAAGGGGTGCAAGCGTCTAGACAATTTAAGATTTTTTCTCGACACTCTTTTACAAATAAAACTTCAAAACGATCATGACAGCCCAGACAGCTGTATACTCGATGAAATAAAAAAAAATGGTCTGATGCCTACTTACATAGATGTTTTGATACAATAATTAAAATTAATAATTCTCATTACCTACATATTTTTTTCAAAATCAGAAAAAAATTTGTATGAAACACTTTAGGAAAAGCAATTTTGTTTAACTCGTATAATTTTGAGGGATCTCGCTTCGCTTGTCCCCCAAACATTACCCTCGATAAACAAAGTAAAGGAACTGTTTACATAAATAGCTACAAAACATAGGAGATATTAAAACATTGTGTATGAGAAAGATAAATATATCGTTTTCAGATTAAAAAAACACAAAAGGCATATTAAACCTACAGAAAAAGTTTATTTTTAAGTTTATTTGCGATTCTCTAAATATCTTAATTTCATTTATCGTATATTAAACCTTAACGGCCAGATCCTCTAACGCTAGACAGGTCTAATTTGACAACCAAAAATGTTAGACTGACAAGTAAGAATAAGAAGTTTTATACTATGAATTTTTTCCGAGTTTTTCGCAAATGTATAAAGAAAAGGCAATTGTAGTACGGAATGTGTGAAGGCTGTGCGCACTTTTTAAGTATGAATGAAACAAAGCTTTGTAAAAATTTTAATTTATTGGCAGAGCGCTTTCGACCATATAGGTCATCATCAGAGCTTCCTGAAAGTAAGTAATAATCAGGTTTAGATACAGATTATGAGTTTAATTTAGAGTTGAGTTTTATTTTAAAATAGGGTGAAAAAATTTTAAATTTGAATTTATTTGAATTTATTTTTATTTTTATAGGTTATATTTAGTTTATTACTCACTTGTCAGAATGCCAGTCAGAAATCCATTTGAACGAACAACATTAGAACATATTAAAATATTTTTACATCACAATTAAACTCAAACAATCATATTACAAAACAATTTCAAATTCGGCTTAAACGGTCACATTTTTGACGGTGTAAGATTTGATGAAAGATCATGAACCACGAGGTTGCTAAATCATTATGGGAAAAATTTTGTGACCAGAGAGACCTGATGGGAAGCTTGGTTATAAATGCGCCAAATTCAAATTTTGATATCAAAAAAAAAATCATTTGTAAATTCTATCCCTATGAAAAAAGTGGGTGGTGATTTATGTTATATTTAAATATTAAATTAAAGGGAAAGTCTGAGGGATTCTGGAATGAAAGAAATCAAACTAATTCAAACTAAAACATTAAAGAAATGTTAAGAGCTTAAATCAATCGTATAAATGTGTAATGTTAGTAGCACGTATTTAGGGGGAAGTAAGTAAGAAAAGAAAGAAGTAGATGGGTAGAGGGGTTAGATTATGCAACGGAGAGAAAGAAATTAACATTAAAGTATCAAGGGTTTGGAAACCCCAAAAATATAAGAAAATTGAAAGGACACATTTGTTAGGGTTGTTAAGAATTTTTAAGTACTTGAAGAACAGAACGTTCAAATGAACGAAATTTTTCGAAAAGGAGAGAAAGTCAAAAATAAGTAAAGATCTTACTAATTACTATAGTTTTAAGAGTAAAAAAGCATGTCCGATCGTTTAAAATATAAACCAGCCCTCCAAGCCTACCAGAAAGCACCCTTAGCTCAACCCTTAACATTGGATTTAATTTTTTAACACGTAAATATGCGACGACCCCGCTGATTTTTACTGCTTGAATACTTTTAAGGTATACCAAATTTTAGGAACAAAAATCAACCCGTCAAACCTACCGGAACCTACCCCTACTGTGACTGTAATATTCTGATATTTTATTTGACGCAAAAAAATACGATTGTCGAGCTTATTTCATTATTTAAATAATATTTCTGAAACTTATGACCTGAAAAAAATAAAATAAAAATCTTCAAGCCAATTAAAAACTACCCCAAGCTTGCTTCTTGGAATCGACTTCTTCCACAAAACAAGAAACTGTTCGACGACCCCGCTGACTTTTACTGTTTAAATACTTTTAAAGTAGGTATACAAAATTTTAGAAACAAAAATCAACCCTTCAAACCCACCGGACCCTACCACTACTGTGACTGTAATATTCTAATATTTTATTAATAGCAAAAAAATACGATTTTCGATCTTATTTTATTATTTAAATAATATTCTTAAAACCTTTGACCAGAAAAAAATAAAATAAAAATGTTCAAGCCTATTAAAAACTACCCCTAGCTTGCTTCTTTGAATCGACTTCTACCAGAAAACAAGTAGATGTGCGACGACCCCGCTGATTTTTACTGGTTGAATGCTTTTAAGGTATACAAAATTTTAGAAACAAAAATCAACCCTTCAAGCCCACCCGAACCTACCCCTACCGTGACTGTAATAATCAAATATTTTATTAAACGCAAAAAAATACGATTTTCCAGCTTATTTTATTATGTAAATAATATTCTTAAAACCTTTGAGCCGAAAAAAATATAAAAATTTTCAAGCCAATTAAAAACTACCCCTAGCTTGATTCTTTGAATCGACTTCTTCCACAAAACAAAAAAGTGTGCGACGACCCCGCTGATTTTTACTCCTTAAATACTTTTAAAGTATACAAAATTTTAGAAACAAAAATCAACCCTTTAAACCCACCGGAGCCTACCCCTACTGTGACTGTAATATCCTATTTTATTAAACGCAAAAAACACGATGTTCGATCTTATTTTATTATTACAATAATATTCTTAAAACCTATGACCTGAAAAAAATAAAATAAAAATTTTCAAGCCAATTAAAAACAACCCCTAGTTTGCTTCTTTGAATCGACTTATACCAGAAAAAAAGTAGATGTGCGACGACTCTGCTGATTTTTACTGCTTGAATACTTTTAAGGTATACAGAATTTTAGAAACAAAAATCAACCCTTCAAGCCCACCGGAACCTACCCCTACCGTGACTGTAATATTCTAATATTTTATTAAACGCAAAAGATACGATTCTCGAGTTATTTTATTATTAAAATAATATTCTTAAAACCTATGACCTGAAAAAAATCAAATAAAAATTTTCAAGCCAATTAAAAACTACCCCTGGCTTGCTTCTTTGAATCGACTTTTACCAGAAAACAAGTAGATGTGCGACGACCCCGCTGATTTTTACTGGTTAAATACTTATAAAGTATACAAAATTTTAGAAACAAAAATCAACCTTTCAAACCCACCGGAACCTACCCCTACTGTGACTGTAATATTCTAATATTTTATTAACCGCAAAGTAGTGGATTACATGATTATTCGTGGTTGTATGGAGATGTAGTGACACAAATTTTATTGGAAGTATATGGATTCTACTATCTTATATATCTGAAAACCTGTAGAGGAAATTATGTTCAATCCCACAAGTTACAAAAAACTCTTTTAAATAACACAAATAACAGTAGTTTGTTTTTCTAATTATCCTTTATTTCTTTTATAGTTTGTACATAAGTGACATGTAGGTATAATTAATAATACTGCAATCATCTTTGGTTTCTTTATTTACAGTCTTTTTTTTTGTCCCTGTACCACAATTCTTTCTCCTCTTCTTCAGTATCTATATTGTTGGATGCAATGCATCCCTCATGAAGCCATCTTTTGCAAACTTACATATTTTTTTCTTAGAACTTTTTCTAAAATTCTTTAAACAATGAATACATCGGTCATTGATGTCGTTTGAATTTTCTAGAAGCTCCTGATACACTACTTCTCTGAAGTCTTGTGGATTAACTGTTTTATTTTCGAACTTTTCTTCTTCAATGCATTTAATGTAATACATTATAATAATATTCACAATTATTCGTGTCGTCGTCGCACATTTTCTTGTTTTGTGGAAGAAGTCAAGCTGGGGGTAGTTTTTAATTGGCTTGAAGATTTTTATGTAATTTTTTCGTGTCAAAGGTTTTAAGAATATTATTTTAATAATAAAATAAGCTCGAGAATCGTATTTTTTGCGTTTAGTAAAATATTAGAATATTGAAGTCACAGTAGGGGTAGGTTCCGGTGTGTTTGAAGGGTTGATTTTTGTTTATAAAATTTTGTATACCTTAAAAGTATTCAAACAGTAAAAATCAGCGGGGTCGTCGCATATTTTCTTGTTTTATGGAAGGAGTAGATTCAAAGAAGCAATCTGGGGGTAGTTTTTAATTGGCTTGAAGATTTTTATTTTATTTTTTTCAGGTCAAAGGTTTTAAGAATATTATTTAAATAATAAAATAAGCTCGAGAATCGTATTTTTTGCGTCAAATAAAATATCAGAATATTACAGTCACAGTAGGGGTAGGTTCCGGTGGGTTTGAAGGGTTGATTTGTGTTTCTAAAATTTTGTATACTTCAAAAGTATTTAAGCAGTAAAAATCAGCGGGGTCGTCGCACATCTGCTTGTTTTCTGGTAAAAGTCGATTCAAAGAAGCAAGCTAGGGGTAGTTTTTAATTGGCTTGAAAATTTTTATTTTATTTTTTTCAGGTCATAGGTTTTACGAATATTATTTTAATAATAAAATAAGCTCGAGAATCGTATTTTTTGCGTTTAATAACATATTAGAATATTGCAGTCACGGTAGGGGTAGGTTCCGGTGGGTTTGAAGGGTTGATTTTTGTTTCTAAAATTTTGTATACTTGTGACAGAACGTATACATATTTATATTAAAATATTAAATAACTTTTGAGAACTTTCAGATTACTTGTGGGTGGTCTTTAAGGATGCCATAAAATTAAAAAGGGTCTTAATGCCCAGAATGGAACATTAGAAACAATATTTATATTTCCCATTGTAAACAGGGGACATTTTACGGCTATATCGAAACGTAAATAACCAAATCCCGTTTCTCGGTTATGTAAAAGAATGTACCATTGGAGTACAGGGGCGTATCTAGAAACGTTTTGTCGATTTGTATAATTATCTCAAAACAACGAATATTCTTCTTTTTATAGAGAAAGATAGAATGATAATACGGATATAAGTAACTGCTAGATTTATAAAGTTCGAACTCCTTCTGTACAGGCTTTTTGGATGTGATTTTTTTACCTTTAAAAAAGTAACAATAAAGGATTTTTTTCGATCACGTATTCAAGAGCCTTAGCATAGATTAGTATAGTGTTTTAACCTGTATACCATAGATAAATCATCCATTAAACAAAGAAACATTTAATTCAACTTTATTTTGTATAAAACTCGGCATACTACGTCTATGGTACCGACTGGAGATAGCCTAAGAGGGGATGCAAAGGGCAAGATTTAGCAATGGCTAGGTACCGAAGAAGAGATGAAAATTAGTTCTGATCGAATCGTTCTAAATGATAGAGGGTGTATAAGAAATGGGGAGTCGGCAACTCCTTTTAAAAGTCGCGTTCGCGTATTTCGCGCGGGAGTGAGAACTTAAGGGACATGTAATAAGGGGTTTTGTATAACTTCGCGGTGTTAACTGTTTTAAGGGTAAATTTGGTAAAGTTGTTTCATTGGGAAATTAATAGATCACAGAACAATGATTTTCATTTTTATATCTTGTGTCATTCGAGTCTTATGGTAAACGCTTGTCCAGCATTGTTCAGTTCATTATTTAACAATCTTTAAATGGTTCTTTGTTGTTTTATATCACCATTATTATTATTTTGATCTTTTTATTAATTGTTATATATTTCTTTGTACAGTAAAATTTCATTTATTCAGATAATATATATCTATTTGTGTTACGAAGATATGGGTTTTATTTAATGGCAGATGGACATTAATTATTACGTTCAAACTTCGATGGTCGTCGGCGTCGAGAAAGAGACGGCGCGACAAGAGAAATCGTTGTAGATGACCCCTACCAGATCTTCGCTCTTCAAATGGGCAACAACTTGTCTACTAGATCCACTGCTAGAACTAGGTTTGAGTAACGTAGAGTCATGTACTAATATTCACTAATTTTAGCTCCCTTTCATTTGAATATTGCTACGACTACAAGAAGGCGTTTTCGTCTAATGCGTAAATATAATCTAGATAATTTATAAAGAACCCTCATATTATAAAATATTGTCATAGGTTGGTTAGGTTTTATCTGACATAAATAAGAACAACAACTCAATCTGTGACATACTTCAAAAGTATTTAAGCAGTAAAAATCAGCGGGGTCGTCGCACATCTGCTTGTTTTCTGGTAAAAGTCGATTCAAAGAAGCAAGCTAGGGGTAGTTTTTAATTGGCTTGAAGATTTTTATTTTATTTTTTTCAGGTCATAGGTTTCAAAAATATTATTTAAATAATGAAATAAGCTCGAGAATCGTATTTTTTTGCGTCAAATAAAATATCAGAATATTACAGTCACAGTACGGGTAGGTTCCGGTAGGTTTGAAGGGTTGATTTTTGTTCCTAAAATTTTGTATACCTTAAAAGTATTGAAGCAGTAAAAATCAGCGGGGTCGTCGCATATTTACGTGTTAAAAAATTAAATCCAATGTTAAGGGTTGGGCTAAGGGTGCTTTCTGGTAGGCTTGGAGGGCTGGTTTATATTTTAAACGATCGGACATGGTTTTTTACTCTTAAAACTATAGTAATTAGTAAGATCTTTACTTATTTTTGACTTTCTCTCCTTTTCGAAAAATTTCGTTCATTTGAACGTTCGGTTCTTCAAGTACATGAATTTTTGGTAAATGATTTAATTGTTGATCGCGGAAATATTAGAATAACTCATAAGTTTTTAATGGCGACTCATTAACAATGGCAGGCCAAAATCTTTTCAAAACCTTATTGATCAACTGAAAGATCTGAATTAAAACCAATATCTTTAGCATTTTTCGTAAAGCGAAACGTTTTGCACAAGATTTATAAACATTTTCAAACTAAAACCAATAAAAATCATCTCTATGCCATCCATGAATGCCTCTTAACCTTTAATAGTGACCTTTCTCACCTACTAATTCTGTGCTAAAAATAACCTCGAACAAAAGTTTCAAGGACCTCCCCCACGAATCTCTACAAATTTAGGAACAAAAGGAAAGCGAATTTAGGGCAAATATGTCAAATTCATCTCTATTGTAAGCGAAACTTTTCGAATATTCTAAAAATATCTGCCCTTGTTAAATTCTTTTCTCCTTGGAACAGTAATGGAAGATAACTTGAACTTTTCCATTTTGACTAATATAGAGTTTTAACTGAGAAACGGAAAACTATAAAAAGTTTTAAATTTGTATCATTCCGGTGACTTAGTCCCGTTGAAGTTTTTGTCAATCTGTCAAAGGGATTAAGGAAGATTTTTCGTAACCATATTTTTTAACAATTATATGCAGGTTTGTGATAAATTAAGGAATAAATTCGATATGTCGAAAATAAAAAAATTAACTTAAAAACCTTCAAACACGTCGATTTAGTTTTATTTTTGCGCATATTCAAATCATATATGATTTTAAATTATGCAGGGTGACTCATAAAAACTGTACAACTATTAATTTTGATTTTTTTAAAGAAACATCCCCCCCTGGTTAAGCTTTCACAGTCTCACAGTCTGTCAAGATTTTATCGAAAAATATAAACAGGTGAGTCCTTGTCTAAAAATAATGAAAAAAGTTCCAAATGATATAGGTCCGGAAACTTGTCATCTCAAAACAACGAATATTCTTCTTTTTATAGAGAAAGATAGAATGATAATACGGATATAAGTAACTGCTAGATTTATAAAGTTCGAACTCCTTCTGTACAGGCTTTTTGGATGTGATTTTTTTACCTTTAAAAAAGTAACAATAAAGGATTTTTTTCGATCACGTATTCAAGAGCCTTAGCATAGATTAGTATAGTGTTTTAACCTGTATACCATAGATAAATCATCCATTAAACAAAGAAACATTTAATTCAACTTTATTTTGTATAAAACTCGGCATACTACGTCTATGGTACCGACTGGAGATAGCCTAAGAGGGGATGCAAAGGGCAAGATTTAGCAATGGCTAGGTACCGAAGAAGAGATGAAAATTAGTTCTGATCGAATCGTTCTAAATGATAGAGGGTGTATAAGAAATGGGGAGTCGGCAACTCAACTCAACAACTATTAATTTTGATTTTTTTAAAGAAACATCCCCCCCTGGTTAAGCTTTCACAGTCTCACAGTCTGTCAAGATTTTATCGAAAAATATAAACAGGTGAGTCCTTGTCTAAAAATAATGAAAAAAGTTCCAAATGATATAGGTCCGGAAACTTGTCGTTTCCAAGGTACAGGGTGCTAAACTTTTATTTATTTTGTTTTGGTTTTTCTTATTTATTTTAAGGGCGCTTAAGGATTATTTATTCAAAATTTGTACACGTGTTACATATTAAAGGACCTACAGAATTAACCTATTGCCATTTAAAACTATCTACAGGGTGATATTTTTTTTTTGGGTTACGACCACTTTGACCCTCCGAACTTGTTTTTTGATCCGACGCTTACTATCCTTTTGTATAAAAACAACTTTTTTGGTATATCTTTTAACTTTTTCATCTATTGCACTTTTTTCATATCTTATACGATTCGGCTGATATTTGGCAAAATATGATTTAGTAATGCCAAATTTTTAATCTGGTCAAATAAAAAATAATTAATTTACCTAATAAATTTTAATTTAGTCATGTCATTAATTAACGATAAAACTATGTTTACAAAAATTGTTCAAAATTCCTTCCACCACGCTCCATACAGAGATCAAGTCGAAGAAAAGACTGCCGTGCACGCTTAAATATTCCAGGCATTTGCTTTACCTCCTAACACACCGCCTCTAATATTTGGAATAACTCTTCATCATTTTGAATGGCAGTTTCTTTAATATGCCCCTAAAAAAATTCAATGGGTTTAGGTCCGTCGACCTTGCCGTCCAGCCATTATTGTTGCCAATCCATCTATCGGAAAATGCATGATTGAGAAAATCTGTTGCTACTCTTAATAAATGTGGTGGTGCACCGTCGTGCATATACCACATGTTTAATCTAGTTTAAAGTGGGACATCTCCTAACAAAACTGGAAGTTCGTTGTCCAGAAAATCTCTATAAATTTCGCCATTAAGACGATTAGGTAGAACAAACTAATTGCACACCAAACACTATACTAAATTGTTTTTGGTGAGCCCTGGTTTTAATAACATGTGGGTTTCTATCAGCCCATACATACATCTTTTTTGTATTGAAAATCCCATCTCTGCTAAAATATGATGTAATTTAAAAAAAAATCATTTCTTTGACTTCATTATTTCACAAAAAGTTTGTCTTCGAGGATAATCGGTTGGGGCTTGGACTTTCTGAATATGAAATGGATGTTGCTGTTGCACGTGACCCAAGCAACATAATGCTCTACCAGGGCTTTTGCGATCTTTCTTGTGCTTCTACTTGGATTTTCCTCTATTGTTTCCTAAACTTCCTCTTCAAATTCTACTGTTCGTGTTGTTCGCTGTTTACCCACATCATTGTTTATAACTTTATGCTACCTGTCTCAGAAAGCTGTTTTTTTATTGAAGCAAACGTTGTATGGTGCGGTATTTGTCTATTTGGGAATTTTTCCGCATACATGCATGCGCTGTGTTTTTCTCCCGTTTTCACCTGCAGCACCATAAACTATCAACATGTCAGTCATTTCTTGAAATGTAGCCATTTTAATACAATTGGGATTTTTTCAAGTAAAACAACTCGAATCAAAATTATGTGGCAGAAACTGACAAAATTCAGTAACCAACGGTGGCGATGTAAATAAGCATTGGTTTTCAAAACAATCTTGATTTATTAAACATTCGACTGACCAGGTTAAAAATTAGGCCCTACTTTAAATCATATTTTGTCAAATATCAGCCGAACCGTATAAGATATGAGAAAAGTGAAATAGATAAAAAAGTTGAAAGATAAACCAAAAAGGTTGTTTTTATACAAAATGACAGTCAGTGTCGGATCAAAAAAAAGTTTGGGGGTCAAGGTGGTCGTAGCCCCCCAAACAAAATATCACCCTGTAGATATTTTTAAATGGCAATAGGTTAGTTCTGTAGGTACTTTATTTAATATGTAACACGCTTGCAAATTTTGAATAAATAATCCTTAAGCGCGCATAAAATCAATAAGAAAAACCGAAAAAAAGTTTCATACTTTTGGAAACACTCTTGGAAACGATACATTTCCGGACCTATATTATTTGGAACTTTTTTCATTATTTTTGGTTAAGGAATCACATGGTTTAAATTTGTCGGTAAAATTTTGAAACCCAACCCAATCAAACACTATATAGATATATTAACACATGCAGAAAAAATTTACCCGATAAAATTTACCCAGGTAGGGGGAAAACAGTGAACGCATTCCAGAATTAAAGCTTGACTGAAATTAAATTGCATCTGCTCTGCTATATCAGATCGGAATTTTACGAAGTTTAGGGCTGACATGTTTTATGCCTACACATGATAATTCACTAAAATTATCTAAATTATATTTTCATTTTTTCAGGTCGACGGTCAACCAACATTTTTAACAAGTACAACAGAAGATCCCACTGGAATCCTTATCTCATCCAGTCCAACTCCCAGCCGAAGACAGAGGCGAAGTCGGCACGAACTCAGGCAGTTGGATGAAAAAGAACTAATATTTGAACTGGTAAGTTTTTTTTTAAGAACATCGGCTTTAAATTTTTTAGTCTTAGTATACAAAATTTTCTTGAGAATTGGGAAAATAATTTCAATAAATTAACGAAAAGTTGTAATGAGCTTGTTTCACATTTTTTTGTTAGAGCGTGCTGTCAAAACTACGCAAATAATTTTTTACCCAATTTTTCTTAGCGCTTATACTACCCTAGAAGTCAATTTAAAATTCAAGTTTTCTAGCCAAATATTAACGTCGATGACATTATGCACAACTGCATTTATTAATCTGTAGTTACACAGATTATATTGTAACTAATCCAACTATTTTATCCATCCTACATTTCCGGACAGCATTGATGACGACATTCGCCAATTAGGCGAGTTACGTCATCACTTTCCGACAGTTTCGTTAGGTGGCTTTAGGCAACTGAACAGTGTTGTCGATCTGTATTTTTTACATGTTCTTTAAAAACACTTTTTACAACATTTTAATTTTTAGAAGAGTTTAGTGTACGTTGCAAATATAAAAACAGGAAACTTTTTGTGGCATACAGGACAAAAAACAGTGTTTTCTATTCTTGCATTAAAGTACGGGGCATCGAAAAACTAATAAAAAAAACCGTACCTGGGTAGACAGTAATCCATCAGGCAGCTAAGCGAGATTGCTATTAAGGCAGCTACCTGTGTGCTGATCCCCAGCAAGGGTGAGCAGTCAAGGGAGCTGCTGCCAGTCTGATAATCCCCAACAAATGTGAAAGCTAAACCCGGGTTTCCATTAGTTCTTGGATGCCCCGAACTTTAATGCAATAACAGAACATTGTTTTTTGTGTACACTATGCCACAAATATTTCCCTTTTTTGTATTTTAGTTTTAGTTTACAAATACTTAACAAACCTGTCCCCTATTGGCCGAAACAAAACATTTGTATCGTAAAATAAATTGTGTTATTGTGACACTCCTCCTCTCGTCGTCCGATTCGCGAGATTATCAGGGGGCACTAAGTATCGGATTAGACAGATAGTGCGCTTCGTATCAATTACTAGATCGACTGGCTTGTTAAAAGTAAATAGAAATTTAATATCTTACTGGAGCTGAAGGTAAAAACAAACCTGTTACAGGTACAAACAGTTAGGGATAGTTTATAAAACAATTTTATTAAAGAAAATCTTATTTTAATTTAATTTAATTTTAAATTTAAGGTTTGAATGTACAAGAAGAAAATTTCTGTATTTTGAAAAAGTACACTGTCCCGATTTTAACGTAGGTAAGAAAATTTGGAAACAGCACAAATTGTCTCATTTCATTGGACAAAATGTTTTTTTTTCTAAACTTATTAAATAATCTTTTCGTTAAGTATGGTCAGCAACCAGTTCTTGAGAAAAACAGGCCCGACTTTTGTAAATTAAATGACGTCTACACCTGTTTCCACGGTAAATAATAGTTTAATTCAATTGAGAGAACGAGATCCATTTAATTTTATCCAGGGGATATGTAGCTGGACAAGCTACGAGTAGTTTGACTTAAAACTTACCATCATATCAAACCTATCCACCCTGTAGAACAAAGGTTTTAGATAATACTTCTCTTCCCCACAACTAAGTAAAATTTCAGTAATAATTGAGGAATGTCTTTCTTATAAGGTTTGCGATAAAAGGTTACTTAAATATACAGCAATAAACGCTGAGATAACTATAGGTATAATACAGGCATTTTCCTTCCACAATTTTCCGATGAGTGTGTTCTGTTTTCACTTAATCGTCTTTGTAAGGGATAAAAATGAACATCTGCGTATAAAAACCGTCGGATAACGCGGGTAACGCCATCCCTACGAAGCTTATCGTTCAGCAGTTTTGGATTTAACGCCTAAAATGGGCCAGAGAATAACTGGGAGTCTTGTCGGATAAAAGCTAAAATGTTGTTGGCAATGGTTATGCCGTCGAGAAATGTAGGATGGATAAAATAATTGGATTAGTTACAATGTAATCTGCGTTACTACAGGGATTAATAAAAGCAGTTCTGCATGAGTTCCGTTGAGAATTTCGTATTTTCATAAGTAAGTTAAGAAATTTGACAATATGTTTTTTGTTTTGCTTTTTAAATATCACAATAACACATGCTACGTTATATATCAAGTGAATAAAGTGTATCTTACAGTCCCAAGGAAAAAAGTGGTTCCTGAGATAGGCGAGGGCAACAATAAATATTTATACAGGGTGCTTTACGAGGATGAGTCATCTGAATCTTGATAATCATCAGTCCGTTTAAAGCTAGATTTTGAAAAAATCGAGATTCGGCCACCTATTAAGTGTTTATTTTTAAAAGGGTTATCGGGCAAGGAAATTTTTGCTGCTATGAGAGAAACCTTAGGTGATCAGTGTCCTTCGTACGCCACTATTAAAAACAGGGATGCGGAATTTAAAAGAGGAAGGTCTGATGTCAAAGATGAGCGCCGCTCTGGAAAACCAATTTCTGTGACCACTCCGGAAAACATTGATTCTGTCCATGATATGATTTTAGAAGTTCTACGATTTTGACTAACGTATAGCAGAAGCAGTGCCCATTTCCTATGAACGTGTCTTTCACGTCGCGCATCACGATTTTGGTATGAGAAAGCGTTTGGCCAAATGGATTCCGAGATGCTTGAATGCTGATCAGAAGCACGTTCGAATGACAATGTCGAATGAAATCTGTCCCGTCTTGGAGAAGATTCCTCAAACTTTTTGGATCAGCTTGTTACTATATAAACGAAACTAGGGTCCATCACTATGACCCAGAGACTCAAAAGCAATCCAAAGAGTGGAAGCATTCTTCATGACCCAAAAATTCCGTGTTCAAAAATCGACGCCAAGATTCTTGCTTCAGCTTTCTGGGACAAAGATGGGATAATTCTGATGGTTTACTTGTAACAGGATAGAAGTAGCACGGGAAAATATTATACTGACTTGCTAACTAAATTACCTAAGAAAACTGTGGAGAAAGAAAACTTGCCAAAAGTGTATTCTTCTTGCAAGACGATCCTGCTCACTATTCTCCGGCTTTAGCACCGTGAGAACTATTATTTGTTCCAAAAAGTTCAAAAACATTTGAAAGGTATAATATTTTTGACAAATCGCGACGTCAGAATTATATTGTTCTATCTGTCGGTATCCAGAAACCTTTTTAGTTCGGTAGGTAGACCATTATAATAAAATATTGTGTACTAAATCAGATAGAACATTCAAAAATTTAATTTTTACTGCTCTAAGAGTATTCACAGTATTTACAGTATTAATTGTATTCAGATAGAATAATATAAACCGGGCTTTATGACTGGTAAAAAATGGAAAATTAGAAAAATGTAGATAGAACAATATAATTCTCACCTCGCGAAATGACGAAGCCATATGGGCCGTTGAGAAGTGGGTTGCTGACCAAGACAATGATTTTTTTTAAAGGGCTTAGGATTACTTTATGAACGTTCTGCTAAATGTGTAAGTCTTAAAGGAGATTATGTTGAATAAATAAAATTTTGTTTTAGAATATTGTAGCGTTTTATATGGTAGGGTTAGTACCTACTTATCAGTAATCCCTCGTGTGCCTACATATGCAAGCGCTAAATAGGTACCTAAATATTCTTATTATTGACATAATCGATTTAGTGAAAAGATGAACGTTAGTTTTGAGTGTCATTTTAATATTGCACTGTTAATATCGTAAAAGCGGATGTAAATCGATTTGCAATAATAATTGACGTGTGGGTTTTATCGACATCGAAATGAGAAAATTCCACGACGGAGTTACATAAGGGAGATAAGAGTGTCAGAAAAGTACGTAAATATAGAATACGTAAACAGGAGTTAGGACACACATAGACAGTAGGTATGAGTGGCACGGCAATTTTCAGTTCTGTTATGGTTACAATTAGGATTAGGATTCTGCCTTGACCCTGTGTCTATTTAACTTCGCTATAGCTATCGTGATTCATTCAGTAAGAGATACACTTCTCTGGTGCCTAATATTTACTGATGATATTCTAATCTAATATGTCAAGCGGGGAGGACGTTGAAAGAAAAGTGAAGAGCTGGAGTTTAGAGATCTCTAAAGGATAACCTAGTACATGAAGTTAAATGGAGGAAAAAGGACAGAAGTAAGGATGTAAAAAGAAAAGTTGAGTAAAATAAAGAATTGTAAATATCTAGGCTCTGTCATCACAGAAAATGAAGGTTTACCAAATAGTGATCATATCTGCAATGATGCATGAAAACATGGCCGATAAGAAAAATTGATGAAGGTTAAATAATGCACAAAAAATAATATATATGTAGGGTGACAAGGAAAACAAGACTATAAATGGAAGAATAAGGAAACAGGAAATATATAAGAAGGTACAGAAAAGAGGACAACAGTGGTGCGGGAATCTTATAAAAGAAGATAGTGGTGATATCGAAAGAAAGATAATGGTGATGTAAAGAAAGTGAGAACCGGCCGTCGAAGGGATGATTAACCAAAAACGTCGAACACATTTAAAGTTGGGAAAAGATGGAATCCAAGAAAGAAAAGAATGTATAAATTATTAAATTATGAAAAAAATAATTGCAGAAGATCTTACAAACTTCTTCGTGAAAAATCCAGTTCTGCCACCAAATCAGAATAACTTCCTACCGGGTCATTCAACAATGTCCAATCTACTTCAGGGTGTGAACCCATGGACTTCCTCATTAGACAGTAAAAGCCTATAGTGTCATAAACCTATATTTTTATAGAGCTTTCAACTTAGTGCCTCACAAGAGACTTCTGCAAAAAATTATGAAGTGAGAAGTTATTAAATTGGATTGGTGATTTCTTGACGGAAATAACTAGCGTAGTCAGAATTGATGACGTGAATTCCCAGATATTTAAAGTAATATCTGGATTTCCGCAAAGGTCTGTTCTAGGTCCCATTCTCTTCAATCTGTACGTCTGTCACTCACCAATAGGGTATCCAAGCCTGGCGCATATTGACGATCGCGGGATTTCAGGAGTAATTTTTTTGGATCCCGGAATTCCGAGAATACATGCCTTGTATGAAATATAAAAAATGAAAATCAACACATTTTACATTTATTTTTTACAAGTTATAAAAACTTTGAATAAGCAAATAATTATTAGCCAAAACATCATAAAACTAAAATAAAAATAAATTGTTTAAAAAAATCTTGTAAACACCAGTTCGTCCAGGATTAGGCCAATCATTAGAGCAAATAAAAGTCATATTTTTCAAAAAAGACTAGTAGCAAACCACCTATGCCATCATTTAAAAGATAGTCCGTAGATGTATTCTGATGTGTTTTCGACTAGCAACTCTCATTAATTCATTTGTTATTAACAATTTAGTGCAAAAAAACGCTTTTTTTTTTGTTTTTTTCTTATAAAACGAAAGCTATTCGAAGAATTTCAATTCCGTAAATGGAAAAGTTGTAGAGAATTAAATTACGAAGAAAATGAGAGGTGGAGCGATCCGAGCGGTTGATTAGAACCGAAGAAAATCTGGAAAAAGCGGAAAATTCAGCTTTATTTTCAAAAATTCATAACTTTTCCATTTATGAAGATTAAGAGCTGAAATTTGGCACAGAAGTAGATAATTGTATCAACTTTAAGTGTGCGCAAGGCAGGTGCTGTCGGACTATTAGTTTTTGCGCAAGTGCAATTTCAATTTTTTTATGCATTTTTTTGCCGGGAGCCTGCTTGCGTTAAAAATGGTCCTATTTTAATTCTAATACCGGTTTTCAAAACTAGAAGTAAAATACTATAAATCGTATATCCCAAGTTTTCATTAAACTTCAGCGAAATGGATGAAACATGCACGTGAACATCGGTGTAAATGGCCTTGGGCGCGCGAGCGAGCGAGTGGTGGGGGAAGGAGGGGAAGCGTACATATTATATAGACATACAGGCGCGCCGCGCGAAGCGTCGCATCTTTTCACTGGATTTTATCAGCGAATACTGCACCTTTTTGGAATATTCTTTGTTTGATTTAGGGGTTATTGAATACGAGGAATCTGATCCTCTATTCAGATTCCACGAAGAATTCAAGATAAAGCTGCTATTCCACCTTTTTGAGTAACATTCTTATATTTCTATTCTAGAAATAAATAAACGAGCAGGAAGGTTGTTAATTTAAACACACAAATATATATTGTTTTTCCGTGACGGGAAAAACGTTTGACATTTTAGCTCTGTTGACAGGTAACAAAATGTCACTTTGTATGAAAGTACTTTTTTCCCCGGGAAAAAAGTGAGTACTTTTTTCCCGGATATACTATAGAATACACATAAGTAGAGGTAGATATTTAAATTTAGAATAGTTTATTATACAAAAATTACATTTCCTTTCATACATTTTTTAACTGTATATTATTCAAAATAACTACTAAACAACCACTAAGTTTGCAATTTTTAAATCAAATCACAGAATTAAAATGACAGATGTGTGATTACTTTATAGGTTTCCTTATAGGCCAATCATTAGTCCTTTTTGTGTGAAAAAAAGACTAGTAGAAAACCACCTGTGCCATCATTTGAAAGACACTCCGTAGATATATTCCGATGTGTTTTCGACTCGCAACTCTCATTAATTAATTTGTTATTAACATTTTGAATGTGATTTACAGTGTGAATGGACAAAATTCTTGGGGTTATCTGTGGACCAGTATTTGAGTTGGGAACGCCAGGTGAACACCGTAGTAACTAGGCTGGCAAGTAAGAATTACCAAGTATCATTGTTAAGAAACAGCGTAAGCCAAGGAACAATGCTACAATATTATTTTGGTTGTATTGAACCAATTATTAATGATGGAATTTTATGTTGGGGTGGATCCCGACATTTATCTAGAGTGTTGATCATGCAAAAGCGTGTCCTACGTATTATGCTAGGTGCTCCCTATGGCTCCTCTTGCAGACCGTTGTTTAGGCAATGTGGTATTTTAACTTGTATTGCTCTTTATATATTTCAATGTATTGTGCATGTTACGAAAAGTTTGTATATAAAGTATGTAGTGACGTAAAATATAAAACGCGTTCGTCGAAAAATTTATATGTCCCATTGTGCCGTGCGAAACAGGCTACTGACTAGTGTATAATCATTTACCCCAAAATATACGAAATATTGAAAAAGAGTCAAAGTTTAAAAATTCTTTAAAAGTGTTCTTATGTGAAATTAGGGTTGCCAAGTCCTCGTTTGCGTTTAGCGGGATTTGCTAGTAAAAAAGCGGGACATTGAATAAAAACGCGGGACACTAAATACAAATGCGGGACACTTATAACATATTAAATCATAAATAAATAATTTTTATGTGAACAGTATATTTTAAAAACTATTGAAACTATAAAAACAAAATAAAATATTACAATTAAAAACAAACACAAAATTGCTTTTATTTTTTTGTTACGACCTAAAGACCTAAGAGGTTATTGGGACAGTACCTAAATTAGACCAAAAATCATATATTTATAAATACTTATGTCGTATCCTGAAAAAGCGGGACACAAACCGCCCCACAGGTCGTAGCCGCGGGACGCGGGACAACAACAAAGCGGGCAATCCCGCTAGAAACGGGACGGTTGGCAACCCTATGTGAAATGTGTATTTATAGTGTTGACGAATATTTTGCTTATAGGGCATAACATTATATTTGTTTAGTTTTGTTAGGAAAAATTTTGGGCCTGTGCGTATGTACTACATGCATACATCCAGTAAATTGTAAGTAAATCCAGTAAATTGTAAACCCGGTATTCTGGGTATAATACTAGTATTTAGATTTTTTTGTGACAATACCAACACTTTTATTAAGTCATATGGAAATGTATTGTGTTTATTGTTTATTGTTTAATATAAAGTTACAAAATGTCTGAAAGGAAATGTAACTTTTGTATAATAAAATATTCTAAAATTACATATCTACCTCTACTTATGTGTATATACATATATCCGGGAACAAAGTACTCACTTTTTTCCAGGAAAAAGTAATTTCATAAAAAGTGACATTTTGGTACCTGTCAACAGAGATAAAAAGTCAAACGTTTTTCCCGTCACGGAAAAAAATATATATGTATGTGTTTACAGTAACAACCTTCCTGCTCGTTTATTTATAGAAGAGAAATATAAGAATGTTACTCAAGAAGGTGGAATAGCAGCTTTATCTTGAATTATTCGTGAAATCTGAATAGAGAATCATAGTCCTCGTATTCAGTAACCCCTAACTCAAAAAAAGAATCTTCCAAAAAGCTGCAGTAGTCGCTGAGAAAAGCCAGTGAAAAGATGCGACGCTTCGCGCGGCCCGCCTGTATGTCCATACATGTACGCTTCCCCTCCTTCCCACACCACTCGCTCGCTCGCGCGCCCAAGGCCATTTACACCGATGTTCAAGTGCATGTTTCATCCATTTCGCTGTATTTTAATGAAAACTTGGGATGTACGATTTATAGTATTTTACTTCTAGTTTTGAAAACCGGTATTAGAATTAAAATAGGACCATTTTTAACGCAAGCAGGCACCCGGCAAAAAAATGCATAAAAAAATTGAAATTGCACTTGCACAAAAACTAATAGCCCGACAGCACCTGCCTTGCGCACACTTAAAGTTGATATAATTATCTACTTCTGTGCCAAATTTCAGCTCTTAATCTTCATAAATGGAAAAGCTATGAATTTTTGAAAATAAAGCTGAATTTTCCGCTTTTTCCAGATTTTCTTCGATTCTAATCAACCGATCGGATCGCTCCACCTCTCATTTTCTTCGTAATTTAATTCTCTAAAACTTTTCCATTTACGGAATTGACTTCTTTCAAATAAATCCGTTTCCTGATTAATACATTCATTTAAATTTTGTTGATTTGCCGATATAGGTCGCACTATAACCTCATTTAGGTCTTTGTGTAGCCTTTCTTTGAGACTTGAAGTGTTTCTAACTATTGTTCGCCTAAGATCGGCAATACTAACGTCGTCTTTAATGTCATCATCATTTTATTCATTCTTGTCTTTTCGCTGAATATACCTTTCTATAACTTTAATTATTTCATACATTAGTTTTTTTTATTATCTATCATAAAGAGATCATCTATTTCATTACTGCTAGGACATTGCAAATAAGCAAAGATACTGGCAAAAATTGTCCGACATTGTTTAATTCGGAGTTTGAGGGAGACGAGACTTGAGGATAAAGCAATTGGAACCTTTTGACCTTCATTCAGCATGAATTTTAACGCGCTATCTGCTTTATATAAATTCATATCCCGATTACATAAACCATCTACAGTTAGTGTTTCAGTTACAGGCTCTATAAGTTTCACTATATTTGCAACAAGTTGGCATTCGTCGTCCGATGGAAATTTCATATTGAGGTCAATCATTGCCTTTTTCGAAATACAATTTCGACGAATCAATCAAGTAATGAATAAACTGGCTACTTCACATAAATCACCATACGCATCGTATACAAGCGCGGTTGTCATGTTTAAATAGAAACAGAATTTTTGCAGGGTTGTTGTTGTTATGTTTTAATACATGTTTTGTGTGTTTCTTCAGACGCGGCCCGTGAATTTTTTTACAGGTGGGTCAAAATCTTGTGGCCAACTAGTGATATCAACGCAGCACGCAAAATACACTTTTTTAATTAAGGAAGGTTTTTTAATAATGTGCCTAGTTTTGCCAAGAAATTATTTACCTACAAATAAACACCGCAAAAATCATAAAATAGGTACTGTTGTATATTGAACATACTACTCTTGATGTTTATGACTTTTTCTATGTGTGTTATTACTCTAGATTAGTAGATTGTTAGCGGCTTCCCGTTTTGATACGTTTAGCCTCTCCTCAATAGAGGTCGCGCCTTGTGCTAAAAGCCCAGAATAAATGGATGGTGTTTACTGTTTATTCTGAGCTGAAAGTATGATTATTCGTAAAATAAAATTAGGAACGCTGCCGAAACTCCGTTTTCTTTAAAAAATACAATACTGGACAAGACATCGTAATACGATCTTTGTCTACGCACGTGGAGGCTTCCAGCTTTAGTAGATATGAGATTGGCAATAATTTTAAAAATATTTTATCGAGGAACAAGTTCTAACTTGTTTCCAATATGCGTTTTAGAGCTGATCTAATTTTTTAAATAACAAAAATTAAAAAAAGAAGGCTACCCTAACACAGTCTCGAATCCACGACCTCTTAGTCTACTCGCTGAGATTCTACCTTTGGACTACGCTGGTAATCTAAGAAAACCGGTCCGATGCCGTTATATTTGATGGCTAGCGCTGGCGTGGCTGAGGTCGCATTTATAAATTTTTAAGTTTAACCGCTAATTAATAATATATTAATACAATGCAAATACAATGCGCATATTAGCTACCTAATTAGTTTTTCTTTTTCCAAACCAAATGTTTTGAAAGAATATATTTTACGGGGCGGTTTGAGTGTAGTTCCATAGTGGACGTGGTGCGATATTATTGGTGGGCCGTCGACAAATTGTGTCTTTTTTTAACTTTCTAAAGCGAGTATGTCTGTTTCTCTCTTACTTTTAATGAATTTATATCGTCAATTTAAACCTATGACGCCAATTTAAAATACGATCCAGCCCGGAGCAAGCTTGGATATCTTTCGACGATGGCTTGGCTTGATTCTTTCTTGGGGAGTTTTCGCATGGAACTTGCACTTTTTTGAAAGAAAAGTTTGGTTTTAAAAAATAAATTATCAGGTGGATCATTGAAAATAAATTTAGGTGGGTGATTGACCAAATGACCTTATGGATGGCCAGTCCAGCTGGTATTTCTTATGGCTGACTAAAGATGTTCAATACAAGAAATAACTATTTAAAACGGTTTTAAACAAGATGTGTTTATTTTCAACCCAATTTTCGGGATTAAATTGTTATAATCTCGAATTCTCTCTTCCGAATTCTCGGAATTCAAATATGCTCGGTATCCCGGTATTTCGGGATTCGGGATCTCAGGATTGGATGCCCTACTTACCAATAATGGATTTAAAGCACTTGTCTCAATATTCGCCGACGACACAAAGATATACAACAATTCCGTCACTTTGCGACATTTTAAGAAAGGACTTGAACAACATAGAACGATGGTGCGACAAGTGGCTACTACGTTTTTTTTATCTTCTGACAGCCCACGAAGACCGAAGTCGAAGTACTATGTACCGTGGGTGTACTGGGGGATCGACTCACAGATCCAGAGCTGGAAACATCCGTAGGGATTTCACCAGCCCTTTAAGTTTGAATGGCGAGAAAGGACAGTCATATTGGTGCTAATAACACCAATTGACTGACTCTCTGAGAAGCATGGTAATTAGCAACAAATCAAAAGAACCGGGATCATAATAAACAACGACTTAATATGGGCCGTCCATATTAGGAAAATCATAAAAAAAGGCAGTGCAGTCACATACAGTATCTAGGACATTTAGAAATTCATCAGTTTTGCTCCTGGAAAAATTTGTAAAACCTATTAGACTAATCCTAGAACATGCAGCTTCAGTTTGGAACCGTTAAAGATATTCGCATCTTAGAACAGTCCTATATTTGGATGACAAAGCCAACACCGTCAATACACCATTTTGACTATGCTTAATTTACCGATATTGCAGGAAAAAGGACTACGAGGCAACTTGATAGAAACATACAAGATTTTACATGACCACTACAGTGCCGACTTAAACTTCTATGTCAAACCTGTATTCAATATTAAGAGGGCTCAACTGTAAACTTACGCGAGAATGTTTTACTAAACTCTGTATCGAACAGAATAAACTGCCAGTGGAACTTTCTTCCAAATAATTGTGTTATGGTTGGTTCTACCAACCTCCTTAAACAGAAATACGACAATTGAAATACTCAAGAATCAAGAGATAAACAGATAGACAGTGGCGTCGTTTTTATTCCACATTGTATAGCTATTTTATTTTAAGCCAGACAAGTATTTTTTAAAGCAGCAGATCCAAATCGCCAGTCCCACCTATTTTCGATTTGTAACAAAAACCATTAACTTTAAATATCGTAGGCGACAAGTGAATAAAAATATATGTTTTGTACCTACAGTAAAACGTTACAATTTAGAAATCTCTTTACAGAAAAGAGCACACAGCAAATTGAAATTTAGAAGGTCAAAAATAACTTTACAGACGCTGAAAAAGGCAAGATAAAGAAAGTAAGATTTATCTCAATTCTTGTATTTAAATCAAATCTGGCTTTTCTATTAGAAGCTTTTTAATTTTTTGAATTCGTGAAAATAGTATACTCGTGTTATGCAACGATTATATATTAATCAAAGCGCATAGTTGACTTAACAGAGCTGAATCGAATGCTCAAAGACCTAGTGAACATCCTACGAATCACAGGCGCACAACAGAGACTGACGGAAACTATCAACTTCGTACAGTCTTTAGACAATTACCACATATAAACTCATGGACGAACCAACATGCATAACAACCATGCATAATACACCAAACACCAGTAATTACTAGACCTGACCACTAACCTTTCTTTAAAGCCACTTCCCCCCCTGTATATATTGTAAATAGTAGTCTGTAAGTTCCAAGCATATCATTTCGAAGTGGTTTTTTGACAAACTTTTTCCACTACTGAAACAGCACTAACAAACATCACTGCAACTAACTCTCGCCGACAAGACATTTACTACTTCCAAGAGCATTCGCTCAGTTCTTAACCTTCGTGCCTTGCAGGAGCTCACTCGCTCGGACGATGGCCCTTCTGCGTCTACTTGTGGTGCCCCCAGAGCCGACATCAGCTCGCCGGCTGCGCCGGTTCTCTCCGCTGAGAGGTAAGCGCCGTCTATGGTCGCAGACTCCAGCGCGCCCTTTATACATTTTGTTTCTATATACTTATGCGCACCCTGTAGATAGTTTTATATTGTTAATTAATAAAAGTCTTTAAAAAGAAAAAATAGGAAGGTCACCGGTTCGATCCCGGGCGGAAATAGATTTTTTTTTAATTTCTGATTTACTTTCAAATACCTCTATTTTATGATAATCGCAACAAACAGAAATACCAGGAATGCATGCAAATTTATCAACAAAAAGCCATTTTTAAAAAAAATTTCTTGGAAAAAAACCGTTCATGTGTATACACATATACTAACAAATAAATATCATTTGGTATCTGAACAAAAAGTTATGAAATTCCACCAAAAACCTACATGTAAAAAATCAGGCCAAGTTCTCGTCAGGACTGTTTTGTTATCTGAAAAAAATAACTGAAATGTAAAAATTATGACAAGTTCCTTGCCAACACGTTATTAGCAGTGTTTTGATAAGCACAGAAAAATATTGTGCGAATTGCCAATTTACAGACTAAACTTGGCCAGTTTTCAAGGGTCTCAATAGTGCTCATGCTCAGTTCTTTAATGAAAACTTGTCAAATTTGGTCTGTAAATTTATCAATTCACACAATATTTTTGTGTGCTTATCAAAACTGCCAATACCGTGTAGGCAAGGAACGGCATCAATTTTACATTTCACTTTTTTTTTCAGATAACAAAACACATAGCCCTGACGAGAACTTGGCCTGTTTTTTTACATAGGAATTTTTTTAGTGGGATGGCCATTACTTAAGGGTTTCTAACACTATTTTTTCTACGACCATGTATTAATAAGTATTAAACTGAACAACATTTATTTAATTTAGCAAGATAGCAAGACTTTAACGAATCAGTATCACTAATACTAGAGAAAAATCAAGACAGAGAGAAGAATATCTCTTCTTCCCGCCAGCTCGACAACGCCATGGCCTTCAAACGGCAACACCCCGAGATTGGCGCGTGGGATTCTCACAATACACCCCGACATAGCCAGTGCGGTAGCAACACTTTAGCGTCTGGCCGGTACCGAGAATATCTATCCCAAAGGTAAAAAGCTGAATCATTCAAATGCGTTAGCATACCTGTATAGTGTTTGCTCAGGTTTTCTGGGGTTTGTTCAGGTTTTACCCACTTTTACTTAGTCTTTTTTTATATTGCATTGTTTTGGCAATGCGATTGACTATTTGTTTCGTAATTTATGAATAGTCACTAACGACTCATCAAATCAACAATCGTTCGGCAAAATTCGAGATAAAGATTCTCGGTACCGGCTAGACGCTACTGATACGATATCGATTGAAAAGTATCGATACCCGATACCACAAAAAGTATCGCTGTTTGGTATCGATGCTCTCCTTGGTATCGAAATGTAAATATCGATACTCCATAGTATCGATACTTACAACCGAAAAGTAAATAAGAGTCATTTTTTTATATAACTCTAGATATGACGTCATGGTATGTTTTCGGATGTTACTAATGAAGTTAATCTCACTTAAAATCGGCTAATGGCGTAAGTAGTCGTTCGCAAGAAACACCAACGCTCGTCCGCGCATTGGTAGAAGAATGTATTGGTATCGATACTAAGGATTTAATTTAAGGCCGTGTCAGTATCGATACTGATAAAGAATCGGACAAAAAGTATCGATCCCAAAAGTACTCGGAATCGCTACTAAAGTATCGATACCATACTAGTATCGAAGTATCATTCGTATCCCTAGACACTAGTTAGCAACACGGCAAGCAGAGAGAGTTTTTTGCGCGCGGCGCATCTCAATAATCGCTCTCACTGTGCTTTATACCAGTGTTGCCGATTGGCGGATAATTATCCGATTTTCGGATAATTTGAGGCGGTGGCGGATAATTGTCTCACCCTGTCGAAAATCGGATAAAAAACGGATAATTTAAATCCGACTGATCAGGTAAAATTAAATCAGTATTCTCAGTTGAAAGCGGTAGAAATATGGGAAGATGTTATTTTGGATTTGGCAGCAATGCAGGATTTTGGAAGGCAAGATATTATTTTGGCAACATGGCGCGTTGTTGTGGTCGATCGGAGCCGGAGCCACTATCAGATTTAGGGACTTTAGATTTAGCTAGCCACGTCCTGGTTTTAAATGTATGCATGTACTTCACCAGGCACCCATTACTCATTCAATATTCTGTCTGCAATTCTGCATTTTATTACGATAACATCATAAATCATACCATTTATGTTTTACGTTTTACTACAACATCACTGGATTCCAGGAATATTTTTACTTTTACCGGTAAAAGTCGATATATTATTCATTGATTTAATTTAAAAATACATTTTTTTAATAAAAATACAAAAAATATAAATTTTCTTTTATTCATTACCATAAAATACCTAGTAGTGTTCTAAATTCAACACCAAACAATAAAAAACATGTACTGTACACTGTACAAACAACTGATTTTATAAATTATAGAGATCGGATAATTTCGGACAAAATCGGATAATTTTAGGTTGGAAGAAGGATCTTTTCATTGTCATCCGTTGGCAACACTGCTTTATACCGTTTATACGAACGGTCTATTCTGCTTTTAACGCGTCGCTACATTTTTGGAGAATCTTTTAAACTTTTGCTTGCTGTTTTTTCATATTATGTGTTTTTTATTTTGCAGAATTTTTTAATAATAACTCAAAATCTGTAACGCACGCCCGTGGCAGCTTTATTCAAACGTCGTCGGTCGTCGAGGACGTCAGGCCGCTTTGGATGTCATAAAAAGCAAATAGTATTTATGACTGAAATCAGTAGGAGATATTCTTCTCTCTATCTTGGTTTTTCTCTGCTAATACCCTAATCTGGCATAATTTGTAATTCAAATGTTTTTAAAAGTTTTAATAAAAATGCGAATTTCAGTAAAAAAAGCTTGTCAGAATCAGATCATTAATAAAAGGCCACTTGATTAAAAAGTATGGGTTTCAAATTGGCTAATAACGCGGTTTCATAATGAAAATTGGTATCATACTGAAAATTATTATGAAACATATCGAAGACATTTATTTTGACTAGTAGAGTACGGGAGTAGAAAAGTATGTAATTCGAATTTTGATTGCATGTATGTATACATATGGACATAAGGTTATAGCACAAAAGATATTATAAATATTTATGTTTTTGTTTAAATGACTATTTACCAGTAACTATTAAAAGAATTGTATCATTAAAAAAATATAAAATTAAAATAAAAGCTTGGATATTAACAACAAACGATTTACAGAAATTTTTGGAATTACTTTGATATTATTTTGTATAATATAAAAATTACTTATTTATTTTTCCCTAAAGATCTTAAATTATCTCTCTCTTGTCCTCCAAAAGAAATTTGTATTTGAATATATTATATTTTTCAATTGATAATTAAATATAAGATTTGCCCCCAGCAACTAATTGTAAATGATTTAAATAGTCATTATTATTATTACATATTGTAAATGGTTTAAATCTGTTTTGCTGTTCAATAAATTATAATAAAATATAATTCCAGTTACGAGCAATCAGCGTCAATAATTACTACTATTTTGGCTTATTTAATATTGTTGAAGCTCAATTATTTGGCGTAGAAAAATAAACCGGGATTCACTATCGCTAAGACCGGTCTAATCTGACAATCAGAGTTTTAAACTATTTTTTGGAGTTTTTTTTGAAGAAAAGAAAATAATTGTTGAAGTTGGTGCTTAAGAGAGAATTGTGAAACTCTCTGTCGGCACCTTTGACTTCTTGAAATTCCAGGTCATTTTCTGCTGTTGTTCGTTTATTTTAAGCTTGCTCTTTAGAACTGCAAACATCTTTGTCTAGATCTTTAAAATAAAAGGGCATTTCATTTAATTTCAAGAGCTGATAGGGTATACATTAAAACAAAGAATTGCACTATATTAAAGAAAAATAGTTTCTTTTTAAAAAAACGTTACTCGCCAAATACGAATATTGTAAATACCTTCTCCTTTGAAGCTTTGTAAATAATTGTAGTGTATGGTTAGGTATAATATGTCAATCTAAAATATAAACTTCTCAATTTGTCAAATGGATGGTGATTTTTGTTTCACTTATTTTAATAGCGGAATTCTAGTCCGATTAAAAAAAATTCCAGATAAAAGGCTTGTATATCTATTTTCCATTTCTTCAATTATAAAGGATTTGACTGGAGAAGGATGATACAGGGTAAAACGTTTATATCCTTTTTATACTCTTTCGTAGTCTTCGGAGAATGCCAACACTTGCTTTATCTATTCTATCTGACTTATTAAAAATTCATGAAAGTACCTGTATCTTATTTAGAAAAAAGTAACGTAAGACAAAATTAGGTATTAAGGTTAAACCATACATATCAGGGTCGAGTCCGGACCGGACTCCATACGGGCCACGAATGTCAATCGGTCCGGATGGTCTGATTTTACACTTCCGATCTGCGTACGCTATGGTTTTAAAAAATTAGTCTACTTCGAGATTTCTGTGCGGTTTGAATAAAAATTACGAACCTATTATAGAAGGAAATATTTTCAAATTTTCACAATAGTGACTTAGGTGACATAGCGCTAACGTTAGACGAAGAAGAGGAAGAAAAAAGTAGAAGAGACAAGGGCCTAAAACGAATGTGGTTTCACGATGCCTGGAAAAGTAGACCTGCTGAAGGGGAGTTTGCGACTTTACTTACAAATCTGTCAAAAAAATGCTGATACTAACCTCTAAAGGTAAGACCATACATATCATGGCCGAGTCCGGACCGGACTCCGTACGGGCCACGAACGTCGCACAGTGGTTCCGATAACTAATCTGACTTGACAAAATTATTTCTATGTTTTTTTCTGGGAAAATAAAAATAAAAAATGGCTGCTATTTGTATATTTCCGCATAAATATTTAGTGCAAACGATTATTTGTTTTTTACAAAATTCGACACATTTTTTTTCGCGCTAGCTCGCGAATGTTTCCATCAGGATCCTCCACACCACTTTTAGTCATTATATTATAATCATACACACACACACTCTAGTCTTCTTGAAATGTTAGGGGCATTTCGCCAAACCTTAAACAATTTTCTTCTTGGAATTCCAAGATTACTGAAAAAATTATTACAAAAAAAATATGGTTGAACATGGTTATAAAATAGTTAAAATTAAGCACCCAAAGAGGTAAACTAAACGCTGAATATAAAGTTACAACGGCCTTCGGCGGCCTTTGGAATTGCGAGCCTGCTATTTCAATTAGAAATGGAACAATTTAAAGAAATTTGGCCCTATAATTACGTCAACCAAAGAAGACAACAATAATAATAAAATACAAAAAAAATAGGTATATTAGAACCAAGGGAAATACCTGTAATTTACTCTGCCAAACTCACTTATTTATTAGATAAAATTTTACTCGTACAGAGACTATAGTTCCGAACATAAATGAAGACTGGTGCCAACGGCATACACAGAAAAAAAAGAAAAGATTGGATCAATAGTTCCATGAATTTTAATGTTCACATGGTTGATTGAATTAAAAAACTGTTAGAAGAAAATTTATTTCGATATTAAGACGAAATTCAAAATTTGTTAAACTTTATTTGTTCATCTAACAGATATGCTCTTGATTAAATATCTCTTTTTGCTTAAACTAACCGCCTTGGAGTATAATACCATAAGGTAATACTTCATTGGACTGTTTTGTCTGTCAAGTCAATTAACAAAAGTTAACATTTTCTAATGTTTTATTTAATTCCCAAAAACCATTGCTTGTATTTAATATTCACAAACTGTTAAATTAAAGTGTTTTTCTATGATTTCAACAGTTTATTTTTTTCGGTGTACAAAGGATCACGGTAACAGAGACTTCTGCCTGATTTTGCGTAGACTCTATTATGTTATTTCTAAAACGGGTTGTACTTTATAGATACACAACTATTTATGACCATAATAAGATAAAATATATGTTGTTTTAAAGTTCAAGAAATTTTACCTTTTGTCAAGCTAGATTTTTAATACGAACGTCTGTGCGTCGTCCGGATTACTAGTAGTACAACACAAATAAATACGTATGTCTACTACACAATGACATCTCCATATTCTCCGTTCCGATCGCCGTGTCTGGGAACGGACCGAAGTAGTTTTGTTTACTTTTTCCTGCCCGGATCGTCGTCAAACCGACATTTGTTTAGTAGGCCCAGTGACATTCTAGAGGTTAGTATCAGTATATTTTGGACAGATTTGTGAGTGACTGTGTTTGTTCAGGTTATCGTGTATTATAATTTTGAAATTTTTTGTGAAGTATACAATTTGAATGTTATTTCCAAGGTTATTTTATGCCTTAACTACCCTACATCACGTCACGTGAGTGGAAAAGTATAATGGAAAACATTTCTTTCTGTAATAGGTTCGTAATTTTTAGTGAAACCGCACAGAAATCTCGAAGTATACTAAGTTTTTAAAATAATAGCGTATACTTTTGCCAGTCCTAACTGAATCTCATAAATCTAAATTCTTAAGATTTAAATGGTATAAAAAGCCAGACAAAGGCCTGCCGCTTATACCGGGATCGCTCGATACCTAGTTTAGTAGCATAGCAAGTAACCCACATTTCATGTAGATTTATTAGTGATAACTTCGGTATACAATGCAAACAGTAGCTGCCTGTCTCGTGAAGGGACACCTGCAGCGACGATGTGTTTTGTCTCTTGTCCACTAAGGGTAATATTATTTTATCGCATGCAGAGGACGGAGTCATTTCCATTTAATTAAGACGTTACGTCTAGACAGATTCTCGTTTAGAACATGATTTATGTGAATCAGTTAAGTTTTAGGTTTTGACCAGTGAAGTGCGTATTATAAGTAAAGTTTTGGAAACGGGGTTAAATCCAGAGACGGCTTCTAACCTAGTTGGAAATAAAATCAGGATTCGATGTGCAAATAAAATACAAATATTTATTTACCCACATTGTGTTATTTGAAAGTGCGAGATAGGAAAATACCGTACACAGTGTCTGAAAAGTCTTGGCATGGGCAAATATCTTTACTATTAATAAAGATAGAGACACCAAATTGTAGTTATATATCTTATTGGTTAATAAATCTACTTTTTTATGTAATTTGACTTTTTTAACCCCCTTGGGGGTTACGCTGGGGAGTTGAGGTCAAAAATTGTAAATGCAACCCGATGCCGTGTTTTACCTCATTTTAAAGTTATTTTCGAGAATGACATATGTTACTTCTTGGCAGAGTTCCAAAATGGACTTTATTACTGGCAAGAAGTCATAGAGAAAATATATAATAGAGAAATAATGTCAATATGCGAATGTGGCAAATTTACCAATCTGAATCCGTAAACAAAGACAACCTTCTGCGGGCTTGCGCCGTGTCGAACGTTTGCCTTGTGATAGACAGGACCGTACGTCAAAATTTATTTCACATGACGTGAATCTTTTATCGAGTAATAAATGCTAAATATTACTTGTAATTATTCTTTTTAGTAATGATAAAAATGTAACCATTAATGAGATTTTAACAAAAATTGTATAGTTTGTTGGCTTAAATCTGAGTTTTCTTGCTATACAAAATTGTCGATAATGGCGATATATATATATATATATATATATATATATATATATATATATATATATATATATATATATATATATATATATATATATATATATATATATATTATAGTCCTCGAAAATAGCTCAGTTTATACACATACAGTGCGTCTCTTTAATGTCCCCCCTCTTAATTTTTGAAACGTTACATTTACAAAACTGAAAGTTGAAATAAAATATAAACATAGTATTCTAAACAATAAAACTAACATATGCAACTGTTTTAAGAAGTAAAATAGTAAATAACAAAATTACCAAAACTATGTGTATATTTTATTGGATCGGCATCCCATCCTGTATAATTATTGAACAAACCAAGTTCTATGGAAAGATGTAAATATTTTTACACCTATTTACAGTGTGTGCACTTGATACTTTGGTGAAAGCGCTACTTACTTACGGTCCCATGTCAATCTAATCCACTGATATCTTAGCGATCCTTTGGCGAAAGCGCTTTTTTTCTTTCGCCATCCCTTTTAAAATACTCCCCTCTACCCTAATCCACTAGTATTTTTAGTGCCCCTTTGGCGAAAGCGCAAATATGCCTTTTGGTCGCTCACCCTTATGCAATATAGGGGAAGGAGGCATTGACACTACATATGACATTCTTACACCACCTTACCCCTTATACAATGCCCCTAATACACACACACCCCATCAGTGCCTTTCTGACACCTTGACCACACTCAATATACGTCACTGATAAATATTTCTACTTCTCCGTGTATGTATTCACTTCAACACCGGAGTGCATTTAAGATAAATTATATTTTGTTCCTACTATTCTTTAACATATTGATATAATTTAAATTTGGAATTAAACTATTTGTATTTAAGCACTAATTGTAAGAAATAGACTACCAAATAAGTCCTTATATTTACAAGTTTGATACATAATTGGCGAAACATGTGAAATGTCTTTAACACTTTGTAAAGAATATTTTTGTATCGAAATAACAAGCTTCAGAGGTTCGCTATATGCGCCATCCCAACCAAAAATACCATATCATAAAAATGACTGAGATTTTTTCGGCCCGGTTCTGATCGCCGAGTTGCGTCATTGAGTTCAACACCCACTTTTGCGAGACGTCCCGAGTGCGCGTGTCTCGAGAAAACCGTCGTTTAAAAACCTTACTGGCGCCAAATGCGTGCAAACGCCTTAACCTTTAAAATGAGGTAAAATACGGCATCGGGTTGCATTTAAAATTCTTGACCTCAACTCCCCTGCGTGACCCCCAAGGGGTTAAAAAATCAAATTACATAAAACATTAGATTTATTAACCAATTAGACACAACTAAAATTTGGAGTCTCTATCTTTATTATTTGCAAAGATATTTACCCATACTAAGACTTTTTAGAAACCCTGTATGATATATTGCTCTAACCAAAGTATTTTCGTATTTCGCATCTTCAAATTACACAATGTGAGTAAATAAATATTTGTATTTTATTTTCAAATCGGATCCTAAATTTATTTACAGCTAGGTTAGAGCCATCCCTGGAATCCCCCTCGTTTGCAAAGCTTTAAAGCTTTAGATATAAGATATATTTCTTTTAGCATGCGGTGCATTACTTTTTTATACATGAATCTGATGAGTTCTGCCAAATATAAAAATTATTTATTTGGCGACATAATTAACCGATTATATGACCCCACAACACAAAATTTATTGTTTTGCTTGGAATAACCCTTATACCTACATAATGTATATTTCTTTTCGTGCACGAAATGAAATAATCTCAGAAATAATGCGTAAAAAAAGATAATCAGTAGTAAATGAACGATTCCTACCAAAATATTATTTGGACTTGGTTGAAAAAGTACACTTAAAACTAATTTCTGATCATATTATTATTTATAAGTAAATGAAAACCTTGAATCACACTCGTATTTTATTTGGTACACGGTATAATATGATCCCAAATTTATTAATTTGCATCTACGAGCCGAGCTCCATCTGTCAATCAATAAACAAAGTAGCCATAAAATACAAACTTTTGATTTTGAGCGACCAAATTCCCGTCTTAAGGATAATATTTTTATAAAGTTAACGTATTAACGTTCTGCATTGCTAAAATACCAAACATACAACACGTTCAAAATACAACTGTTACTGTCCGCACAGATCACGCAAAATTGCAACTGATAAAATAGGTAGAATAGCTGTAACTTGCCATTATTTCACAGCCATAAAACTGAAACAATACCTGATACCTAATTCTAATTAGGATTTCTTGAAAACTCTTAACTGAAATGTTTATTACCATATTAGCTGGTAATTACATTTATAATAAAGGGTCAATATTTACATTTTTGTCCACGGGTCGCTGCACGGTGAAAATTTCTTTTCGAAATTATTTCACGCACCCGAGCCATTTAGGCCAAACTTTCAAAGATCTTTTACCTTTTGACTTTCTCTCGTAACTGAAAGTTTTCAGCGGCGCTAACGCAGTTAGCCAGAATTTCATTTCCTCAAGGAAACGTGCATCCATTAACGCAGTCGATCAGATTTCAACAACAACGTATTTTAAGAAAAAGTTCCGTGTGGGTGGTTCATGTAACTCTACCTTATTTACCAGAAGTATTTACAGTCGTTACCACAAGAGCGTTAACTTAATTTCTAACATGAGAATCAAGTAGCAAAAAAAAAACAGTTTATACAAGGTTTCCCGGAATGGATTTTCCTCTTTGAAGGCTACTTAAAAATTTTCTTGAAGTTTTAAAATAGTATACCCTAAAATCACTATTTTGCAACTAAAATCCCCCAAATAAAATATAGTTCTAGTCTTGACTGTTACTTGTTGAAAAAATATATTATTTTAAATCTTCCTGAAATCTTATTTATTCTGAACGAGGTTGAATATTTTTAAATAAAACTCCTACTTTTACTGTTTTTTTTTTATTTGGTAATTTTAAAAAATTAACAAAAACATGGCAATTGACAAACGAAATGGCATGACTGATAAAGAAAAAAGGTTTATGGCAAAATCACAAGATAGAAACGCAATGAAATCAATGACAAAATCAGAAATAAATAAAAATAGAAGGATAGGTCGACGGGGAGTCAGCGTTCTCCGATCTCAGTACAAATACAAAACAAGACAGAACAGATCGTTTGGCATTTGTCGCATTGTCATTGCCGCGTTTGCACGTTTGCTGCGGCATCCAGGCACCAATCCGCGAGAAAAATTAATCCAACTGTATTTTCTATACTAGTACTTGGCTGAGAAAAGTGATGGAGCGTAGTTTCAATATATTTTTTTGGTTTTTAATACAGGGTTTCTAAAATAGGTGATGCCACTATTACTATCTCAGAAACGGTAAAATATACGAGGTCGGTTAAATTATAGAAAATGTGCCATTTTTAGTCCCTAGTCATATTCCGTTTACGGAATTGCCAAATTTTCTATAGTTTCTTATCTACAAGAGATTTTTTAAAAAATAGTCGAACATTTAATTCCTAAATATCTCGAAAACTATTATAATTAGAAAAAAATTGTCTTAACAAAAACCACACGATTTTTTACCTTCTCTAAAGTAACGTTATTGCTTGGTTTATATCATTTGTTTTTATTAAGTTACTGATACTAACTTGTTTTTTTCAAACACGGACCTGGACTTTTGCTACATTTTTTTTTAAGAATGCTTCAAACCCTACATCTGTTTATCACTTGATTATGTTTTTGGACGTTCTGGTAGAGAATAGCATCATCATCAGGATTTTATACCAGTACGGACCTGACATTTTTCAAGTTAATGCACCATTTCACAACAACAAAAACCACAACCACAGCGATAGGTTGTGAAATTGTGCCTTAACATGGAAGATCCCAGGTCCGTATTGATAGAAAATCCTGATAATGTTGCTATTCTTGATCAAAATGTCGGAAGACATTCAAGTTATACACAGTTTTAAAGGGCATGAAGTATTATTTCAAAAAATGCAGGAAAAAGTCCACGTCTGTATTTGAAAAAAAAGTAGCATTAACTCAATAAAAACAAATGCCATAAACAAAACAATAGCGTTACTTTAGGGAAGGTAAAAAATCGTGTGATTTTTGTTAAATCAATTTTTTTCTAGCTATAATAGGTAGTTTTCGAGATATTTAGGAATTACATTTTTTTAAAATCCCCTGCAGATAAGAAGCTATAGAGAATTTGACAACTCTGTAAACTGAATTTTAATAGTAATAGTAGGGATTCACGGCTTGACATGATTTTCAAGTTACTTGACTTGACTTGGCTTGAAAACAAGCCAAGTTCAAGTCGAGTAGTTATATTTTAAGTACTTGAATAATCAAGTAATTATATTTCAAGTACTTAAAAAATCAAGTAGTTCTTCAAGACTACTTGATTTTTCATTAAATACATTTGATATTATCAAGAAATGACAGGAAACCTTGCAATAAAGCATTTTATGTACAAAACTAAATCTTAAATTCTTATTTCAAAATTTTTAACAAGAAGTAATATAAAAGTAAAAAATGGAAATAATAATTTATTTTTAGGAAATAATAATAAATTAACATATTATTCTTAAATACTAAACAAAATAATAAAACTGATTTTCCAGTGTATGTCCTCTTCATCTTATTCAGCAACACAGTAGTAACAGCTAAATTAAAAAGAGGTCTTTAATATCATCGTTCGCCATCCAAGATCTAAGGCACATAAGGCTTCTAATATTGTTGTCGCCTAATCGGTTGCGGGTTTTTGTAACAGTTAGAGCAACCCTGGTTGATACACTTATTATACTGGTTTGTTTAAGCATACGCAACTACGCAGTTGTTACAGTCGACTCGGGAAACCCCGCATCTTGTTTATGTGCAAGCATGAACTTGCAGAAATTATTTGCGCGTTATTTTTATACATAATCGGGTCTTTATCAAGTAATATCAAGTAACATGAAATTGTTTGATATCAAGTCAAGTATTAACCATATAAAACCAAGTCAAGTCAAGCAGTGAATTTCTGCGAAGCTTGGATTTCAAGTCAAATCAAGTAATTTCTAAAAACTTCAAGCTACTTGACTTGATGAATCTCTAATTAATAGGGACTAAAAATGGCATATTTTCTCTAATTTAACTGACCTCGCATCTTTTACCGTTTCGGAGATAGCAATAGTGGTATCATCTACTTTAGGCACCCTGTTTATTGTTTTAATCAAAAAAAAATATTCTATTACCCCCAAAAATAAAAAGCTTTCCCTCAAAAGATCCCTCAGAAAAAAGTATCCCCCAGATTTTCCCCCGTCCACATGAAATCCCCCAAATTTAAGGGGGAAATCCCCACACCTGGCAACCCTGGTGTTAATACACGTTTTCCACTAAGCTTTCGCTTTATAGTAGCCCAAGGAACCCAAGCCCAAAATGACGTTTTATCAGAAAAAAATTATGTTGCTCCAGTCCCGATCAGTATTGACTTGTGCCCAATTCAGTCGCTTTTCAATGTGTTTTGCAGACAGTTTTCGTAGTGTGGTTCTATAAGCGATCTTGCTTTCACTTATTCTCCGTTTTATTGTCATTACACTGATGTCTATTCCTTTTTCCTTAGCAATTTTTTGTGCTTGATGCCAATAATTTACATATGACTGAGTCTTGCCTTTTAGTAGTCCTTCGAGTTTTAGCCTTATCCTGATAGTCATTAACGTTTTTCACTTGTTTGTAACGCATGACCCACTTTCGTACGAACTGATCTGATTTTTTCATATAAAGAGCCGCTCCTGCAAGAGTTAATTTTGGCCCCTTGCCTTGGAGTAGGTACTCAGAAACTGCTTCGAAACGTTTACAGTACGCACTACTCCTATTACAAAACTAACGATTACCACCACGACTGTAACTAAACTGGTTATTTACCACTACTGCCTATTATCTTTCTCCACCCTCTACTAATTTATGAAGGGCCTAGTCTAATTCCTTTCGAACTTTCCTAGAAGTCAAGCCAACGCTCTTGTGTTAATGACTGTATGACGTCGATTCCTAATGAAGATGTTTAGTTATATTATTTATTTTTGTAATTAACAGAAATAGGGTGGTAATATCACGGTAGAATTATTAGACGGTAGCGACACTCGCCACTTATTCCTGTTTTTGCCGACTCTTCGCTAAACTAGTTTTATCCGGTTGCTGGCAACTCGTGGCGTCTTTACGGAGACAGTCAGAAAATTAGTCTGATTGAATACAGTCGAGATCGCTATGGTGTGTTATTGCCACGTAGAAAATTGTATGAATAAAGAAGGCGAGGGAGTGTCCTTTTTTAGATGTCCCAAAGACCCTGTCAGGTAAGATTGATTTTATATTTGTTCAGTGTTCTGTATATTACATAAGAGTTTTCATTTTCAATTACTTATTATATTTTATATTACTTAAGCTAAGAAGGCGACTTGTCAACTGTAAATGTATTTTTTTTTCTTAGCTGATTGCCCATACCTCGGGATTAAATAAATTTTGGAAATATATACAGATTGATACATAGAATTAAAATTTAAAGTAGGTATTTCAGTCGTGTCTCGTCGATTTTTAGTATATATGAGCATAATGGCAGTATCTTAAAACTATTTGTGCCAAAGAAACGAAATTTAGAGAATGGGATTTATAGAAATAATGTATAAGAATACGTATTTGATATACATATTCTGCTTACAACAAGGCGAAAACGGAGATATTAAAACAACTGGATACAGATATTTGCTATTTTATTTCTACAACACCTTAAAATAAGCGTCAGTGTGTGTATATATTTATATTTTCATTTTGGTTTAACCAAAATCTGGCAAGATTTTATTTTGATATCCTTGTATGTCCCTGTGTATTTTCCCTCAATAAATAAATAATAATAAATAAAGGATTGTGGTAAAGGGGGCTACACTTATTCAGTCTTTGTACTCTTTAAGTTGGTAGGTGTTCTTAGCTTTTATATTCAACCATTTTAAATATTAGTTTTATTTCATGTAGGCTAGGGGCAGGGGGGTTAAAAAGGGGGTAAATTTACTTATGTTACTTATTATGTTGTAAGTCGTATTTATTTGATATTGTAGATATGTCCGTGTCGAAAAGAGGCAGGGGTGGTTTTTAATGCAGCTTCCATAATTCAACAGATATTTTAGTTCAAAACATAAAATTTTTAAATATTGCTAGTAGGGTGGTTCTTTAGCTATGTTATACCAGAAACTTAAAACTGTTTAAGTTAATGGCAGCAACCTGCGTTCTGTCGAATTACTGGTAAAAATTAAGCGTTTCGGGTTTTTTAACGGCTATAGATATCGTCAAGACTTCCTACTAATAACCTGAAGTATCCATGAGATGTCCTTGGGAAGTGTATGAACGAGAATATCCATGGATATCTCGCAGTGGTTTAGTCCTCGTTTCATGCCCTCGGAATAAGTGTCTAATAAACCCATTAATACTAATGAATCGAAATACTAAAGAGTTACGTACCGCCTTTTAAATTTGTATGTATCAAATAACCGACCAAATATTTTTTCGACTAATACTTATCGAACGTCTCCGTAATACGCTGCCCGGAGGAGGCAGTGTGCATCGGCGTTTTGCTTTGATGCAGAAACTTCAAACGATTTTTGCTGAGTATCGCTACTCCCCCATTTCTCTACTCCGGTAATATCGTGCGTAAATGAGATCGATTATATCGATGTGTTACCTTAAAGTCCTCGTAAGTCTGTTTCTTTTCAATGCTTTCTTTTGTGTATTTTTGTATCTGAGACAGCCCACGTAGACTTCGTACTAGTGCTAACATACCGTGGGCGCCTAAAGAGAAGGAAAATGTAATCTATTAACACGGGAATTAAATGATTAAAGGTTGTGAGGGAAAGAGTAAACATCTGCAGGCAATCTGTTCCATGATCTGGAGACCCTAGTTATGAATGAGCGAGAGAAGTGGGATATTCTAGGTTTTTGTAGCTGGACAGTAAAAGTATATAACGCTTTTCTTAATATTCTGTTAGGGCCAAAAGGAGGAAATGATAGCGGCTAGTCTTCAGAGCAAAATCCGTAGATATATCGGTAGAAAATGAATATATCACCAACATCGCGGCGATGAGCTTGCAATTTGCAAGTTGGGTCTGTTTTCAATACCTGTTAAGCGTAATTAAGTGTTATTCTCATTTTTATTAGTATTGTAATTTTTTTATTAAGTTTACAAAAACCTTACTTATTGCTACCCAAGTAGCTTAGGTATACTTTCCCCTAATTATTTTTTGGGTTTTAGCGCGTACTATAAAGAACAAACCTAACAGAGAAGTCCTGGTTCAGCATTTTAGTTAACAAATTTTTTATATTTTTCTTGCTACTTGTAAAATTTGCTTGCTGGGATATGCGAGTTTTTTTCATGCAAAACGACGGTATGCAACTTCTCTAATTACGTATGTACAGGATTGCTAATCGAAAATAGTCCACTCCTGTTTATGCCTTTTTAGGCATTTTTTTTTAAAAAGCTCAAACTTGTATACGTATATTTTTAAGGGGACACATTTTTCTATTATTTTCATCGATGTAACTGCAACTTACAAGCCAGGTTGCCTTCTACGCTAGCATTTTTAAACGGCAAGGGGTATGTTGCGATAAATTATTTTAAAGGGCGTAGACTGTAAAATGACACGGCGTCTATTGTATATGAGAACTAACTTTTTCTTTTGAATTTATTTATGAGGTTCTTCGCAAATTTATCAATACATTTTATTGTGAATTTAAGTATGTACTTTCCACAATAATACCACCACGTTCTGAGATAAAAATCATTTGGAAATCAAGCAAATCGCTGAAATATTAGAATAACTTATAAGTTTTTAATGACAATTTAATAACAATGATACGACAAAAACTAACTGATCTTAATTTAAATCAGTACTAAATTATAAACCATCTTAGTAATTCTTGGAGCTATTTTTTGGGGATATTGAGAATATACTTTGCGGTAGATCCTAGGATTTGCATCAGGCCAATAACGACAGTCATGCCGATTGACGGCACCATTGAGAAAAAATAAATACTTGATGAAGACACAAACGTTAAAACGATAATTTGGAATGGTTATTATTTGTTTGCTTATTGCGTCATAAAACTATAAGCGACTGTCATTATCATCTTTATTTAATTCCAGCAGAATTTAAAAATTAAAGGATAAAATTTATACAGCCAGATTTTCAATGCTAGATCGGTCTAATTTGATAATCAAACGTTTTAAACTGACAAGTATAAGAATAAGGTTGCTAAGTTTTATACTGTGAATTTGATTCTGATGTTTTTCGCAAATTAATAAGAAAAAGGGCAATTTTAGTACGTACTTTCCACAATAGTATACTCGATTTGAAATTGGTTGATAGTAATAAATCATTAAAATCCGTCAAACACGTACACAGAGTGGTCCACCTAAATTGCCAAGTTTTAAATAGTATATACATTGAAAGTCTAGACCCTTTTGCATTTATTAAACTTTCCATTCCTATAGATCTGATAAGGGCGTCGAATACAAAGCTTAACCCGAGGCTCGAACAATAAGCGGTAGTATTCTACCTGTGATGTTTTGCACTCATGCACGTGCTTTCGGGTGGGTTTAAGTTTATATTAAACACAATAATTATATAATTTAGTGAACATTCGGATGTGTGGCATAATTTGTTACCCTTGTATTTGAATAAATATAATACTAATAACAATAAAGCAACTAATAAACAAGTAAATTTGGAAAAATGTTTCTATTTGAAATTCTATAAAATTTATAGTAAGTCATTACAGTTCTTCGCTTTAAATTAATCATCATCAGAAAATGAAATATCTGAGGGACTGTCTTCTTCCCCTAAATTGATAATAAGTGGTTCGACCGTTTTCTCCAGTAAACTATCCAATTGCCACATTTTTTCCTCCTCCTTTAGTACATGCTCTATACATCTTTGCCACTTCCCCGCGTTGACTTCTTGAAGCGCTTCTTCAAAGAGTTTTTGAACATCACTCATTTTATAAGTGGTATTTTTTCTAGCCACATAACCTTTCACATGAGCCCATACCAGTTCGATCGGATTTAATTCGCAATGGTAGGGGGGGAGCCGAAGCACTATTATATTTTGTTTTTTGGCCATTTCGTCAACAACATATTTTTGAAACCGATGTTTATGGGTGTTTACAATTGATAGCAACTCCTTTTTAACCATATTGTCCTCAAATTGTATTTGTTTCTCCACAAGCCACTCGATAATTTTTGCTTTTCGCCAAGCAGTTGTAGGCATCTTCTCCAATCTTCTGGAGTGATACGGAGCGTTATCTAACACAATGACGGAGCCAGGTGGAATCAGCTCTATCATTTGTTCGAAATACTCCTCAAAAACATCAGCATTCATATCCTCGTGGTAATCGCCTGTACGAACTGATTGGAATGATAATAGTCCACCTTCTAAAAATCCATTGGAGCTACCGATGTGAGTTATAATTAATCGTTTTCCTTTTCCAGAGGGCGGATTTATTCCTGTTGATAGACCGTCTAAAAATGCTTGCCGGTGAGAAGTCACATTTTTGTCTGTCCATATTTTTCCAACTGTGTAGCCTTCGTTCAGCCATGTTTCGTCCAAATAGAAAATTGTTTTGTTTTCATTGCGAAATTTTCTTATTTTTCTCAAATAATTACGTCTCCAACATACTATTTCATCTTTTTCGAGCAAATGAGACTTCCGACTATGTTTTTCCCATCTAAAATTCATTTCTCTTAGAACTTTCCATAGTTTATCTCTCTTGATTGCAGGAAAGTCTTCTTTTACTGCCCCTAAAACTCTATCCAAAGTAGGGATCTCCTTATTGAAATAGAATGAATGCACCTTTCGTCTTATGATGGCCTTTTCGTCCTCATCGATCGGTATTGTTCGCCTTCCTGGAGATGGTTTTGGTGGCGTCACGGTTCCTGTCTTTTCTTCCCGCATCAGCCTGTAGATGGTTGCTTTTCCAATACCTGTCATCTTTGAACAAAGTTCCACTGCAGAATCGATACTTATTGCACTTTTTTGATATCTAAGTGCATTAAATACATTAAGCACAATAATCTTTTCACTAATGCTTAGCGCTGATTTCGCAGCTCGCTTAACTGGAATAAATCCTGAAAGACTCTCCATTTTCAAAAATTACCCAAATGTGTGTCCTAGAATACTCGCATTAGGTTTGTTCGCTCTTAAAATGACTCACAGTTTTATACCAATAAGTAGAGGTACCTAATTTTTCGTAACTACCTGAAAAGTAACATTGTGTATTAATTGTTCCCGGAATTCTCGGCATAATTATTTTTACCTGTTATGACAATAATGATTACTAAATTATTCGGATAAGTAAATAGGGTTCAAACCGGCACGTCAGGTAGGTGCGCCTATGGAATCGGCTGCTAAAAATGATTTATTACTATCAACCAATTTCAAATCGAGAGTAGACCTAAATCCATTCTAGCAACACGCTCCAAGACGAAAATCGTTTGGAAAACAAGCAAACCACTGAAGTATTGGAATAACGTACGTTTTTAATGGCGACTTATTAACAAAGACGGGACACAAACCTGTCAAAACCTAACTGATCAACTAAAAGGTCTTAATTTAAACCGGTACTAAATCTTAAACCTTTTTAGTGAATTTGAACGATACTGTTTTAGATTTCCTTACTATATAATGTATAACAATTTACATTGCTGTCATTATCTAATTGTTGTTATATGTATTTAAGGGCTGAGATAAATGACAACAAGCCACCAACTAGCTCTAATGTTACTGGTCAATTTAGTTAAGGGCGGAGTTTATTATTAGTGTTCACAATTGCCACATGCTAATAATCAAATCAATGTACTTACCAAATAACTGTACACTCTTTAACATTATTGGTGTGGGCCAATAAACGAATCTTATTAGGCGCCACTTACAGTATTAAAGCGTATCAAATAACCCACAGTCCAATAAATTAAAGCTTCTGCAAGTAAACTTAAAAAGTGTACAAAATAAAACAACATTAAAAAGTAAACTGAATATTTAATTTTAAAAAGGCATGGTAATTCCTTGGTTGTAGAAAAAAAAAAGAAAATTGTAACTTTACTAGCTTTAGGGGTTGCAACGCCTTCACAGGGCTATTACGTTATGTTAAAACAGTTTTCTCTATAAAAAAAGTGACTCTTTAAAATCATTTGACTTTTCTTATCGATCACGAAATTAGGTACTTAGCCTGATGTTTACATTTTTCGTAGTTCTGACTCTGGAACTCCAGGAATCGTTTCATTACTTTAAGAACTTCGAGGGGGACATATGCCAAGGACTACCCTCAAATCAACACAAAACCCGATTACCAAAATATCTGATCTAACTGATCTAACTCGTAACACTCATAACACCGTGACTCAATAAATCATAATATAAATTGTCTAGATAATTAAATCTTTTGGCAAATCCATAAGGTAATGTAATGTTATGTTATGAAATGTAACGGAATATTCTGAAACGTTATGTTCTGAAATGGGGTTGGGTCTTCCTAAAAACCGACAAGGTCAAATTTCAACTCATTGCAATTTGGTCAGAATTCACGTTCGTATAAAATATACGAAAATAATCAGGGAAAACATCACTACTCACCCTTTAGACTCCCCAACAGAGGATCATCTGTTCAATCAGAACGGATGAAACTAGATTTCTTAGTTTTTCTCAAAGAAAGGTTTTTTGAGACCACTACCCGCAGAGTGACAACTGACAAGTAACGGACAAATTTCTCCAGTCATAAACGTCAGGCAAAAAAGGTGTGTTCTATCACAACCTCAGGATAATGCGCTTGTGAATCCATGCGACTAACCCAAACAACCCGAAAATAGGTGACTTCTGGCGAGGCCAAGTATGTTAAAGTAAGTTCAAGTAACCTTCTTTAGGATTTCTCGCGACGTTACTCATGACGTCACAGCATATCTAAGTTTGTTTCGATAACCTAAAAAAATGTAACTGACGCTTACCGATCTCACTCTTTACGTTACATTCGGTATGTCGACCATTTGCTCACATTTTCTTAGAGGTTATGTGTATTTTGTTTTTAAAAATGACCTCTGGCAATGGTGTTAACTCTGTAGCAATTTTTTTTAATTAATGGTGGTCTTGTTCATGCGAAAATGTATAAAGAAATCAATCATACTCTACATATTTTTCAATCCATACCTCATAAAAAAGTGGAATTCGAAAATGGGTAATTTTTCTTGATATAAAAGTGAAATGCATAAATTTTGAAAATTTTTGTTGGCAAATATATTTATAAAGTTTATTGGCATAGGTTGTTCATTATGATTGCTAAACACTTCAAAAATAATTGTTTTTGTCGCTGGTGAATTCACTTTTTCGTTTTGGAAAAAAAAAACACAAAATTAAAATTTGTAAATAAAGTTATGTTTATCAGTGACTTCCACTAACTTTTCAATTTCTGGCGTTAAATACTCTTGAGTTTCATAATATGAGGTAATTACTATGACGTCACTCGTAACCTTTGAACTTACTTTTTGCTAACTTAAGTAACAACTGGAAATTACCTAATATTGTGGTTAAACTCGAAATAACTAAGTAGAGTTTACAGTCTCGCGAATCCGCGCGATTTTGCAGTAACGCACGTTACAAGTGGTACGCGAAATTCTCAGATCAGATATTGTGCTTTATCCAGAACAGCTATTTATCGCTTCATTTCTCACCGGATTTTGAGCATTCCTTTTTTTATATGCTACTAAACCAGTCTCCCGAAAATTTTCCCCTAATTCCCAAATGTAACAATGAAAAACACGTCTATCAGCCTGTTTTTTTATTAAACAAAACTGCTGTAAGTTGCTCTAGCACATTCATTGTTTTTAAAATAATGTGAACTCATTTCCACTGTCCTCAACAAAATAAACCATTTTAGAATTTCGAACGATCCCAAACAAAGAACAAATGTGTATGCGAAATATCTCGATCAACTGAAGGTGATAGTGATGGTTTCAACTGCTGTTTATCGCTTTTTAATAACATTTATTGCATATTGACCTCTTTGTGGCTATGTTTATTAGCAATCCAGTAAAATATTTAAAATGCAATTGCTCGGCAATCAGGAGCGCAAATCAAACAAGCAGAGCGTTATTTTACAGGGAATTTTATGCCCTTTAAAATAATGTATCGCAACATACCCCTTGCCATTTAAATTTTTTCGGGTATAAGCCACCCTCGCTTGGGGCTTGAAATTACACCTACAAAAAAACAGCAAAAATTTGTCCTTTTGTGTTTTTTAAAAATTTCACATAAAAAGCCATAAACCGGAGTGGGCTGTTTACCCGTATACGTTTTCTTGTGTGTTGCGGTAGGTTTAACTATTTATATACGCAAAATTTCCGAAAAACATTTAAAAAATTTTTTTTTGAGAAATGGAGTGCGTTTTTCCAAAAAAATCGTTTGGAAATCAAGGAAAACTCAGTAATAGTTGGATAGCTCATAAGTTTTACGGCTAAAACTATGCCCCATCGGACTACCTAAAATTTTGTTTTAATACCCCGAAAAAAGTAATAAGGGTGGGCCACTATGTTGTGGCGCCCGGTGTAAAACAATAGCATTATACGCCCAATAAGATACTCTGAACATTTTAAACTTTACCAGTATATAACTAAGTACGATATTGTATAATGAATTCTCTAAAAGTTGTATTTTCGAAAAAGCCTCTCTCAAAAATGTATATTCGAAAAAAAATGATTTTCAAAATTGGGCCATTACCACACAGACGAAAAATAATACAATAATATTTTGTTAAGTTAATGGGAAAATATTTAAATCTTCTACATCGTCCTAGTAATATACATGTTTTGGTGACGATTTATTACTGAAATTTACAAACAAGTTTTTATCTAATTTATTGTACCCAGGTGTACATTTTATATTATTATAAAATGGCATAAATGATTTCTTAAACATTTCTAGTTGTAGTTATTAATCATTACATTTTATTAACGAATCTACTCAAATTAGAATTCTTTAGAAGCTTTTGTAAAAAAATGTACCTACACTATCATTAAAACTTTAAAACGATATTGTTAAAAAAATTTTAAATCAGTACCAGTCAGGTACAAGACTTTTATTCAAATCAAAAATAATATAATTTATTATAGGTATTATAGGTATTCATTATAGGTAAAAAAGGTTATTGTAGGTAAAAATTAGGCATTGCGTTTAATGAAATTTTGTATGTTTATGTAGTTTGGTAGAGATGCTTATGGAATAGCTGATGTAATTTTGGCGTCAAACGAAACAATCCTGATAATGGGTGTAGCCGCCTTAAAAATTTAATAGTGGCGGACAGAGTCGTATTAATTTTAAAAATCGAATTATTAACTTATGATTTTATTGCATTAAAACTCCACAGCAGAAATGGTTAAGTTCATGGATTTATTAGGACTGGATACGGGATGAGTTCACATTCTTTGAAGCCAAAACAAACCATTCTAAACGACACTGTAAACACAATTTGTAAACATTGGTCACATCTTATTTTACCTTGTATTTTTGTACAAAAAATACGTTAGAAGCATCACAAGACTTACTAAAAGTAATAAAAGCCCTAAAATATTTTATTTTTCTGCTAAATAATACCTAATAAATTTAAGTTAAAAAGGTTTTATTATTTATAGGTTATGCTATTTCTAAAGGTGTTTATTTAAAGTCGCTCCGAGTCATTTATAAATCTATATAAATCTATACGTCGCACTTTTTCTTTTCTAGTTCATTAGACAAAGACGTACGTGTAACCGAGTGTTCAGATCGAGGTTCAGCCGTTTTCCTAAACAACCAGCCAGACAGCAACACTTCTGGGCTGCGTTCGATATCATCGCCGGGTGACACACCGGTGTGATTTTTCAACCTGAGCTCCAACACTCCAATTCTATTTTATCTCTTTCTACTACCATTCTTGATTCAATTACGTAGTAATTCGTAGTCTTGTCTATGTTCGTAGTTCGTAAACTGCTCCCCCAAGAGAATAACAAAAACAAAAACAAAATATAAGGCTTCACGTTCGATACGCTCACAGTATACAGATATCGAATCCTTATTATAATACATCCATGGTTAAGTTCCACAAAAACCGACCCCAAAGGCCGAGCGGCAGACAACTTTACAATCAACACTACTCACCAATTTAATATGAAAGCCACCATGCTTTACCCACGTTTCTACCCATACTCCAAACCTACTGAATCGTTTTCTTGACACCTATCTTGAGCCATATTTATTACCTGTATACGCTGCCCTTGGTTGTCCAGATCACGGCCTCATTACCGTTTCTTGTCCCATACATCATGAGTTCGTTGAATATGGCAGTACAATTCTGCCGACTGAGATGGTCTTCCAAACTTCTCTACTTTCTCTTGGACCTCTCTCTGTTTTCCAGTCCCGATCCCTCCGAAATTTGCGCTCATATCACAGATGTCATGAAAGCAGGTATTGAAAGTTTTATTCCACATACCCGCAAGAAACCTAAACTCCACCATCAAAAGCCATGGTTCTCTAAAGCCTGTGATAAAGCCAGGCTAAAAAAAGTCCAAGCTTACAAAAGGTATCTTTAAAATCCTACACCAAAAAATCGTCCAATTTTCACCGAGACAAGAAATCAATATAATCAAACTATTTTAGAGTCCAAAAATGCTTTTAGCAACCGCATAAAAGATAAGGTGCTTTCCTGTCCCAGCGGCAGTAAATCTGTCTGGTCAGCTGCCAGAAACATTAGTCGAAACTTCTGTAGAAGCACTTTTCCACCCCTAATCTCTGACAACGAAATTATCTCCACCTCTAAAGGAAAAGCTAAACTATTTGCCAAAATATTCGCTGCCAATTTTACCCTAATTTCTCCGGAAAAATTTCGCTCTTCGAGCCGCTACGTCTGTATCCCTCAGAATGTCCGACATAATACTTAAGACCAAACAAGTCCAAAAAATTCTTCTATCCCTTGACACCAAAAAGTCCCCCGATCTGGATTGCATACCCGCAAGTGATCTAAAAAAACATGCGCTACAGAACTTGCACCCATCTTAGCTCGTCTTTTTCAGATCTATGTCGACAAGGGTATCTTCCCAGACAGCTGGAAGGCTGCACGGATGCAGCCTCTCCGGAAGAAAGGTTCCAAGTCCCTTCCATCCAATTATAGACATATCTCTCTTCTCTCCATTGTCAGCAGACTTATGGAGAAAGAGATCAACTTGCTAATTCTAAAATATCTAGAAAAACACAAAATCATCCATGACAGACAGTACGGATTTCCTCACCAAAGATCCACAGCTGTTCTCCTTACCTCTGTCACACATAACTGGAACAAGTCTCTCGAATTTAATGGAAAATCTCAGACTGTTACTCTTGATATTGCCAAGGCCTTTGACCAAGTATGGCATGCCGCACTCCTCAACAAACTACCTTCTTATGGCCTGCCTCCCAAACTATGTACCTGGATAGGTAGCTTTCACTATAATCGGCGTATATCTGTCGTGGTGGACGGTCACTTATCTAGCTTCCATCCTATCAATTCTGGTGTACCCCAAGGTTCAGTCCTGGCACCAATTTTATTTCTTCACATTAATGACCTGTTCTCTTTAACTTTCACAGTTATACCACCGAATATATAACACATAGAAGGGTCACTCCTGCGCGGCACTGTGATGTTCTAAGATCAAAGCATCGCCGGCAGCAGCCGAATGTATTTTCTCGAATTTTAAGACTTGCGAGGTCGCAGACGGAAATCCCAAATTACGAGGGCGATACGTGCACGCGATATGTGTAAGCGGGCCGAGCTGTTTTACGAGGGTTACTCTGTAGGAACGGAATAAAACTAAAACTAAACTACAGTTTTTTAATTAATCAGTTGTATTAACATAAAGTTACTATAAGAACGCAGTTCAATTTGTTAGCAACAACACTGCAAACTATTATTTATCTACAATAAAGTAGTTACAATAGAAACAACATTAAAGTGTGTTTTACATCGATCAAAAAATAAACTTAATATATCGGATAAAAAGAAACTGAGAATATATTTTTTAAATACATGTAGGGAAATATTTTTATTTAAAAACACACAGTTGAGCTGCGTTCTTTACTTATAGTTAGTTAAATTTGAAATAAAGAAAAAGTTATTGGATTACTGTTTTTTCTTAACCTAAGTATATACAATATAATTTGCGTAAAGTAAGTTCCAGCACCTACAAATAAATTAAATACTAAGTTTGTTTTTTATTAGAAATCAGTTAATACTGAAAAAACGAGTGGTAATATAATATACCTAAAATAACTAAGAAATTATTAACGGCGTAACAGACCTTCCGAGATTTTGACAGATGTTACCGTTTTGGGGTTCCTAGATGACAACAATGTATGTTGTCCATTTCCGTCTTCCTGTCTGTCGGTCTATCTGTTAGCCCGACAGCTCCAAAACTAGTTGACGGAAAAGGATGAAATTTTGTATGCAAAGTACGCCTTAACCCTACTCGAAAAAGTATATCCTTTGTGTTCAATATATACACGGTGAACACTATAAAAAATTAAAATGTTAAGATTTTTGGTTAAATTTTATAATTTAATATGACAGTTATAGAAGAATAGTTAAATATTTAATGAATCCAACCATATTGTGAGAAAGTTATACAAAGGGACAAAGTTTGTTTTTGTTTCTTTACCTATTGTTCTGTTTAAAGGTAGGCAAGTTCCAAGTGGTATATATTATATTAATAAAAGAAGGCACATTAATAATTTGTAATTATATTGGGATCATAATCGATTATTTCGGTACATGCCTTATTGTCATGGCAGTATGTTGACGATAGGAGCAAAACAAAAGGAACGTTGTTTGTCATTCTAAATAAAATATTTAAAAAATCGACAAATATAAGTTAAAAAAAATTGTAAGGTACAACTACATGGGACCTTCACAGAATGATTGGCTAGGGTCTAGGCTATCTGAAATGGCCAATTACAACATTTTTTGGAAGGTCAAATTTTTTTATGACGAAAAATGTCATAAATGTGACAAAATTAATGTCTCTTACATTTTTACACATACCTCGCGAACTAATCGAGATAGTTCCGTTATATATTTTTTAATCCATAGAAGAAATGTGAGCGAAGGCTACTGAGTCATTTTGTTTTTTTGAAAACTCTAGTTTTTTTTTTGTAAAACTTGGTGAAACTTCAACATGTAGGTACTTTAATTGCAGCACTTTTTTCAGTAAGCGAGAAACTTTTATGTTTTAAAGAATTTGGTCATACCATCTGCATACGAAGGAAAGCCAAAACATCGACGAAGTTTAAAAAAAAAACGCAGTTTCTACGACTTATAGTGTTCAAGTTATCGTTAGTTAAAATTGAAAGATTCGGCTGCCGCGTGACCCAAAACGTCTCGCCATATTAATGCTCGTCTGCGCGCAGTGCTGGGCGATGTTAGAATGTTTAAAAAACATCGATGTTCTCTTATTGATATTCGATGTTTTGCCATCGATGTTAGGGGTCATAAACATCGATGCCAATATCGATGATTATCTTTCGATGTTCGACCATCGACCTTCCGTTCCGAATCTATTGACAAAAGATTTTGGGAGCTAAATTAATAAACATTATTTATTTAGTTTTACGTTCTTTAATTTTTTAAGGGTATGCAATTCTTTTGTTTTGTTTGTTTTTATTTTTACTACACAAACAGATTAACACCACCACCAGAACGAAAAAGGAAAAAAATGTTCAACACACAAAAAAGTATTAATTTAAATTTATTCAGTCACCCCTATATAAACAACACAGAACTCTCCGTCCGCTTATTTGGTCCACTTTATACCAGCACGCGTCGTCGAATGAATCAACTCGGGCGAATTTGCCCTCAAGCGGGGACGAGATGAGAAGGGAAAATTTCGTCGCGCAGTCTCGGGCGTGTTCGCGCTTATTGGAGAGTGATCCTTCTATGTGTTATATATTCGGTGGTTATACTGACGATATATAGTACTCTTTACTCCCACGTTCATTTTTCAAGACAAGTCTCGAATCAAGACCTGGATAATAGACGCAGATCCATGCACACCTTTCCCTTCCCTAGATCTTCAATTAGTCTTAGACTGGGGTGCCAAGAACCTTGTTCAGTTCAACGCCTCCAAAATAGCATACTGCTCCCTGTCTCGCAAAAAATCCGGCAACACTTACCTTAGCCACATGAATGTCCAAGCCTTTCGAACATGATCTTAGCTGATAACGCTTGATTTTATCTTTCGAGCCAGAAAATATTTCTCCTCTTCCAACCTACACACTCTACGATTCCCATATAAGACCTAACCTGGCGTACTATTTCCACATATGGGGAGCGGCATCACCCTCGACACTTAACATCCTTGATTCTTTCCAAAAGAGAACCGTGAACCATTCGACTCATCAATGACCCACTCCTCACAACAAAACTCCTTTCTCTCGTTTCGTCTCGTTCGCCGCGCAGTTGGGGATTTATCCCTTTTCTACCGGTACTTCCACTTATTTTGCTCTAAAGAACTAGCCGCTATAATTGCCCCCCTAACTGTTCCTAACAGAACAACAAGAGGCGCGTTACGTATACATCGTATTTCTTTTGCTCATTCATACCTGAGTTCTCCGGATTATTTAACAAATTGCTTGCAGATGTTTTCCCTTCCCCTTCCAACCTCCAATCCTTTAAATCCCGTGTCAATAGACTACATTTTCCTTGTCTTCAAATACCCACGGTACGTTAGTACTTAGGCTTGAGGTCTACAGGGGCTGTCTCAGATAAAAAAAAACAGACATCATTTAAGTAGATACTGAAAGTGTGATTCCACATACCCGCAAGACACCTAAACTCCATCATCAAGTGTTCTAGTTCTCCAAGGCCTGTAATAAAGCTAGGCTCACAAACACACCCCTTTAAACACTTTTCCTTACACTTCTTGCACCCGTACTCGCTTTTCACATTTTCTCACAAATGTGAGAAGTAAGTTCCAAAATCGACTTCATTACGTCAAGAAGTTCATGGTGGTTATTTTGAACAACTTACAAAGTAATAATATAAGAGAAATAAAGGAATTTAAATTTTTTCTTTTTTTCACGATTTTTAATTTTTAAAGGCTTGCTATTTAAAAACGAATTAGGATACGGACCTCGGGGTTGCGTTAAAGTGTTTCCTTTTTGAAAAGCTTTAAAATGAGGTACAGCACGGCATAGGGTTGCATTTAAAATGTTGCCCTCGACTCCAAGGGGGTGTTGAAAAGGGTAAATTACATGAAAAAACCAATACCAAAAATGTTACGGTTCAACTCTAAAGATGCAGCTTCCATTAAAGATAGCAACAGTTTGGTAGTGAGCAAGTTAGGACAGATTTAATTACTATACATAAAATCTATGAACTCTTGTTAACTTCTATAAAAAAGTTGCAAGTAGTTGTTTGTCGTTAGCAGAACCTTTTGAGATAGTGGAAACTTTGAGTGCGGCCTTACAAATATTGACAGATCCTCCAGGGCAGGGGTAAGAATAATTTAACGCTAATCCCGACTACACCAAAATGCGATTAATTAGTATGCATGTGCGTGACGGACGAGTAGACGACTTACTAAAATTTTATGCCTTTGCGAATATAAATAAAGAGGTAACGCCACTGTGTTTTCGGTCAGTTGCACAGCTCTATTTATTAGAGATTATTTCTTCATTTAAATTTTAGAAGTTTTAAATAAAAAATTACACTTTTTAGAAGAGGACTAAGTCCATTTCAAGCACACGATTATTATTTGTTAATACAGGTGTTCAAAATCTCATTGCTCAACTGATAAAATGAATATAATATCATAAATTCTGTTAAGAAATTCCAATCTATTATTTTGAAATGCAAACGAAACTAAATATTTTTTCTGATTCTTCGTATTTCTGTTGTTTGTCAGGTGGATTTTATCGCACAATTTACTGATCAAGAAGTCTAAACAGCCGACCTTCATCCTTTATACCTTATTTTATTATAGTAATTTCTTAATTTCAGACTGCTTTAATTTATTATTCAAGTTTAAAAGAAATGAAGTAGTAACATCACAAATTAAGTTTGAACATTTTATTGCAGGAAATGCTCCAACCTAAATAATCTTTTTATTAATTCCTTAGTTATCTTGAGTCCCGTAGCCAGGAAACGTATTGTGGTGTAGTAAATTATACTGAAGTGAAGCCTCTTAGTGAAAAAAATCACACCCATTTGTAGATTTCTTGGGGATTTTAGCTATACAAGAACAGTTCATCTTCATCATTAATATGTAGACACCATAGTCATTTTTTCGCGCGTAAGGGTACCCACAGACGATGACACCGCGATAGTTGTGACGCCGAGTCGCGGCGCGCGGCGACTGGCGATTGTGGTTGTTGTGTGTAGACGAACCACATTTTTGTACAATATACAAATAAATTTGTTTTTTTATCGCGCTTACCACAATATTCTCGTCCGTCTGCATGGACTTGTCATAGCCTGTGAGTTAGATACAAGGCGGCACTCGCCGACTTCTTTTATAACTCTGCAAATAGAACAAGCTGCATCCGCGGCGACTGTCGCCCGCAGCTACAAAATAGTAGCTCGTATGCGCGACTGTATTTAAAATAATGAATTTCATTTTCAGCAACAATACTGTCAAACTAGAAAAGTCGCTCGTCGGTAGATGTCCTAAGTCGCTTCTGACGTCTTCATAGGCGTAGTTAGGCAGTCAAATTCAGGGATGCTTGAGCCCTAGAACCTATTCAGCATATTACCAAAAATTTTGTTCATAGGGTAGAGGGTTGTAAATTTCCCTTGCTCCCCCCTTAACTACGCCTATGGACGTCTTATGTCAAAATTTGAATAGTAAAGTATAATATGTATCTCTTTGTTTAAACGACAATCGTGGCCAATTTTGAATGACCGGGGTTGAGCCCCTTCCGAGCTAAAATTCTGGTTGTACCACTGGTCGCAATACCAGTCTCAAAGTGAAGCAACACCCTTTTATTTGTCAAATCGTTGTGCTTGTAAGGGCCGAAGCACAAGACAAGTAACATGCAGCAATTAGCAAGCAGTAGAAAATAAGAAATAATAAACAAAAGACAGTTAATACGTTTTACCAACTTCATAAAAACGAATCCACCAACCAAATACCTGAATATGCAAAACGTTAATAAAGTTAAAATCAAAGACACTTTCCAACAAGTTTTTTGGTACGCTTCGTACTAAATAAACTAATTTTAAAGCTCGTTAAGTTTTAATAAGTTCATTAATCAGAACCAAGATGTGTTTCGCTGTATATCCAAGTGCACTTTTTTATTATCGAGGGGTTTCCAGGTTACAGAATTTAGGTACACGAAACTTCAAGGGAAATATCAAACGTTCACCTCTTAGTGCTTGGTTACTCTTTGCTTCTTTCAGGAGCGGTTAAATTGGTTATTAGCGTCTCGAACTTTCACACCAAATTTGTACTACTACCATGTTGTAACATGTAAAGTGACCGGCAGAAATGTTACACCAGGAAAGTTTTTTCAGAAAAATCAAAATATTGTAAATATCTTCAGCATTTCCTAAAACCATGACGTTTTGAACATTTTTTTGAGGAAATGCTGCCCTGTATAGAGCAAATCAAAAACTTAAATTTACAAAAAAATGTTGCTAGAAAAAGTTTCTTAAAATTAAAAGTTATGTTAAGTTTAAGTAAATTTAAAATTTAGAACAAAAATAAAACATTGATGGCTTTTGTTGTCTTAGTCGGTATCTTTTTAATCTTAAGGCGTTTTCGTTTTAGACAATAAGATATCTGCTGCTATTTACCTTAGGCCCTGCCTCGGTGGCAACAGAAGAGTAGAGCAAATCGCCTGCAAAGACATTAGTCACAATTACAGGACTCATAGCTAGGCAGCACTAAACAAGTGTTATAACCCAGACCCGGTGTAACTATTATACTTATTCTTCAAAATTAAACAAGTCCAATTTTAGAAGGGAATATATTTCTTTACTGCCACGGGTCCCCATCCTTGGATGCGTTTCTGTTGCGTCCGGGAGGCCTAAGGTTTGCCAAGCAGATATGCTTGGGGTATGGTTGTAAATCACACTAAAGGTGCAATTTATTGTCTCTCACTGTCAGTTAGAACATATTTTTTGACTTTTACGCAAAAATTACTAAATATATATCAATTAGAAAAGACAAAGAAAAAATTCTATGTCGTTAGTAGGTATTGGAAGAACTATATCTGTTCCTACACAATACTTTAGAGTCTTTAGACATTTGCTTATTAACGAAAAAATCTTTATGAAAATCTAAAAATATCTAAATGTATATAGTAAAAATTGAGTTAATAAAGTAGCTAGAAAAATGAAATCTTTTTAAAATACAGAATAATTGTAAAAAATATAAAATTACCATTAAATGATTTAAAAAATTTACTTACACCTCAATCCTGTTGACAATATATTGTTTCGGCCTTTTTGGGCCTCATCAGTTCAGGAATATGAGGGCGCTAATCTAATCTTTATCTATTTTTATTATTACAGAGAAACACATTTATGAAAAAAATGTTATGTCAAAATGACAGTAAGTCTTATTGTTATATTTGTTGGTAAAACTCCTTAAAAAATTAAAAAATTCTGGCCATACAGGTATGGTTTGTTTAAGTTTAATTTATTTTTTTTATCTATGAAATCCCACGTAGACTTCAAGCCTAAGTACTAACGTACCGTGGGTGTCTGAAGAGAAGGGAAATGTAGTCTATTGACACGGGATTTGAAGGATTGGAGGTTGGGACGGGAAGGGAGAACATCTGCAGGCAATTTGTTCCATAATCTGGAGACTCTAGGTATGAATGAGCGAGAGAAGTGGTCTGATTTAGGCTTTTGTAGCTGGACAGTAAAGGGATGCATACGCAACGCGCCTCTTGTTTTTCTGTTAGGGACATTCAAGGTGGGAATAATACCGACTAGTTCTTCAGAGCAAAATCCGTGGAAGTAGCGGTAGAAAAGGGATAAATCCCCTACAGCGCGGCGATGAGCGAGAGAAGGGAGTTTTCTCGTGAGGGCTGGGTCATTGATCAGTCGAATGGCTCTCTTTTGGATAGAATCAAGGATCTTAAGTGTCGAAGGTGATGCCGCTCCCCAGATGTGGGAGCAGTACTCTAGGTTAGGTCTTATTTGGGAAACATAGAGAGTGTATAAGTTGGAACGGGAGAAGTATTTTTATTGCGAATAATCAATAATAATAATAATAATAATAATAATATTAATAATAATAATAATAATAATAATAATAATAATAATAATAATAATAATAATAATAATAATAATAATAATAATCATCTCACTGTCATCTTCCGATACGGTGTTAAGTAAGTTTTATTGTTATATTTGTTGGTAGAATACCTTAAAAAATTAAAAAATTCTGGCCATACAGGTATGGTTTGTTTAAGTTTAAATTTTATTTTTTGCGAATAATCAATAATAATAATAATAATAATAATAATCTCACTGTCATCTTCCGCGGATACGGTAAGTACTTTTTTCGTTTGCTGAGTTTCTACGGATCCTAGCTTTGCCGATGAGCCGATACGGCGAAACGCGTCCAAGGATGGACCCATCATTCCTGTTCCAAAGTGTACTTTTGTACCAAATTTGACACCTTTTAGAAGACTTTGGTACCGTGGTACGCCGTTTAACTTTTTGGCACACTATTAGTTTAATTCAGTTGTAAATATCTACAACCACAGCGCATTTGCATGGCAAACTGCGAATTAGCTTTCGTATGTTTTCCTGGGGAATGCGAAGCCATTCTTCAATAAGGGCTTGTGCAAGTTCTTCTAGCGTATCTGGTGGATGTATGCGCTTACGAATTCGTCGTCCGAGTTGGTTCCATAAATGCTCTATCGGATTAAGGTCCGGACTGAGAGCTGGCCATTCCACAGTGGTTATGTTATTTTGGCCGAGATATTCATTAACCACTCTAGCCGTATGCGGTCGAGCGTTGTCCTGCATAAAAATTAAATATTCCCCCACGGCATATGCTTGAGGCCGCACTTGTTCTTCAAAGACTTCATTAATGTACCGCTCGTTTGGCCTTCTCCACACCCTAACTCTTCCATCATTCACCCATAACTTAAATCTTTACTCGTCTGAAAACATGATGCTTCAGTACCTCAATTGCCAATTTGCATGGTGCACGTGCAAAGATCACCCTCCTTTGTTGATGATTTCTGGTCAACTTTAGCTTTTTTGCAGGTCGTCTAGATTTCAAATAAATTGTCTTCCCGAAGTCGATTTCTAACAGTTTGGTCGCTCACCTGAACTGCTCTGGCTCTGGAAAGTTCCATTTGAAGGCTGAACGCGGTTTGGCTACGGTTACGAAGTGCCTGAAGTCTTAAAAATCGGTCGTCTAGGGGGGTCGTGTTTCTGTGGCGACCCTGTCCTGGTCTTCTGGACCCGAACTCTGTAAGTTTTGAAGAAAGCGATAGCGATAGAGATAGGTATAAGGAGAGGATTGCCATCTCTATTAGAGTAAAAAACTTATAGAGATGGCAATCCTCTCCTTATACCTATCTCTATCGCTATCGCTTTCTTCAAAACCTACAGAGTTCGGGTCCTGGTGGCGAGACCAGTCTCCAAATACCTTTGCCACAGTCTCTCTACTACTGACTGAGTTACATTAAACTGTTCAGCAACATATCGCTGTTTTCTAGCTTCTTGTATTATACTACTCTTGCCACTTCTACTGGAATGAGATGTCTTCTCATTGCTGTTGCTCATGTTGCGCCAATATTTTATGGTATGAATAAAAAAGATAGTCACTGGAAATAGTTAAAAAATAAATTAAGCCGTGTAATCACTCAAATTACACCGGCACACAAAATAAAAAAAGTGGTCTGTACATTTGACCAGACCCATCTATCTATATGTATTTGGATGCGCTGAATCCAAATCCGAAGTCCGTTTGGCCCGTACACCCTCAAAATTTTGAGTAAATTGCGAAAAATTGCTAAAAATAGCTAGAAATTGCAATTCAACTTCAGAGGACTGATTGCTTGTGCCTGTAACTAGGGCACCTCCACGTGGTGACGGTGGGCAATAGAACCGTCTGGCAGAGTCCTGGGTTAACGGCGTGTATGCCGTCATGGCAGGCACAAGCGATAAGTGCTTTACGATGCAGGGATTCGGAACCCCAGTATCGGCGCCGTCTGGTCAGGGTGAGACGGCAGGCCCGCAGGCGTCGTCATCAAGCGACTCCAGCTCTATATTAGTGTAGGGGATAATGTTATAAGAAATCACTCCCACATGCGTAATAAAAGTCCTCATTGGTACGTAAGAATAATACTATTTTTTGCTATTGTCTGCTACTTCTTTGCTATTTTTTACGATTTTTGAAAAATATATGAATGATCGAGATTAACAGATTCTGAATTTGGATTCAGCGCATCAAAATTCATAAGAAACATACTTGATATAGTTCAATAAAATTTTCTTCATTTTCATAACTGCAATTTTTCGCAATTTTTAGCAATTTTCAGCGGTTTTTTGCAATTTACTCAAAATTTTGAGGGTGTACGGGCCAAACGAACTTCGAATTTGGATTCAGCGCATCAAAATACATATAGGTAGATGGGTCTGGTCAAATGTACAGACCACTTTTTTTATTTTGTGTGCCGGTGTTATTGTTCAAAGTCAACGTCTTTATTCACTGTTTCTTGGAAACGCAAGAAAAACAAACGAATTTATTGAAATATGATTAACGATTACAGAATGGTTGATTAACAAAATATGTTTACATCGACATTCTAGTTAATTTCGCGAGAAAGATAAAACCTTTAAAAAAAAGCGACCCTTTAATTCTTTTGAGAAGTGTATTATCATAAATACACCGATTTTTTCCATGAAATCAATGAAATTATTAAACTGTCATTTATTATTACTTGGTACAATTTTACCCAATTTGGTACAATTTATACCAATCTAAAAGTACAAAAATTTTAAGCCACGGAACAACACTGCCCGTGGAAGGAAACCAATACATGTATGTATGTCAATTTCGGGCACATTAGTTCTTCTTAATACAGGTGTTTAAAATCGGACTGCTTTGTTATGTAAATGTTATGTTATGTCATAGTTTTACGTGGGGACTCCCAGTCTGGTATCTCAAAATTAAAACAAAATTGAAGATTTATTCTAGCTTTTCTTGTTTCTAGCGTTGGTAACTTGGACTTACAGCACAATCTATTGATCAAGAAATCCAAACAGGTGCCCCTTATTTCTTAAATTGGCTGTAATTAAATTCAAGTTCTTAATAAATAACAATTAATTTACAAATGAATGCTTTAATTTATTGCTCAAGCTTGAAACAAATTTAGCAACGTCTCAAACATTTTTTTATTCGCGTTGGGGTATTTCATTATAGGAAATGCGTCAAACAAATATGCTTTATTTGAATTCTTGATTTTTTTATCCAAAGTCAATAAACGTATTCATTATGATTTTTATTACAATAAATTCTAATGTGCGGAAACCGGTATTATCTTAATAATTAGAACCACATTTTTTTAAAATTGTAGCTAATATTTTTGTATTGTAATTATTGTATGATAATATCACCCTACTGGAAGAGTTATTTTTATAGTGCTTACGTACTTAAATACCGTATGGGTATATTTAAAACAATTCTATGAATCTCAATAGTAGCAGTAATAAAAACAACTATATAGACAATAGATAATTGTTGGTGCTTTTCTTAGAAATATGTAGAAAAACAAGCAGGGATTTAAAGTTTGGCAAATCAGTCTGTGACAGGAACGAACCGGAGCATACAGACATATAGTAGACATCATAAAGTAGGATCACTTAAATTTAAAGTCGTTTGTTATGGGGCTTTCGAGTAAAAAAAGCCCATAAAATTGCAGACAAAGACCCGTACAACAAGCCAAGGAAGTGGACACCTGCGACCATTATTATTTTTTTATCTTCTGACAGCCCACGAAAACCGAAGTCTAAGTACTTATGTACCGTGGGTGTACTGGGGAGTCGACTCACACATCCAGAGCTGGAAACATCCCAAGCGATTTCACCAGCCCTTTAAGAGGATGTGTGGGGTGGTACCACCTCGGTCGAGGAAGAATTCCTCTACCACCTTCCAACAACAATCACAAAATGTCCATGGTCGAAGCGGGATTCGAACCCGCGCCTCTCGGTTGCGAAGCTGGCACCGTACCAACTCGGCCACCGGAGACAATTTTTCTTAGGTTAAACTGGACCGCGCTTAGTAAGCGCGCTCCAGTTTAACCTAAGAAAAATTGTAAATACGCGTTGTAGTAAGCGGCGCTTACTACTGAGATATTCAATTTAATTATGAATGAATTTTACATTCTAAAACAGAATTCGTCCAAAAGTAGTTTAGTTTAAATCTTACTTTTGTGCAATTTTAACGATTACCGAAACAGAATCAAAATTTGGCCGAAAATATTACATCCATACTGCTGTAAAAAGCTTGTTACTAATTAAGATGTTATGGTGACAGATTACTGTGGAGTGGTTCTACCGCTGGCCAATAGAAGTCGTCCTTTTTTACTCACTGACCAAGAAGGAATTTTAAAAGCGCTAATGTAACCTGCAACATTCAGGAGCGCCAGTCTACGTTGACTCGATCTGGTATCCGCCCAGTGGCAAGTGTGCAATATTTGCTTATCTCGCGGCACGGGTCTTTGTCTGCAGTTTTATGCTTTTTTACTCGAAGGCGGCATAGCAAACGATTTAAAATTTGAGTGATCCTACTCGACGTATGTATGTTGTTATTCACACGTTTTTGTAAGATTTTGTAAGCTACCTATATTTTGTGCTCCACAACATTAAAGTTATACATACGCAGTTACAGTCACTATCACAGATCTTCGAAATCAGAACTTTAGAAACGATTTTCATTATCAAACTTCTTATATTCTTTTTCTAGATAGGCAGACAAACAGACTAACATTTAAAAAAAAATAGTTTTGATATTCAATTTGACTGCTGTAGTTTGTATTAGGTTTATTTACCACATTTCTTTGTTTCAGGTAAAAGATATTTGTAATGAGTTGGAAGTTCGGTCCCTGTGTCACAAAATTCTACAGAATGTCTCCACGTTACTGCACGCTGACAGGGGGTCATTATTTCTGGTACAAGGAGAAAGGGGCGGTGGTTGTCCTCCTCATCAAGAAAATGGCCCTATTGCGACAAGGAGTCGATGTTTGGTAAGTTTACTTTTTTTCCTTGGTAGGAAATTTATTCTTTTAATACTGTAAGCAAGTAGTATTGAGATTTACGTACTCGAAATTAACTATATAATAAGTGTCATTTAGGCTTCTTTCTATATATACGAGTATATATATATATATATATATATATATATATATATATATATATATATATATATATATATATATATATATATATATATATATATATATATATATAGTATGTATGTGTATCGGTTAAGCGATTTAGCGATATTACTTGTTTAGAAATTCTAAACTTGGCTTCTGTGGCAACGTTGATAAGTAACTATTAGGTCCTTAGTAATTGACTTTTATTTTATATTCTTATTATTTTTGAATATTCCCATACATACAAATTTCAGGTTTCGAAGCTGTTTGACGTGTGTTCAAGGAGCACTTTAATGGAAATGGAAAAGAAGGACGAAATCCGGATACCATGGGGAACGGGAATCGTAGGATATGTGGCTGAAAGCGGAGAACCGGTGAACATACCCGATGCATATCAGGTGAGATTTGTGTCTCTTTTTATACTTCAACAACCGCCCCATAAAAGAAGTGTTTTGGTTTTCGCGTGTGGTAACAGTTAATTTGTGGTTCTATGGTCGCAGCACGCCGTCTGACGTTACCAATGCTTCCAGAGGGTTTCGGTTTGTCGAAGGCATCTCAAAGAAATTTGTTTAAATTATTGTGAGACTAAGCAAGTTAGACGTCAAGAATAAAAATATATAGACTTCTCTTCAGTAATAGTATTAGTCTTTAGGCAATAGGCTGCTGATGCCGATGAAACTGCTGGGAATGCACTTTTAATTTAAGTTGTCCAGATATCCTTTTTCAGATTTTGCGATTTTCTAGTGACTTTTTTTCAAACCAAAATATAATAAAAATGTTAACTTTTTAAAGAATGCTTGCATATTTTTTGTAAAAAAGAAAAATATCCCTTAAATTATAGATATTATTCAAATTGTTGCATATTGCAGTCTCTCGCACATTTACGTTATTTTTTGGACACGCCTACTGAATGGTTAAAGAATATCCAAAGTTTTGACTACGGGTAACATTTTTTTCAAAAACCATATAAATATTTTCATTGCTGCTGAAAGTCTGTGCTCAGTTAATTACGTCAGTACCGTGTCATCGCGAGAATAGTGTAAACTGAGCGGATAATGTGAAGGCGGTATCGCGTATTTCGATTAAAACGCGTTTGATATCGTTTATTCCCTCTTTTGCCCCCGGTGAGTACACATCAGATTAATTTTATTATCATTTTTTAGATAAAACTAATCTATTTTATTTGATAATAACCCGCTAACCCGTCAGTTTCGTACAAGTGAATATTTGTGATTTTTTTAATGTTAAACAATTTTTCTCAGTTCACCAAATGTTACTATAGTCACTGCCTAGGACGACAATGTTTTGTAGTGTACTGTTTTTATATTTTTTATTATGTTCAGTTACGACAAACAATGTCTGTTCATTCTGTTCGTAGACGTCAGTTTCGTATCAAACTGTAGTCACAAACCTGACGATTTATACACGATTAATAAAATAATTCAATGAATGAGCTACAATATACATTTGATGGTATACAAGAACAGAGAGTAGGTTGGTTCTTTACCATAGTCGTTATAAACATTGTTCCGTATTATTTTCACATCTTTTGCGAAAGACAAAAATACTGTAAAAATGATTCAGTTTTGTGAGAATCACTAAAATACATGCTCCGTTTTTGAAAATAGATACCTTCTAAGGTTGAAGCTGTTGTCGGCTTTTTATGAAAGTTAAACTGATGACAACGTATTTTTCCTCTGATACTTCATCCGCCCCATTAACAGTACTTAGTGGCATCACCGGGGGGCAGAGCAGCGGTCCCCCCTCCGAGATCAGGTCTTCTAACTGTGTATCTATATTTTTTTTTATTGTTGTAAAAGCAAAAGGGTTCACTTGCATAGAAAATAGAACTAGAAAGGTGTTAATTGAGAATCTGAATAAAATAATCCAACTTGTTTAGTCATTTATGTAAGCGCAAATTTATATTTTGAACTTTTTTTTAACAAGAATTTAAAAGACATAAAAAGAGCAACAACGTCATTTTAATTCTACATTACCTTGCTACCCTTCTAACGTAAATTTCACTAAGTAGAACATTTTGTGCCGTATTTTAACAGTCGTATACATACAAATTACGGTCATGTTTTTACAAGGTGAATATCTTTTTTGTTAACCACAGCTTATACTGTGACGCATTATCAAAATACGTGTCACCTGTCACGTATACAACAGAAATGTTCCGACCCAAAATCATGCTTTGCACTAATTTGATGGGTAGTAAATTAATTTTGTTCAGGCAGGTAACTTAAAGACATATTAATCAATGACGACTTTTGTTAATGGGGTGTCAAAGGAAGGGATTTTTATATCTAACAAACGTTGTATGATTTAAAGATGGGGTGAAATTTGTTCTCTGCAAATTGTTGTTGGTATTATTGTGCTCGTTTCTTTTCCTATAATACAGGTTGGGTTGGGTTTGATTGGGTTTCATTGTGTGTCTCCTAACTGAATGTCAATATTTTAGGGGGCGATTTTTGGGTCCATTTTAAAAAGAAAACTTCATATGAACGTACGTCCTAAACGTCTTAGCTTTTGAGATACAGGGTGGTAAAATTTTCAAAAATAAATATTTTTTTATTAATATCTGTAATACCACTTTAGATATTTTAATTAAATTTGGCATTCATATACTATGTATCAAGAGGCATTATTAGTGTACCACAATTATTTTATTTCCATCAGTGGCGTTCGTACGGAATTTCAACTGCTTATTTTGGCAGACATTGATGGTAGCCACTGATTTCTCGTAAAATTAATCCCCAATCAATGGCGTTCGTACGGAATTCGACTTGCGTATTTTGGAAGACATTGACAGTACGCAACTGATTTCTCGTAAAATTAAAATTATTCCTGAAATCCCCAATCATTTCTAAGCAAATTTGATCTCTTGGATTTTTTCAATCCCATGCGCGGTGTTCGCTTAAAAAAATAAAAACCTTTTCTCTGCATGATCATAACAATATCGTTAATATGACAATATCACCATGCAGAGAAATAGATTTTATTTTTTAGATCAAATTTGCTCAGAAATGAATATGGAAGTTAATGTTTGAGATCCTTATTCATTTCTAAGCAAATTTGATCTGAAAAATAAAATCTATTTCTCTGCATGGTGATATTGTCATATTAAGGATTGTTATGATCATGCAGAGAAAAGGTTTTTATTTTTTTAAGCGGAAACCGTGCATCGGATTGAAAAAATTCAAGAGATCAAATTTGCTTAGAAATGATTGGGGATTTCAGGAATAATTTTAATTTTACGAGAAATCAGTTGCGTACTGTCAATGTCTTCCAAAATACGCAGGTCGAATTCCGCACGAACGCCATTGGCGGAAATAAAAAAATTGTGGTACACTAAATAATGCCTCTTGATACATAGTACATATATGCCAAATTTAAGTAAAATATCTAAAGTAGTATTACAGATATTAATAAAACACTATTTATTTTTGAAAACTTTACCACCCTGTATCTCAAAAGTTAAGACGTTTAGGACATACGTTCATATGAAGTTTTCTTTTTAAAATGGACCCAAAAATCGCCCCCTTAAATATTGACATTCAATTAGAAAACACCCTGTATATAAAAGAAGAAAAGGGATAATATAGAAAACTATAATAGGCAAATATCACTGCTTAGTTTATTTTCAAAAAAATTTTCGTGGTAAATGAGTTGATGCAGCCACGTTTAATTACTTGATGTTTGTTTATAGGAGCATTGATTGTGAAAAGTATGTTGTGAAGTATGTTGTTTGACTTGTCTATTGCATTTGACACCGTAACTAAAGTATTTTTAATGTCAAAACTGTAAAACTGGGGTATATTACGAGGTTTATATCTAGACTGGCTTAATTCTTATATGACTGGAAGAAATATGGTTATTAAATACAAGGGTCCTGCATCTAATTTAAAATCAGTTAATATTGGTGTTCCTGTTTTGGTGCTCCTAACTGTTGATATTAAACACAAATTATTTGCTTAGAAATGTGAAAGCTTGCAACGTAACAATGTATGTAGGCGACACAACAATCGTTGTAAATGCAGATAATCTCAACGAGCTGGGCAACAGGGTGAATAGGGTGCGCTGTGAGATGGACATTTGGTATAGAAGAAACGACATTATACCGCCTTATAATGGAGATAAAGCTGCTTTTATGAACATATTTAACAGGAAAACTATTCCATCTCATTTTGCGTTAGATAATAAGATGGAGTTTGCCGATCAAACTAAGTTTCTGGGGATGTATATTGATTTACAGTTGACTTGAATTCAGCTTTTTATGCTGTTTGAAAATTAAAGCACAGTATGAATGAGCAAGGTTTACTAACTGTAAACTGCATACAGTTTTATGGCATCTTTTGGGGTAAAAACAGTTTATATGGCCGTATCTTTGTTGGACAAAAGGAATTCTGAGATTGATATTTAATCTCAAAATTTAAGAGAGTTGTAGAGAGGTACTTTTTATTAGAAAGAAATACTGACTTTCCCATGCCTGTACAATTTTCAAGTGTGTGATGTATGTAATAATAATAATATAGGTCACTATTTGTAAAATTGGGTACATCGAACAATTATTTAACGCGCGGAAGCCACCTTCTAGAAATTCCTTTACAGAAAACAACGGTCTATGAGAGCAGTCCTGCTTATAATTGTGTGGCTTTTCTAAATATTTTACCAAAGGAAATAAGATCAATGTGTGGAATGGCATTTAAACATCATGCAAAAATGTATTTTTTATGTAGCGCCTTTTATTCAGTTCAAGGATATCTGACTAGCAGCCATACATGACATACATGTATTTGTTGTTATTGTTTTTTCTGTGTCTTGTTAAATACTTTGTTGGTTACAGTATTTGTGGTGTTTTTTTTGTATATGCATATGTTATTCGTCTGGGTTTATATATTTTAAGATTTTATATATTTTGTAATTACGTTCTTGTTTTATTTTTATTTGTTTTATTGTATATATTTCACATTTTATATTTATTTTATATACATAGTCGTATTTTGGATTAATTTTATTTGCCTATTTGGTACTTTTATTAATATATTTCCATCAATACAAAGTAGTTCATGAATGATGTATCTACTGATAGGCTGATCCCAGTATACCTAAAATGTTGTTAGATAATGAGGTACAGGGTATCGTGTGTAAAGTCTTACGGCGAGATTTACTTACTATTGCCAGGACTAGTCTAATTTGATAATCAAAGGTTTAATTTCATAAGTTTTATACTTTTTTTTCCGCTCACCTATAAAGAAAAGAGCAATTTAAGTTGGTGTTTTCCACAATAATAAAACCAAATTCGTTTTAGAAACAAATTTCAAGATTAAAATCATATGGAAACAAAAGAAATCATAGAAATAGCATGCCGGGTATTAATGACGACTTACTAACAATGGTACTACCAAAACTGGTCAAAACCTAACTGATTAACTAGAAAGTTTTAATAAAAAGCAGTACCAGGTCTTAAACCCACAGGTTCTTAAGACTTCTCCCAGAGGGCATTAGTTACACCCGACAAGTTAAATCATTGCACATTGTTTCTCCTGTAAAGTTAAATAATTTAGTCAAGACTTATAACTTCAATTATATACGGTTTAGTCAAATAATAAATTTAAATATTTTTTGGCGTTGGTTGCCTCGTAATCTAGATATATATTGTAACTTTTAAATGAAAGACAGAGTACTTGTTATAGTTTCACAAAAATTCAGTTGCCTGACACGTGTTTCGACCCTCTCGGGTCATTTTCGAAGACATAAATGTGTTGAAACAGAGTTACAAAATCGTTTAAGTAGGTATTGGATTGCGCAGTATTTATTAGGTATTGTTTGGTTGAGTTGTCCCTTATAAAGTAATTTTTGTGTTTTTTGTCTCTCGTTTTTCTTTAAAATATTATTTATGATATTTGTAGAGTATCCATTGTTTATCGCTATAGTTTTAATTATATTAAGTTCTTTTTCGTACTCTAGTTTGGACAGGGGGATATTAACTAGTCTATGTATCATGTTATTGAAAGCTGCTAATTTTGTTTGTTGGGGTTGGTTAGAATCTGCTGGTATGACTGTGTCGGTTGTGGTTGGTTTGCGGTAGATTTGGTATGATAAATGGTCATTATGTTTTTTAATTGTGAGGTCTAGAAAATGGAGTTGTTTATTTCTTTTTCTATTGTAAATTGGATTTTATGGTTGATGTCATTAAGGAAATTGAGGAATTGGTGTAGTTGTCGTTCTGTGCCTATCCAGATGCAGAACACGTCATCGACATATCTAGACCAAAAATGTATGTTTTTTATAAGTGTCGAATTACTATTGAATATGGTTTCTTCGAAATGTGCCATGTATATTTCAGTTAGGAGTGGTGATAAAGGGGATCCCATAGGTAGACCATTTTTTTTTGTAAATAAAACTGGTTATTAAATCTAAAATAAGACTGATCGATGCATAAGTTATCTAATTTATTTAATATAATATTTTTTAATTCGGTTATAGGTATTGACGTGAAGAGACTTTTTACATCGAATGGCACTATTGTGGCGTTTGTTGGTATTTTTAGATTTTTAGTTTTATCTATGAACTCGTATGTGTTTTTAACTGCATATTTAGAAGAGGAATGTATTATTTTAGGTAAGTAATCGCTAAGATATTGGCAGAGTTTGTAGGTAGGGGCGTTGATATATGATACTACTGGTCGTATAGGTATGTTGGTTTTATGGATTTTAGGTTGTCCGTAGAGTACTGGGGCTGTTGGATTCATGGTTTTAAGTTTGTATATTTCATTGTTGGGTATACAACCGACACAGTTATACCAGCAGATTCTAACCAACCCCAACAAACCAAATTAGCAGCTTTCAATAGCATGATACATAGACTAGTTAATATCCCCCTGTACAAACTAGAGTACGAAAAATAACTTAATATAATTAAAACTATAGCGATAAACAATGGATACTCTACAAATATCATAAATAATATTTTAAAGAAAAAAGAGAGACAAAAAACACAAAAATTACTTTATAAGGGACAACTCAACCAAACAATACCTAATAAATACTGCGCAATCCAATATACTGGAACTGCAAGCCAGAAAATATCCAAAAATCTTAAAACACTTAAATTAACCCTAATACAAGTTAACAAAAATAACTTAGGTAGACAAATACTAAACGCAAAAATAGAATCAAAAGACAAACTTTCCGCAAGTGGAGTCTACCAAATCAGTTGTGATAATTGTGATGCTATTTATATTGGCCAGACAGGTAGAAACTTCAAAACACGACTCAAACAACATTCCACGTCTATCTTGAAAAAACAAAATAAAACAGGAATTTCGGAGCATTGCATATTAAATAACCATACAATATCAAACACAATAAAACCACTATTTATCCAAAACAAAAGCAGAAAATTAATTTTACTCGAAACATTATCTATCAAAAAAGCAAAATCAAACAAATGTAACATAGTCAATTACCAAATAGAGATACCTTCAAATGCATACACCATAATAAACAGTGTAATTAGATCAATATCCAAAATACCTATAATTAATAATATCAACATAAACCAAACAACTCTGTAAAATCCCACTATTAAAAACATTTAGGTCTTTTGACAACAATATAATTTACGATACCATTTAAATTCCACTACCTACATAAACGATTTTGTAACTCTGTTTCAACACATTTATTATGTCTTCGAAAATGACCCGAGAGGGTCGAAACACGTGTAAGGCAACTGAACAAATTTTGTGAAACTATAACAAGTACTCTGTCTTTCATTCAAAAGTTAAAATGTTAATCCAGTTTCACCAAGAATGTAGCAGTACACACATCAACTCTAGATATTATATTCGCCACCTGCTACACAAATCAGTGATCAGAGAATAAAATAATATGTGGTGTATTTCATCTCTATTTTAATTTCTGCTAAGCAAAAAAACAGGATGACTCTTTTTAGGACATTTGCCCATTTTCAAAAACATACAAATTATCTTAAAAATGCGCAATAATGTTTGAACACTTAACCCTTAACTGCTATAACTGTTTATATGTAACACACATACTACAAGTGGGTCTGGCGGACCCGATCACTTATTTTTGAAATAAAATGCAATTTAGTAAGTTTTAACTTTATTTTTATAAAGGCAGTGATAGAAAAACTTATATTTACTATATTGGTGGAATATGTTTTTGTCTATTTACAATTTGCACAAATTTTAATACAACACTGCAAGCACATGGGTATTTTACAGTCTGCACAGACGTAACTCGTTTTTCTGTCTTTTTTGGATCACAAAAACCACATCTTTTTCTTTTTTTGTCTCCTACATTTTGAAGAGGTTCAGACTGACTCAAAACTTGGATGTGTAAAATTTCAGCAGCGATGTTTCGGATTTGACGAGGAACAAAGTTACTCTATATTCTTCTTTTCATATGCGGTGAATATAATTCTTTAGCAAAATCTTTTATGAACATACTACGTGGTATTTCTATATTTTTGGAGAACTGATAAAGAACTACTATTTACCCCTGCGATATTCAAGATGGCAAAAAACAAGCACATAGGCCATCTTCTGGTTCGTCGGGAAGTCGAGTAATTCGCACACTTTTGATCCAATGAGTCCACCCCAGATTTTGTCGCGTTATAAAACAAATTTATGTCTGGTTTTTGGGTATCTGCATCGACTTGATTGTCATGGTGCATTGAGGAGATTAAAATGACACTTTTAGCCTTCTTAGGTACATATGATACTATGGTGATATCCGACGTAAATCCAAACATGGACAAGTTCACAGGTTTTTGCTTATTTGGCAGGAATTCTGGAGGAATTTGCCTTTTATTTTTTTTCAAGGTTCCTACGTAAGTGATATCCTTGTTTCTAAGCTCACGCACTAATTCAATAGACGAATACCAATTATCTCTGGTAACATTACGTCTTGAGCCATGAATTGGTTCCGATATGCGCCATACAAGTTGAGTAGGATGCGACAAACTAACTTTTTTAGAAATGGTGTCATTTTTGCCGGTATAAACTTCTGCATTACTCATATAGCAGGTTTTGGAATCAGCTAAAATTTGAACCTTTAATCCATATTTAGCCGGTTTATTTGGGATATACATCCGGAAACTACACCGGCCTCTAAAAGGAACCAGCATTTCATCCACAGTAAGAAATAAACCTGGCGAGTAGTTTTCTTTGCAGTTTTCAACAAACTGCTGAAATATATTTGAAATAGGAGCAAGTTTGTCCAATTTCCGTCTTTCAGCCCGTGTCTCAGCGTCATCAAATCTCAAGCATGACATAATAAAAGTAAATCGTGCTAGTGACATAGTGCATCTAAAAAGATCGCGACCTGTCCCATCAGTTGCCCACATAGACCTAATGTCTTCATGGCCTGACTTAAAAACTCCCTGCATGTACAATAAACCTATGAAAGCCTCTATTTCCACATTATCCACCGAGTTTATAAATGCCGGACCAAAAGTTTGGCGAGAGTTTCTTGCTCGTTTGAATTTGCCGTATTTAGTCTTCATGATTTCGATTCTAGTATTTGTATGATTTACAATGGCTTCTATAATATCAGAGGTAACAAGAAATTTCCAAGCATCTAATGCAGTATTAGGGGGATCCAACCGAGAAGGGCCTTTCAGGCCAGGTAAAATAGTTACGTTGTTCTCTTTTGTTGTTTTACTTCTTTTTAGAGGAATTTTGGACCACTGTCTGTCTTTCCCGTAGAAGTAATTGGTATTATTCACTTCTATATCTGAATCTTCTCCCAAAGCCGACTCAGTCTCATCAGATGGCTGCCATTCTATTTCGCTATCCGAATTATGATCACTCAAAATCTCAGCATCACTTTCATCTTGATCGCTTTCGTCAGCTTTTTCAATAATTATCATTCCAGCTTCTTTTTTATCAGCAGTTATGGTAGCAGAATTCTTCGCCGAAGTACTTGTACTTGGAAGTTCACGATTTTCCATTTCGTCTTGCCAAAATTCTTCTGTTTGGAATATTGCAGCAATGTCTTCTACTGATAGTTTTTCACTTGCCGCCATTTTATCTGCAAATGAATTAAATTACAATAAATAAAATGTATTTATAATACCCAAACAAGAGACAATAAACATATTTTAGCATATTTACCTGAAGCTACCTCTTTTCAGAATAGTCACGTATTTACTATAACTGGGTCTGTGCGACCCGGACTCGGCTAGATCTCGGAAAAAAGATCGCTCAGCGAAACACCCCCACTAGTAACTCAAGTAGAACTGACTAACAAGAGAATACACGGAAGCGCGTTGAAGGATCGCCACAACCGGTAGTACGGGAGATGGTTTTGACCTTGTGCGGGTCACTGAGACCCGACTTATAGTAATTAAGGGTTAACGAATATACAAAAGTAGGCACCAACGTTGCCTGGTCCCAAAGAGACAGTGCATGAGAAAATCTTCGAAAAAGCATGAGATTAAAAAGAAAAAGCATGAGATGGCGCGATAGTGGCCCTCCTCTATAGCAAAGTTCATATTCGATTGCATGGTATGTATTTTTACTTTTACAATCAGTTATATCGGGCAAAGCGTAAAAGACAAGCCACGAACGTACGACGCATGAACGAAACTAAAGCCACCAACGTCGGCAATTTCAATTTTAGCACCAGGCCGGGGAATCACACGCTCCACCCATTCATGCTAGTTTGTCCACTGGAGGGTAGGGGTCAGCCTCACAAAACTCGAGATGAACTACCATTTACAGTTACCTGTTTTGTTTTGTTTTAGTTATTTTTTTCTTTATTTTTTTTTTGTTATATGCCAAAAAGCATGAGATTTTGCGACTAAAACATGATATCATGAGATTTGTTTGGAAAGCATGAGATCTCATGCAAAAGCATGAGACCTGGCATCACTAGTCGGCACTGCTATTATCTTCTGGCTCTTCTCATAGCCTTTTAAATAACTAATATTTTAGTTCCTTAGAGAGAATGCCTAATTCAAGACTAAACAGTTACAAAGAAATGTAATAAACTTGTTTTCTCTCCTGCATATAAAAAGATCGTTAGGCTATAAACAAATAAAGTCAAAGTTTTTATTTCTATTCTTTCGTACTTACTTTTATCAGCAAATAAAAAACGACCTTTTCCACAAAATAAATTTGCGATAAAGGAAAATGAATGAAAAATGGCTGTTAAAAGAACTTTTGTGGGAAGCGAACATGAGATAAGTATTTATTCTTGTATGTTGTACATAACTTCAGCCTGTGAAATTTTAAAATATAAATGAATTTCGACTGTTTCTTATACAGTGCTCCACTCCTAGTTATAACCGATGGAAATGATTAAATTCGATCGTTATAAAAAAATATGCAACAGTATACAAAACAATAAAATAAAATCTTGTAAAAAATACTTTTTAAAAACAATCTTTTATTATTTAGATGTACTAAAACGAAAAACATTAGTATAGTTTTTTCATTGTGGCAATGCTAGATGCTATTTATAATCGGACGTAGTTCACGTGGGTGGATTCTAATAAAATCAAAATTATCACTGAAACAGATATAATATATTATGTTAAATTTATTGTCTTAAAAGCGCGTCGCGCGCGAAAAGTTCATACAGGCATTAATTTTGTTTGGCAGAAATTGTAAGAAGATACCTAAGTATGTATTTTTTTTTTCTATTCACGCGACAAGCTTTTAAGACAATATATTATATGTATTTCAGTGATAACTTTGATACTACTTTTATTAGGATCCACCCACGCGAACTACATCCGCTTATTCGCTTCGAGCATTGCCACAATGAAAAACCTATACTTATTTTTTTCGTTTTAGTACATCTAAATAATAAAAGCTTGTTTTTAAAAACTATTTTTTACATTTTATTTTTAAATTTTTATTTGAACCTATGCATTTCTGATAATGCATCATTATTACAAGACATTGCACACATGGCATCATTGGTAATGATCCCCTCTAATTCCCTGAATAGTAAGAAACGGTTTGCGTATACCTACTTTTAAAAAATACTTGCAGGGCAGTCTTGCCTATAAGTTGAGCATTTTCTATTGGTTTTTTCATTTTTTGTCTTAAACGGTCTTCCTCCCTTAATACAAGCGAGGCGAACATAGTAATATTTCAGTGATTCATTAACTTCATTACTTCACAACAGGTGAAGTTAAATAAAAGCTTGTAAAAATATGTCTACATACACAGAGGTTTAAACCTACTCATTGACCGAAGCATTTACGACTTAAATCAGTTGGAAAATTATAGTTCTTCGAATTAGACCGTACCAAACTGAAATAATTTTGCAATATTTCGCCTTTAATTGCACACATTTTAGCGTTTTAATCTTGCAAATTGGAGAACCCTGAAGGTACCTCGTGCAGTCACAAGCGAAACGTTCCTGAGAGTGATTCAATTTTGACTCGGTCTAATCCCAATAACCATGATTTTCGACAGAGGTTAAAGTTGCTTTATGTAACTTCCCCAGAATACCCACGGTACATGGTAGTTAGGCTTCGGTCTTTGTGGGCTGTTAAAAAATAAAAAATAATGGTACGTTAGATTAATCATAAGCTGGATTTATTATAATTTATAATACAGTTACTAAACTTTAATCCTTACAACAGCGTTTTGTTACTACAAAACGAGGAAATTTACTATTGGTTTCATATGCGGTTATGATGTGATTTTCTGTATCCTGTCGAAAAATAATAAAATTAAAGGAAATTGGAATCAGCAATTTTTTCACGAAAAAAATTTCCTCTAGTGCGAAATGGCGTTTGTTTAACTACACGCGTTGGAATATGAAGTATTGTTTCTTTATTATACCTACTTTATTTTCGGAAAAAAAAATATTTCACATAAATACATTTTTTTCAGCAGCATTAGTAATTTAATAAAACTAGAATAAAATAAAAACTCAAACTCTATTTGGCCACTTGTAAAGACAATAACATAGAATTTTATGCATTGGCACGTCAAAATCTGGTACAGGCAAAATAAAATAAGTTAATCTACCGTAGATTAAATTAAATTTAAAATTACAATTACAATTTAAATTAAAATTAAAATTACTAACTACACACTACTGTGATCTAGTCACATTATTGTCAGCTCTAAACGATAAAAACATATTAAAAGTCATTGACAAAAACCAAGAACAAATTTGCAGTTGGCTTGGGCCAACAATGTTAGGACTTAGTTTAATGAATCAGATCACCAATCATACTCAATCGGTATGGAAAACTGTACCCTTGGACAGTCAAGAAACTCCTCCATGGAGTAAAATGCATTTGACGCCAACAAAACTGCGGCAATCTCACTTTTAAACGACTCACACACAAGATTTTATCTCGACCGGCAGTCTATTAAACAATGTTATATCATTATAGAATAGTCCACAGAGTTCTTAAAGTTGGCTGTCCTATGTCTTGGAATCAAAAGAGTGGCTTCGCCTTTTGTTTGGTAATTCTGACCATATCGGATAGTTGGGATCTGCCCCATGTTTGTCCTAGCAAACACCAGACATTTATAGATAAAAGTCCGTAAAACAGTTAGGATTTTGTTATTAATGAAAACACTTCATGATACAAGAATACGGAAGATATGATACCAAACCGTGTCAAACTCATCCGGTTTCGCGCATGACGTCACGCTGTGAGATATTTTTAAAATTTATATCGCGCAATATAGAGTTTACATTAGTTACAGGCGGCTTTATATATTTATTTATTTCATTGGCAATATACTTTGCCTCCTGCTTATAACAAATTTCAAAGTCCATATATGATTTAAAATAATCATGTACATAAAGGGATAAATTTATTTATTAAAATAGAACTTGGTAAATTTTCTGCCAATTGTCTCCTATTAACATATTCATTTACCTGAAAACAAAATGCAAAGAATAATTTTATGGAATAAAACTATGGGTAATAAAGGGAATAATTTTTATTTGGAGGCATATTATTATTAAAATATATACAGAGTCTGCCGAAAAACATGTTATAAATAGAAATTTTGTTTGTTCCTATAATTTATCAAATATTTGTTGCTGTGGGTAAGATCTGATTTTGGAATAGTTGTTTTTTTACGCTTTTAATAGTAAATTAATAAATATTATTGTATTTTTTGTATTTTTGATTTTTCAAATCTCGAAAAATTTCGACGTTTCGGAGATTCAACGTGAAAATGAAGCAATAAGGCCAAAAATTATTCTAAACAAGACAAAAATATGTTAATGAAATTAGCTAAAGCAAGAAATTATTCTGTTAACAAAATATCCTTTTTATTCAGCCCCTTTTCGAAAAACTATTTGTCGTGTTTTCTTAACTAGATTCGTTAGTTGGTTGAGCTATTAAATAAATCACAAAAACTTTGCACAAAAAAGTAACTTGTATAGCTTAGTATATACGAGTAAAAGCTAGATAGCTTATCTACAGGCATGTTTACGTAAATTTTAAGTTTTAAATTCATACATTTCAAAGGCGAATCCACATATACTACAGAATAATATATTATTATAAAATATTTACAAACATTTTTGATTTTTACAATGATGGCGCCTGAGTACTTTGCAATACTCGTGTTGTGCCATAAAATGTAAGTCTGCTTGCAAAATATAAGGATAAGTAGACAACATTAAGAAATTACAATTATAAAAATCTATATACATAAATATTTCATACTTCAACCAAAAGAGATTTAAGAATACCAAAGTGAAGAAACCGATTATACAGTCATAGTTTTATAACTAAGTTTATTTCATTATACTATTTATAATCTTTTTTTAAAGTGATTAAAAATAAGAACACTTATATTCAATTTATTCGAGTCTCAAAATTTGATTTTTTTTTGTTTTCTCTTTTCTTGACGATCCTCTCTGTTGCTCGTTTTCTCTAAATGCTGTTTTGTGAAGGCATCTTCGGTAAGTTTATTGATAATAAAGCTTCTTTTTTCAAAAGGCAATCGTATTTTGGTACATAACGTTCATGCTTTCAATTACGTTCATTCACTGTCGTTAAAATGTGTAGCACAGATTCTAGTGTTTTTCACATTAAAATTATATATATATCTTCTCGTTTGCATAGACGCTTCCTTTGCGTTCATTTGTTTTAAGAAAACTAAAACAATTAATATCGGGCATAAATACTGTGCACTGATTGTCTACATTACAACCATACACAGCACACCTCATTTTTTACATTAAAACTTTTAAAAGTAATATACAAACACCAAAAAATAACGCATGCGATATTGACAAAGATCTATTTTGTTTACAAGATATGGCGGAATTACTCATAGCGTGACGTATCATGACCATGCCTACCTGCGCGGTATAAAACACTCTTACAAGACTCCCGCACACCCACATTAAAAATTATTAGTCTTAAGTTTCTCTTTTGGTTTACGAATACAGTACCCTGACAGAATCCCTTCTCCTTCCCCAAAGCATAATGCTCAGGGAAATATGTGAATTAGTCAATGAATAGTATATTGTCTGCCCAAGATATCTGCAACCGGCAAAAGAATTTAAAGAATTCAAGGGAAGGCTTAAACAACGTTGTAAATTTGTTTGTAAACCAGATGTCTTAAGAAACTTTAAATCATATTAACGAAATATTAAACAGTTTTTCAAAACTGGTTTACAAACAATTGGGAACATTGTTTAAGCCTTTCCTTGCATTCTTTAAATTATGTTGCCGGTTGCAGATATCTTGGGCAGACTATACTTGTAATAGAGCTCTGTGATCAAGGATATTCTTCAACTGTAATACGGCATAATAAGAGCTATTTAGCTTCTTTGATATGAAACCAGTGTGTGTGTATTCCATGAACATTTATCGTTTATACGAGTACCCAAGAACTTAGCATTCGAAGACACAGGGAGTGAACTATTTGGCAGGGGTTTGCGAATATAAAAATTTACGTAAACTGTTTTTTTCCTCATTTATTATTAGCTTATTCCTCTTGCACCAGCTGATCATTCTATCATACACATCACTTACCCTCAGATGCAGCTCGTCAGGCGTACCAGCTGTTCCCGTGATAGATGTGAACGCCCTTATCCACCATATCTCGTTATCAGTTGGTTGAGGTACTTATTAGAGTTATTAGTATATTAAATTATTTTTTGATATTCACCATCTGATGTTAACCTTTCAGGGAGCTAAAATCAAAAGTTTAATTTTTGGCTGATAAATATTTAACAGGCGGTTAGTTCTGACAAGTTAGGTTATATTTTCTTGATTGTACTGTCATGTTATATTTTACACCTATTATTGATATTTTTTTATTTTTACGGTTTTGTATTGATATTTTAAAAAATGTTCAGGATTGACTCTCATAATTTACTAAATTCCAGTATTCCAGTATTTCAGTACGCGCGAGGCGAAATAATTGATTAGATAAATTGGATGCTATTGAACTTAAAAAACACGATTTAGAAATAGACATTATGGAACCCATAGATGTTTAAAACCATCAAATTTCTAAAATACACCAAATATTAATTTGCCTCAGGTACTATGTAGTAGCAATAGTAGTAACAAGATGATGCAAAGATGCATTGAAATAATTAATCATATAAATAATTAATTCGGTAATTATGCTGGGTTTTCCTTTAAAAAAACAATAATAAGATTCCGACACATGAAATTATAGATTAGAATTCCCGTCCATACAAAATATATAATAAAAATGAGAATAATCGACACAACTCTCCCTTTAAAGTAGGTACTTAGCAAAGATTCATCTCCAAAAACAGGAGGTATGAAACTAGATTTTAATTTCCTCTAAAAAAGGGGCCTTTCGTTAACCCCGCTTTCATAATTACATCGGACAACTAACAACCCAACAGCCATAAAGGTTAACCAGGATGGTTGACCGACATTCCTACCTTGAGTTCATGCTCTTGCGAATTCACTCGTTTCATTATCGTACATGCGGGAAAATACCCCATACCCAACTGAACTACTTGAGATTACAACAGCCAACGTCATATTTGGCAAAATAACACTGAAATTTACCTCAGTGAAGATTTATCTCTATATTTCTATGGGATTAAAAATGTAGCATGTAAAACTCTAACTCCGCTTTAAAAAAAATCATTTTCTATTTGTAGCCAGGGCAAACATTTATTACCTTATGCAAATTACAATTTTAAATAAGCCTTTTTCAGCGGTAAATTTTGCTCTGCCTTTGTTACCATATACATATACCGAATTAGTGTTTTCGTGTCTGTTTATTCAGCTATTTGTTCCACGTAACCTCCCAGGGAAAACAGGCAAAATTAAAAATGTTTTTGCGTGCGTTGATGTCACCTGTTAGTTTAATGAAAGCTTTAAACATTCTAAATTTCATGATTTACATAATGTGAAGCTAGTTTTTTGCCCTGATTCTTTTTACATTTTTACAACATAGTGTATAATGACGAGGACCTAATAAAGATAATGGCTTGTCATTCATTGACGTCAAAAATAGTAGTTTAAATTTGTATGCAGGAAAAGGTTGAAGGGTGATAAGTAGATTTTAATATTACATAAGGCAAAAATCGGGGTCGGACTCAGGTACTGATAGAAAATGCAAATGAAATCAAATTAATATTAGATGTAGTTAGTTTAGTGCCTCTAAAAAACAAGAACATATTTTAAGTGCTCCGCGCTTATGTAATAATAATAAACATTACTTTTAAAATATTTTAATTAAACAATGTGATGGATGATCAAAACTTGGTACAACTAATTTATGATTCATACTCAATTCAAATACCATCTTTTAATATAAATATTATTTTAATTCAAGACGGCGCGCGGCGCAGCGGCGCGGCGTGCCGTATTTTTCAATAATTGTTATTCTATAGAGTAGTCTTGCAACATACATTAAGAAGGTCAAAATGGCACACAACTTTACCGTCCGGGCGGGCATAATTCGATAACCGGTAGTCGACCTCTGGTGCCACACACAACCCTGTTTTTTTTTTTTGGTTGGGAACTTTTTTCCAACTTTTTTTTCGTTTTTTTTACATCTGCTCAGCTAGACATGCGCACGAAATTTCAGGGGACGTTCTTTGGTGTCTACAGTCGAGCCCATCCACTTTTAAAAATATATCTCCAATTTTAAAGCTACAACTGCGCATTTAACTTTTCTTCCCAACTTTTTTTTCGTTCTTTATTTTTCGTTTTTAAAATTTTTCGTTTTCTGACATCTGTGCAGTAGACCAAAATGCGTACCACGCGCAAACCGAGCGTGCTCGACATGCGCACGGGATTTTAGGGGATGTGCTGTGGTGTTTACATTCGAACCCATCCACTTTTAAGAAAATATCTCCAATTGTAAGCTACAACTACGTATTTGACATTTTAACATTTTTCCCAAACTTTTTTTTTCGACTTTTTATTTTTTTATACTTTTCGTCTTTTGACATCTGTGCAATAGGCCAAAATTCTTACCACGCGCAAACCAAGCGTGCTAGACATGTGCACGGAATCTCAGGGAACGTACTTTGGTGTCTACATTCGAACCCAGCTACATTTAATAAAATATCTCCAATTGTAAAGCTACAACTACGTATTTAACTTTTTTCCCCAACTTTTTTTCCGACTTTTTTATTTTTTGCTTTTTATATTTTTCGTTATTTGACATCTGCGCAGTAGACCAAAATGAATACCACGCGCAAACCGAGCATGCTAGATATGCGCGCGGAATTTCAGCAGTATTTTGTTATCTTCATTCGAACCCACTCACTTTCAAGAAAATATCTCCGATCGTAAAGCTACAACTACGTATTTAACTTTTTCTCAAATTTCTTTTTTCGACTTTTTTAGGGACCGAATTTCAATATTACACGACCCAAAAATCGGGGTCGGACTCAGGTAACTGATAGAAAAGGTAAATATAATTAAATTAATATTATATTTTGTCAGGTTATATTATAAACTATTCCCCTAAAAAATATATTTTTTAAATGAACCAACTTCACAAAAGGAAAAGCACTGAAAAGTATAAAATAATATTGTTGGGTATTCATTACTGCGGGTTATGGAATTTGTTCATTTTTGTGAAAAAAAAATTTCTTTCTTTTTAGTGCACCTAGTCCCCTCCCCCTCCATATTATCTCCACCTCTTTAAGTTTGCAATGTCAATGTCAATCTGTTAACATCAATTAAACAGAATTAGATTTTCTAACCTTAATAACCTCGAAAATGGCATATTAGTTCACATATTTGGAAGAAATTGCCAACCTCTCCCTTTTTATACTCCCTCCGCCTCCCCATTATTTTTTTTACGATCTGTTAAACAAAATTAGATTTTCAGACCTCATTAATCCCATAGTCTTGTCAAAAATATTTTTAATATTTTCTGAGTACAGTGTCTTTCCAACGAAGTCCGTTCCTGGAATGTAATATTCAAATTCGGTCTCTAGTGATAAGTGATAAGATAACATGCAGTGGGATGTTGTCAGCCTTAATATGTTCATTATTTCATAGTTTTAGCGCAATTAGCAGAACTTTAATCCCATAATTAACTGAAAAGGTTTAAGACTGCAATGTATAATAGTTTTATATACAGTATGTCCGCAGATGTGGTTTCGAAGAGGACAAATGGACCAATTTTGCAAGATACGTAAAAATGTCACTCTTAATAACAGTTTTTGCTTGTAAAATAAATAAGATTCGCGTTATTAAAAAAATATACAGGGAGCATAAAAACTACGGAAACGTTATTGTGCGTAAGAGTAAACATACCTTGTTCATCATTATCTACCAAAAAAACAAATATGAAATATGTTTTAGATTAAACCCCAAGCCGAAGGACAAGATTTCATTAAAAAATTTAAATATTAAAAGTACCTAGTTTTATCACATTATTTTTTTTAGTCCCAATTATTCCCTATAGCATCTTTAACCAGGGTACTAGTTTCTACATATTGAACAGTAATGACACCTATGGACATGTTTGCCAATGTCTTTATCAAATGAAGCTATTTAATATAAGTTTCTTATTTTAACCTTCTTATTTAAGTGCGATTTTTAAATAAAACGAACATTTAGTTAAACTCAAAAGAATATGATATAAACTAAGCAATCAAAATCATAAACTAAGACTAGTCGCCTATTCTCTAACAGGACACAGCCTGTGGCGGTAATACCTCAAAATATATTGAGCTGAAAGATAATGAGCCACCATTTTATTCATATTTAACTATGAAAAATAACAACTAACTTTTTAGTTATGAAGTTAAAAAAAACGCAAAACATTAACCCACAGCTGTTTTAAGTGTGTTCTATTCTACTTGATCAGTTCAGTGTTGACCACTTTTTGTCCTGTCATTGTTAACAAATTGTCATTAAAACTTATGAATTAGTCTGTTATTTCTGAGATCCGTTTTACTGTTAATATGTTTCTTTTTATCTGAGACAGCCCACCTAGACTTCAAACTTAAGTACTAGCGTACCGTGGGCGGTGCGTCTGAAGCGAAGGCAAGTGTAATCTATTGATACGGGATTTAAATAATTGGAGTTTGGAAGTCCAAAGGAAGACATCTGCAGGCAGTTTGTTCCATAATCTGGATGTCCTGGGTATAAATGAGCGAGTACGATGTTCTTGACTTTTGTAGCTGGACAGTAAAGAAATACGTAACGCGCCTCTTGTTTCCTGAACAGTCAAGGGGGGAATTATAGCGGTTAGTTCTTCAGAGCACAACTCGTGGAAGTATTGGTAGAAAAGGGATAAATCCCCAAGCGAGAGAAGGGAGTTTTCTTATGAGGACTGGGTCATTGATGCGTCGACTGGCTTTTTTTTTTTGATAGAATCAGGACTGTGAAGTGCCGAAGATGATGCCGCTCCCCAGATGTGGGACATTACTCTAGGTTAGGTCTTATCTGGGAAACCTAACGAGTGTAAGACCTATTTAGTCAATAGTGAATGAGACCGAAATTTTTTTTACTCAAAAATTATTTCACCTCCACTACACCATTTGCTTTTGAATACTACGATTGGGTGAGAGTTTTTTTTTTAAATGCTGTTAAAAAAATAAATCAGGCTTCTTTAAATCCCTGCTGGTTCAGACCATGTTTACTTAAACCCAGATATTAGTTTCTTTTTACAACCCGATAATTTATTATTCTCCCGCATTTTTAGATATTCTTATTTGGGTTTATTATTAAGAAAAGGAGTCGTTAAAGATGTTTCTCAAGAACCCTCATAAAAGAAGAATAAAGACTTGGGCCAAAATTTATTACGGTTATTATCAAACCAAATAACAGAAAATTTTCTTAGGGTGTATCTTGAAAATTCCATTATATTTTATCGATTGCCTGATTTGTGTAGTCCAGATATCTATAAAATATTTGCTGTTTTTCTCCTATCTGTATGTGTGATAGCCGGCGTAGAGTTACTACCAATTATTGTCGATGTATAAGAGTGGTGAGAGGGGGGATGGTTTAAAGTGCAGTAGTTCCCAAAGTGTGGGTCCGGACAATAGATTTAGACACAAGGAGATATCGTTATTTACATTTAAGTACAATCAGAGATATCAGTGTAAATATTTACCATTATTTTATAAATATACAAATTTTCAAAACACAAAATGGAAACTCACTTGATCCACACATTTAAAAGGCATTGTTTATTTCGCCAAGGCAAATACTCATCCTATTTTTCCGGTAGATTTTGTGATATTTTCTTTGCTATGTACCTAAATTATCTATTTTCGGTTTATTCACAAACACACAGCTTCTATTTGCAGATGAATCTGAAAAAAGAGGTAATCGGAAAATTTTATTCAACTTTATTTGCTTATGCCCTTTGTGAATAAAAGTTTATTTGTTGTTAAAATGCTCGTCGTACGCTTGTGCTCTTTAGAAATATCGTGTAATGAACTTGTTCAGTTATTCCGCTTTTCCAATAAATATGTTAAAATTATTGTACAATTAGTCAGTAGAAACACACGCACAAAAATTATTTCGGTTGGACGGACAAACATATCGATACCTCTTTAGCAAAACATCGTAAGTGACATTGTTTACAAAAATTGTATTTTACCAGAATCGTATATGTGGGGGTCTCAAAACCTCCCTGCAAAGTATTGTAACTGAATTCATGATGTTACTATGGTTATTCGATTATTTTCTTTATTGTATAGATAATATTAAGGATTCACAAATAAATCCGCCTATGTATCATAACGTCAACACTGCCCGGCAAAGTATCGTATCATCAGTATCACGTCACAGATTACTCCTACCAGATGCGAATCTTTTAGTACAATCCCTATACCTGGTTTTCGCTTCATTGGCGAGTAGGACGGTGCAGCGGAGCGATTCGAGCGTCGATGCCGAGAATGGAATTTTCCACCATTCATATCGTTTAATTATGTGGAAATTATGAAGTTGGTGAGTTTCGCCATGGGTTTCAATTCAGAGAAATTATGGATTCTATTTTAAAATATTAAAACATGATATTGTGTAATTACGTTTAAAATAACACATGGACATTTTAATATTTTAGTGAGGAGATAAAATAATAAATAAAAAATAATAATAAATAAAACAGCTTTATTTAGCAAGTACACCTACACATTCAGAGATGGGCAAGAATGGTAATTTTCCTATTCGTTTTTTGACTTTTTTTTGAACTTTTAAGATTTCTGTTCGTATACTTCAGCGTATAAAATATTCGTAACCGTATAAAAAGTTTTATTATACTTAGTAGGGGAAAATCTTCACAATGTTTGGTAAAGGGTATACTTTTCATTATTTCAAAATATGTTTTAGAAACATTATTTTTCACACAAAGTTCCTCAAATTTAGATTGAAATATTTTTTCCAGCTTATATATAAAGTAAATAAAATTTTCATTAGGAGTCTTTAAACTTCCAAAACACCTGTCTTCATCGTATGCTTTAAAGTGGGTAAAAAAGTGGACTTATCTAAAGCTTTCTTGTCATTAGCAAATTGGATGCATATATAACATTTGTGAATTTGTAATGCTTTATTTATCAAATAACCACATACATAACTAAAACTATTCTGTAATGTTATATTTTCATTACGATAATCATAGTCTGGAAGTTCAATAGCAGCTATTTCATTTTTAGTTGTTATAGTATTTGTTTCAAATACAGAGCTTTCACTACAGTTAATCTGAGAAAGCAAAACTCCCAAGTCATCTTCACAATTCATATAATCGGAGTGTAAAAAGTTTTGGCAAAAGATTTTGCGAAAACTTTTTTCGAACATATTTGGGGAAGGGTTAATACAATTCCCACCCTGTTGTCTAGTATTTCCAAAAAAGTTTTCTAAACAATCTTGATTTACTCTTCTCGTTTTGATATATTTAAATCCCACCTTAGAAAGCTGTTCCCATAGTACTTGAATGCCTTTGATAGTTATCATCCAGGAAGTTCGAAACTTACAATTTAATGTAATATCTTTACCGTCTTCATTACATATTTTCATATTTTTCAAAAATAACCACATTTCCTCTAAAAATTCTTTTTGATAATCCGAATCGTCATAAACATTTTTGTATTTGTTTGGATTGTTATAATCGGTTGAATTGAGAATGTCAAAGAGTTTATCGAATTTATCAATTACCTGTATTGTACCCAACGATTCAGGAGGAAGTGCCCCTAAGCTCATATAAGTGTACATACCACTAGAAACAGTTCTACTTAAAACTTGTACAGCAAGCTTCACTTTCATTTTCTCAAATCCTGCCGGATAGATGTGAGAGTTTGTCAGCTTAGGGGCACACCTATAGAATTGTTTTTTGTCCTGTGTATAAAAGTCCTCTATAAACTTCCCAGACGTCTTCTTATCATCAAAATAAAAAGAATTAGTCATTAGATTATTTTTGGTTGCTTTTTGTAAATGAGGGGGATCAAAAAAATATACAAGATTGAAATCGCCTAGCTGTAATGTAGGATCTTCCTCTGTAACACCTAACATTTTGGACAACTGTATAAAATTGGATTCCATATCGCTCACAATACCTTGAACATGCAAACCCGTATTTGTTAATTTTTCAACACACTCTTTCAAGATAGGAAGCATTTCGGTAGCCTTTAATTGTGTATTGACGAAAAAATACGCCAAAGGTTGTTTCCAATTTTGAAACAATCCTCTAGCCATAATCACGGCAACGTTCTGCGCTACACAAGGTTCTTTTTTTCCCATTCCTATATCATGGAATCCTATAATTTCATCCTGACTCACATTAAAATAAAGATTATATTTGAGTGCGGTTTCGTCGATGCATATTATACAATGTTTATCCAACTCGGCCATTTTTTAAACTTTAATACTAATGGTATCAAAAAGACATTTATTTTCTAACCCTGGTTTGCAAAGAGTATTCACAGTCATTTTTTCTAGGCAGCGTTTTGTGGGTAATTGCAAAATTTGTTTCATAAAGTTGTAGGCTTTTGGGCCACAAAAATATAAAGTTAATGCAAACTCTTTATACTTTTGGCTATATCTTCTTCCCTTTGGTTTTTTGTTTTTAAGGTCTGCCTGAACTGCAACAATTTCAGATAATGGTTTGTTGAGATACTTATCACATAAACTTTTGAAGGATTCCAACCCATGTTTTTGTTCATATGTTGGTCTATTACCAGTATTTAGAAGCCGCCTCGTCAGCGATCGAATTTTGTTCTTTAGGTTTGTTTTTCGAGGAGTACTTGCTGTAAAGCTGTGTGGTGTTTGTGGTTTTGTGTGTTTTGAAGAAGAAGAACCACTTCCTGAAGGTTTGGATTTATCTCCGTTTTTGGTCACAGGAGAATCTAAAAAAGTAAGATTTATAAACGATTTTTTAAGGTGGAGCGGTATAAGAGTAAACAATATTTTGGAACAAAAAATGCATGGTGAAAGTACAAAAGTATATACCTACAATATCACAAATTTGCGACTTTTAAAAAGACGAAAAAATGTAATCCTAAATATGATGTCATTAAAAACAAAGTAACTGCCAAAATCACAGAATATATCAATATATCCAAAATTTTATCAATTGATTGTTATTATAATAGGTATATATCTAAAATTAAAATAGAAATAAAGGTACTCACTTTCGATTCCAATTGAAACCGTTTCATCGATAATCATACTGGCTGTTGTAGGTGATTTTGTTTTGAAATTAGGCCTAAAAGTCAAAAATATTATACAGAACAATCAGTTTAGATAATACTGTTACCGTTATTTCTAAAATCGGTTTTTAGGTTGGTTAACATATTCGAAAAATAATGTTTTACACTAGCAAAATAAACACCCTGAATATATATGTATAATATACATACGGACAGACATACCTTCTTTTTCTATAATAATGTTTCCGTCGGTGTTGGTAGCGGATGTTTCTGCTACATTTATGGAGGATGCATCTGTGAAGGAGGCATCTGAAATGGTATTTTTATTAGTATTTTTAAACGTATATCTGTTCCCTTATATAATAAATTATTCTATAATTAGTTAATAAGTAATACATAATAATTAGCAAAAAAATCGTCATGATAAAGTACCTGACAAAATAATAATCTTTCTTGGTGGTTCTCCTTCGCCAGCGTCGATAGAGAGGTCACATGAATGATTCGAGTTACAAAAAACCGTTGGAATTGCATTTTGAAACAAACGTTTTCTTCCAGATATATTAATAAACTTTTTTTCAAAATGTTTCTCGCACAAACGATAATTATTATTAAAATTTTTTCCAAGTAGATCTTCTCTATGAGCAGCTTTAAGCCAAGCTTCACATCTGAAAATAATTTTATTCAATTGTTTATGTGAAGTAGAGTAAAAAAATATGTTTAAGGTTTATCGTTAAGTTTTGTACATACCTATAACGATCTTTAGGAAAAGTAAAAAGTGAATACACCCCTCCAGTCCTTGACGAACAACACCGGCATACACATTTATTTCCAGGCATTTTGTATAAAATTATATCATTAACAAATACAAAAAAGTATATCGCCTATTTAAATTACACTACACCCACAATTTAAACCATAAAGTCCACGCAACGAAACTGATGTAATAACATTAGCCTGCTCTCTATTCCACCGAGACGCTCGCACACGCTAACACCGAGGAATTCAACGTTTGGCGACAGACTAAATATTGTGACTGCCGGCACGTTATAAATTCTCTAAATTGAGCCACCGTCGAAAGCGTAAGATTCGCATCTGGTAGGAGTAATCTGTGATCACGTGGTACGATATAGGGTTAGATACGATACAAATCTGTGCCTTACGCCTTACATACTGTGCTCAAACAGTCGCGTGATACTGCACACTTTCGGCGTATTACGAACTACCAAATTCACAGCGACGCGACATAAGAATAGAATCAACAACCAACACACGATAAACGGAATTGCTGTTGCGGCCGAGTTCCGCACGATGTAATGCCACTGCAGTGGCACTCACGGTGGGCAGCTGACGCCCACGCAAAATTTTTGCAGTGGTGCCAACGCTTATTTTATTTCTTAAATTTAGGTCGCCTATCGAGGGACTACGTCACCCATGTCCCCGTTTTATAATAAGCGATGTTTAATCGGTATTTTGAGGGTTAATTTGATTAGAAATAAAACAATTTTTTTGGGGATAAGCTTTACTTTTGTGTTACGATATAAAATAATTGCTGGATAATTCCAAGCGAGTCCGATAGCGTTATCGTTTTATTTATATCTCGCAGGGACGATGATCAAATAAAGTACTAACTTATCTCTGCGTACATTAACAACACTTTCATTGTATCTGCCAGCCCTTTGCTTTGCAGCGAATTTGCACTATATTTTGAAAATGGACGAAATCTTTTTTGAATAACGTCTGTCATGTAGATGCTCACTAATGAATCGTATTTTCAAATAACCACGAGTTTAGGGAAAATGTTCCCCTTATATTGTTTAAGTGCGTCCACACACATATTTTTCGAGATGGTAAAAGCAATGTGCTTATCGGCAATGGCCATTTAGGGACATACTTTTTCAGAACACTCGAAAGTGTTTCATTGTAAAACGCACTGTGGAATTCCAACTCTAAACCAGCAACCTAATTCACAAAGATTAGACCGATCAGAATCAGATATGAATACTGTATGCACGAAACGAAGATTACGATTTTATTTATGACGAACACTTTCAACATATCTGCACAGTTAGAGTTAGTATATTATGATCCAATAATAGCCCTGTTCGCACAAGAGTCACAAACCAGTCAGAGCCAATGAAATTACTGGAAACCAGTCGGCAAACTGTCACGTTACCAAATACCTAAAATTTGATTGGCGCTGATCGGTTTGTGATTCCTGTACGAACAGAGCTATATATTGTTATTATGTCCAAATTTCCTGCCGTCACTGAGCGGGGCGGGCGAAAAACCGAGACACGGTATGTGGAAATATCGACGTCGTAACTAGTGTTGGAAATCATCGGATGATTTCAATAAAACTCAGCCTCCGAGTATTTTAATAATCGGATGATCATCCGAATAATAATCGCATCTGAGATGGCGACAAACAGGCGATGTTGCCCGTTGCCGTGTTGCTGATTTATTAACACAAATGAAATATTGTTCTTTACAAAGGGGATTAGTGATTATTACAAGCAACAACATATGATGCCTATTGCCTATAAAAATGGTTTATTTCTTTAAAATTATGTTGGGGGAATAGATTTTTTAGTATTTTCTACATAAATTAAATTTTTATTGCGGTTGTTTTTATCCATTTATTTTGCTTTTTATTAAGAAATAAAAAAATTCCTATTAAAAATTTTCATACCAAATTTAAAACGCGATCCTATTGGTTGTGACGTCACGTGATATGAAGACCACAGTAAAAACGATGAAGGTCATTTTTCGGTTCAAAATGAGTTAAGCTTGGCAACATCTTCCTCTTTAACCGACTTCACGAGGAGGTTATCGATTCGACCCGTATGTGTCATGTTTTTTTTATGTATGGTCAGGCATACGTCTTGAACAGATTAACCAATTTCGATAAAAAAAAATTGCGTTATAGAAGAGTTCTCCCGAATGGTTCCATTTTAAGGGTTTTTTGCTGAAGTGAGAGGAAACCTAAAAAAATTGCGAAAAACTGAAAACATTCTTGAAATCGACAATTTTTGCTTGTGTACTTTGGAATGCCAGCACTGATTTTAATAATTTTTTCTCCATTGTGTTTAGCATGACGGTGGTCCTATTGATATTTGGCTTTAAAATAATAATAAAGGGGAGGGTTGAGAGGGGTAAAACTGGAGCGGCTTTGGTTGGATTTGATCCGGTTAGTGTTGACCAATATCTCATTTTCGGGGTTATTGAGGTCAAAAAATCTAATTTTGTATAACAGATATTAAGAAAATTAACCGGAGAGGGGAGTGATGAGGGGTGGGGAGTGCTAAAAAGGAGTGACTAGGAATTTCTTTAAAAATGTTAACTAACATGTCAGTTTCGGGGCTAGCTAAGTCAGAATCAAATTTTTTCTAACAAATGTTAAAAGAAAAGTTATGGGGTGGGGTGGGAGGGAATTAGGGTTGCCACCTTTTGGATAGTCTTGCCCGGGACGTCATCTCCAAAATCTTGAACCTTTATCATTTTTAATAGACTTACATCCGGTTGCACAAACAATTTAATCACCAGTTAAACTAATTAGACACTTGTAATGTGACAGCACTCATGTTAACGTCATTGCCAAAGATGATTCTAAACGTCAATTAAATTTACTACTTGATTAAAAGTTTTGTGCAACCCGCTGTAAAAGTTGCGAGTCGCCAAAGCTATATAGTACTACTTTAAAATATACGATGACTTTTGGCTGTATTTGTCGACCACACCCGTTTATTACCAACTTAATTTTATTTTAGTATAACTCTTCGCTTTATATTTCATTTGATGCCTATTTTCACAATATTAACCGTAGATTCATATTCTGTGGGTATTTTTCGACATATTAATAAAAGTTTAACGATATTTTATGATTTATTTTAGGAAAACAATGTTTAAAAAAATATCAAAGTCCTAGTGACAGAAAAAATAACACCACAAATCTCTTAAAATATTAATCTTCTAAATGAAATCATTATACACGTTGAAACTTTAAATAATTTACTGAAAATTGCTTCCAGGATATGAATCTATACTTCATATACCTACTCATAATGTTATTGTTAAAAATTTTAAAGTCGAAAAACCATGTCAAAATTAAATTAATTTGGCCACAATAGACGCGATTAGCAAATGCCGCCTTAAGAAGACAATAGGTAGAAATTAATGGCACTGCAATATCGATAATATAAAATTAGGTATGTATATATTTATCGATAAGTAAATAAAACAGCATAAAATAACCATGTTTATTAATTTTGTGAAAAGTTTAACATTTTTTTTCAATATAAGATTCCGGGACAATTCCGGGACCCGGCTAATATTTTTTGTTGCCGGGTCGTAGCCTAGAATTGCGGGATGATCTCGGCGGATCCGGGACAGGTGGCAACCCTAGGGGGGATAGGGGGAATTAAAGCGGCTGAGAATTTTTTCAAAAATGTTAACTAATATATCAGTTTCGGGGATATTGAAGTCAGAAAATCTAATTTTGTCCGATGTTAAAAAGATTAACGGGGTGGGGGTGAAATAAAGATGTGCAACTAATTTCTCCAAAAATGGTAACTAATGGATCATTTTCGGGGTTATTAGAGTTAAATTTTTGTTTTTAAAATGTTAACCATGTCATTTTCTGGGTTACTGAGGTCTGAAAATCTAATATTACATGGACATTACAATAATATTTTTACGTATTTATAACTGTGGTTGATGGCAAATTTAATTTTGTTCAAAGTTAGGTAAGTTGTACATCGAAGTTCTGATCTTTGAAGTCGGCGCAATTTCACAGTATGAGGATCCGTAATGATAATTCATAAACAATTAATAAGGAGTTGCGCTTACTTTAAAATTAAGAACTTTTGTGTACAAATTAGGCTCATTAATAAACAACTAAAAATATTACTCTTTATTAACAATTTATTAATGTATTATCATTAATGATTCCTATTATACTTTAAAATTGCGCCGACTTCAAAGTTCAGAACTTCGGTGTACAAGTTACGTAACTTTGAACAAAATTAAGTTTACCATCAACCACAGTTATAAATACGTAAAAATATTTCATTCTTTTAAGTGCTTTTTCTTTTGTGAAGTCGGTTGATTTTTTTGAAAAAATTATTATAAGCATTTTGCGGTGGGCTATCCTTAGGGTTGGCATAACCATAATTCTTGTGTAGTGGTAAAATAGTTAAAACCATTTATGTATATTATTGTATATAAATATTTTAGTACTACAGTATTGAGGAGAAATACTACATTGTATGTACATAAGTACTAAAAGGAATGGAAAAGAGAATAAAGGTTAAATACTAATAAAACTCCCAATAAAAAATCTAATACAAAACACATCTTCCTGAAAGATAAGAACAAAAAATTATATTCTACTTGGTTTTCAGCCAGTCATACTTTGCTGACGATTGAGCAGCTTTCAATAATTTATTTTCACTTTTGACATAATTATAAAACTCAGCAAATATCTTGAAATTGTAATGATACTGTAAAATACCCCCGACTGTTTTCTTCCTTCTCTTATCTGCAGATATTACCAAAAATGTGTTTGTGTTCCTTGTGGTACTTTTACTTGATTGTTTAAATACAGGACGTAACGAAATACGGGATGGAATCCCCAATATGGTGACAGTCTCGTACATACGGGACGTATGGCAGCCCTAGCTATCGTCCACTGCATAAACAGTCGAGCCGGAATGCCGAAAATAATAAAATAAGATCGATGTGCACGACAAAATCGATGAGTGTCATTGTGAAACACGATAAAAACGGTGAATATCATGGATCTATTATAATATGGATTCGATATCCGCATACTGTGAGCGTATCGAACGTGAAGCCTTATATAATATAAATATTTTGTTGTTTGTTATTCTCTTGAGAGAGCAGTTTACGAATTACGAACATAGACAAGACTACGAATTACTACGTAATTGAATCAAGAATGGTAGTAGAAAGAGATAAAATAGCATTGGAGTGTTGGAGCTCAGAAGTGTTGTTGTCTGCTGGGTGCTTAGGAAAAACGTCTGCGAACGCTCGGTTACACGTACGTCTTTGTCTAATGAACTAGAAAAGAAAAAGTGCGACGTATAGATTTATATAGATTTATAAATGACTCAGAGCGACTTTAAATAAACGCCTTTAGAAATAACCTAACATAACATAACCTATAAATAATAAAACCTATTTAACTTAAATTTATTACTATTTAGCAGAAAAATACAATATTTTGGGGCTTTTATTACTTTTAGTAAATCTTGTGATGCTTCTAACATATTTTTGTACAAAAATACAAGGTAAAATAAGATGTGGCCAATGTTTACAAATTGTGTTTACAGTGTCGTTTAGAATGGTTTGTTTTGGCTTCAAAGAATGTGAACTCATCCCGTATCCAGTCCTAATAAATCCATGGTGAATATCGTCCTCGCAGCATGGCAACATTCCCAAATCCTAATCTTGTATGGTGTTTGTTTTTAGTTTTGATTCAGTTAGTTTAAGATCGTGTAGACATATGGCTGTGGAACCTAAATTTTGATTTGTACAGTTTTCAAAATTTGTAACATTCATCGTTGTTGCAGTGTGCTCTTCATATGTAAACAAAATCGTTAATATCACTGGTGTATTATAAATTCGAGTATTGGTGAATTTTCTTGATTGATGTCCGAAGATTAGGATATTTCGTGGGTACGAAACATTACATTTGATTGAAAAGGCTGACAATGATAATTTTCCGACAAAAAAACCTATTCTATTTTCTTCGTTGCCGACGTTTTATTATTCTGTCTGATAATCTGTCTTTACCTACACCTCTAGAATTAAAAGGAGTACAAGCGTAAATGTATCTGGTTAAGATACCTATATTAACTGTTGTTTGCTAATAGGCTTCAAATAAGCTTTTTGTTTTTGTTTATCTTAAGCTATATTTTGAAAGTGGTAAATCTTAACTTCAACATGTGTCTTTAGACTTTCGTTAGGATTTATTATACCATAAAAATAAATGTATAGCAAAATATGCTAACTTGACTTTCGCGATACTAACATTTATTGATATTTATATAAAATTTTTAATTAACTTTGTACCTACTACTTTCTTCTACTGTCGGCTTTTCTTGGCACATAAAAAAGATTTTGATCGGTGCAGTTATAGTGGTATTTTTGCATACTGACACAGTGCCGTACTTATAGGGTAATTTTAAAGAAATTTCATTTCATAAGAAATTTCATTGTTTAATAAAAGGAATAAACACATTAACACAAATTGAACCATAATTAAAAAAAGAACTCTACTCACAACAAATATCTATTTACATCATGGATAAACGACGGGTTAGGTGTAGTAAGTACAGGCAACTCAATATACACTCGATGTTCCTAAATTTAACCCTTTGCGGTCAAATTCAACACTTTGCCTGTGTGTCGTTTGTCATGCCACACATGTCAAATCCAAATCACGGTTCTAGTCGTTGGCATGCCCAGCATGACACAAATGTAAAGTCCTGTAAAAAAATTCCCTTAAGACCCGCCCAGTTTGTGTACAAATACGCTGTTGCATGTCGGTCGTTGTATTCTGTATTTGAGGTAGGTATCGTCTTAGTGAGTGTTTTCCGCAACAAATATTTGTTTTGTCTCAGCTTTGCGAACTTTTTTGGGTTTAAAAGTGACAAAAAGAAAGGGTTTGAGTGATAAAATACTAGATGCCATATTTTAGGACGATAATATCTCCAATGTCGATGTTAGTGCCTTGGAAAGCGAATCCAGTACAGATAATAATATCCGAGAATGAGTAATTTTTGGACGATGTTTTGGAATACAATAATTTAGACGAGGAAGTACATGTTTATACATGCAATATATCTTAGGAAGAGCAATTCCGACTGCAAGGTGTGTAGTGATAGAACTGAACCTGGCGGACGGAAAACTACTGTAGGTATACTTTTGTAAAACGTGCCCTGGCCACCCGGCATTACATCCAGATGAATGTTTCGAAAAATATCACCTTTTAGAAAACTACAAATGAATAAATATTTACTATTTATTAATAATATTTATATTAGTTTGTACCAAAGTTTAAATTTTTAGTTTTTTTTTTGGTCTTTATAATTATAGGTTTCACAAAATGTTGCTAATACACCGCTATATGTAAACCTAATTTTTGGATAATTTAAATATAGATTTACCGAACACTTTTTGAGATGATATTTATATTTTTAATATTTTCATTATTTTTATTCAGTCTACTAAATAAAAATTTTGCAGAGCTAATAAAAAAATAAATAGAACAAGTTTAAGCAATGTTGTTAATTAAATTAGATTTTGTCTAAAATCAATGGCGACAGTTGCGCAGTTTCAGTTATTAAAGTATGACGTGTAGAGTGATGGACATGCTATACATGCCAACAGTCTAAGGACTTTTTACTAGCAACGTTGGCGACCACAAAGGGTTAACGTTTCTGCTCCTAACATTTGATAATTGTTGTAAATAACACAACTGATCACGTGACTGTCAAAAATTCCTAGCAAAAAGGATAAAGAAAATTGATTTGATAACTTAGCACAATACAGCGATTCGTGATCTAGATATCATCTGACGTCCCTTGACAGTGTGACGCGAAAATTACGGCTTTTTAAATTGAAATAAGTTATACCGAAAAATAACATTTTTTTTTAAATAAGTAATAATTATCCTAGTAATTTTCTTCATAATAATATTTTTGGGTTTGTAATCTAAAGTTTGACAAATGGGGGTAATTCCAGAGACGGCTTCTAACCTAGTTGGAAATAAAATTAGGAGTCGATTTGAAAATAAAATACAAATATTTATTTACCCACATTGTGTTATTTGAAAGTGCCAGATACGAAAATATCATACAGGGTGTCTGAAAAGTCTTAGCATGGGCAAATATCTTTACTATTAATAAAGATAGCGACACCAAATTTTAGTTGTACCTTATTGGTTGATAAATCTACGTTTTTATGTAATTTGACTTTTTCAACCCCCTTGGGGGGTTACGCTAGGGAGTTGAGGTCGAAAATTTTGAATGCAAACCTATGCCGTGTGGCCTCTTCGTTTAAAAATCTTCAAAAAAGAAACATTGTTTTAGTATTTTAGTATTTATTTATTATTGTAATTCATTTTTAAATGGCAAGCCTATAAAAATTATAACTCGTAAATCGTATAATCGGTCGGGGCAAAAGTCGACCATTAGTCGACCTCTTGTGCCATACAGCACAAGTCGGCGCTGCTATTTGTTGTTTTGTGGGGCACTTTTTTCTAACTTTTCTCCAACTTTACTTCTTCATTTGTCGTTGTTATATGTTTTGTCTTTTGACATCTGCGCAGTAGACCAAAATGCGTACCACGCGCAAACCGAGCGTGCTAGACATGCGTACGCAAGTTCAGGAGATGTACTTGGGTGTCTACATTCGAACCTATTCACTTGTAAGAATATATCCCCAATAGTTAAGGTACCACTACGTAGTTAACTGTATAACTTTTTCCCAAGGTTTTTTCGACTTTATTTTTCGTTTTTTGCCATGTGCGCAGTAGACCAAAATACGTACCACGCGCAAACCGAGCGTGCTGGACATGCGCACGGACTTTTAGGAGATGGACTTTGGTGTCTACAGTTGAACCCATTCACTTTTCAGAATATATCTCCAGTAAAGGTACCACTACGTATTTAACTTTATAACTTTTTTCCCAAGTTTTTTTCGACTTTATTTTTCAATTTCGTGCCATGTGCGCAGTAGACCAAAATGCGTACCACGCGCAAACCGAGCGTGCTAGACATGCGCACGGAATTTCAGGAGATGGACTTTGGAGTCTACATTTGAACCCATTCACTTTTAAGAATCTATCTCCAGTAGTTAAGGTACCACTGCGTATTTAACTTTATAACGTTTTTCCCAAGTTTTTTCGATTTTATTTTTCTTTTTTTGCTATCTGCGCGGTGGCAAATAACGAAAAATACAGTCGAAAAAAACTTGGGGAAAAAGTTTTACCATTGATCAAAATGCGTACCACGCGCAAACCAAGAGGGCTAGACATTCGCACGAAATTTCAGGGGATGTACTTTGTTGTCTAAATTCGCAGTGGTACCTTAACTACTGGAGATATATTCTTAAAAGTGAATGGGTTCAAATGTAGACACCAAAGTCCATCTCCTGAAATTCCGTACGCATGTCTAGCACGCTCGGTTTGCGCGTGGTACGCATTTTGGTCTACTGCGCACATGACAAAAAATGAAAAATAAAGTCGAAAAAACTTGGGAACAAAGTTATAAAGTTAAATACGTAGTGGTACCTTAACTACTGGAGATATATTCTGAAAAATGAATGGGTTCAAATGTAGACACCAAAGTCAAACTCCTGAAATTCCGTGCGCATGTCTAGCACGCTCGGTTTGTGCGTGGTACGCATTTTGGTCTACTGTGCAGATGTCAAAAAACAAAACATATAAAAACGACAAATGAAGAAGTAAAGTTGGAAAAAAGTTAGAAAAAAGTGCCCTACAAAACAAAAAATAGCAGCGCCGACTTGTACTGTTTGGCACAAGTGGCCGACTAATGGTCGACTTGTGCCCCGCCCGATTATATGATTTACGAGTTATAATTTTTATAGGCTTGCCATTTAAAAATGAATTACAATAATAAATAAATACTAACATACTAAAACAATGTTTCTTTTTTGAAGACTTTTAAACGAAGAGGCCACACGGCATAGGTTTGCATCCAAAATTTTGGACCTCAACTCGCTAGCGTAACCCCCCAAGGGGGTTGAAAGAGTCAAATTACGTAAAAAAGTAGATTTACTAACCAATAAGGTACAACTAAAATTTGGTGTTGCTATCTTTATTAATAGTAAAGATATTTGCCCATGCTAAGACTTTTCAGACACCCTGTATGATATTTTCGTATCTCGCACTTTCAAATAACACAATGTGGGTAAATAAAGATTTGTATTTTATTTTCAAATCGAATCCTAATTTTATTTCCAACTAGGTTAGAAGCCGTCTCTGGAATTACCCCCATTTGTTAAACTCTAAATGACTTGCTTGAACGATGTATGCAATCAGTAAGAAAATACATGCATATTTCCTACTAAACTACACTAACCTATACGGCAATATGTCTCTTACATTAAATTCGGGAAAGGAGAAATAATATTTTTAGCAAACAGTAGTCCACGTCGCGTCGCGTCTTCGACCAACCGCAACCGTGTATTGACGGATGTAATGATGGCGAATGAAATATAAAATTCGCTGTTAAAGAGTCTAGGCGACGCACACAGGCGAAAAATCGATAAAAGTCGGACAAAACCTACACGTTATTAATTGTTGAACAAAATATTTTTAATATTACCTTTAAACCCTATTTGACTAAAAAAAAATATTTTAAGCCTAATTAAATTGAACCATATCTCATGGTAATGACATTATTAGGATTATGTACCAAGAACAGTGCAAAAAAGTCGGCGCCAACGAAAAAACTTCTCTAATATTGATTTCTCAGAAAGTGCGATTCTTGATAAAAGTTAGTGTATAAGAAAAAATAAATTTTGATAGGTAAATTTTATGTAAAATATACAAGGAAGCCAAAAGATTAAAAACTGTAGCTCTAAAAATCAATAAAATAAGTATTTTTTTAGAAAGCAGAATTAGATTACTTCTTTGTATTTTCTTGTTCGATTTTAAATATTATTGGTTTTTAGTAGTTATTTTTTTTTATTTTTGCGTCTCCATGTGTATATCACAATCTAGTGCTACGTTAAAATGATTTTTCTACTTTTATTAAGGATAGAATTTTCGGAAAAAACAATAATAATGTTAGTTTCCCATTATGACCAAAAACAATTTAAACCTAATATCAGGTAGTTTTGTTACTGAATATCAGGTAGTTTTGTTACTCCGTACGTTCGGTGTACAGACTATAGGTAAGTATTTTATTAAGTAGCCAGTTCCTGATTATTATTCATTCTACCCCTTTGCGCGAGTAATTAGACGTGTGGTCATTTGCACAACCAAATTTAAGGCTTACTTAAGCTAAGTATAGTTTTAAATGCTATTACGTAATTTATTACTGATTCAAAATAAACGTATTTATAACTAGACTTGCCTTAAGTTTGGTGGTACAAACGACCATTAGTCTATTAAATCATTTTAAAATTAAAACTAATTGTAGTAAAAAAAATAAGTATTGTAATAAAAAGGCAATACTGGTTTAAACATTTTATTCGTCAACTTAACCTATACTTGACCTAACGTAATAAAATATACCTCAATATTTAACTGGCTATAAGACCTATATTTTGGTAAAAGTCCAATTAAAATCTATTTTTAGTAGTTTTAAGTGATGCCGGAACAAAGACACAAACAGACACACAAACATTCTAAAAACTGTTGCTTTTGGTTCAGAACACCTTAAATAGACGATAGAAACCCCTTTTTTACAATTCTGCTTTATGTACAGATTTTTCATTTTGAACAACTTTATTAATAGTACAGATTAGAGCAAACGTAACTGTATAAATGCGCCATTTTTGTTAAGGGTCGCACTTGGTCGCATAAAATCATTGTTGTATTTGCAAAACAAGACTTCAGGCTTACGTCTAATCAAAGTTTTAAACTGGAATCTGACCGTATTGTTAACTTTATCCCCATGTAAAAGTAAATAATAAGATAAAAATACAAACAACTGTGCTACTTGGCCAGTTACCATAACCGTTATCCTCCTATTAATTTTATAAACAAAAAACGAAATTCATTTTAAACATACAAATTATCCCAAAAGTTTTAATAAAATAATCCACGAAAAACACCAACATGCATATAAACAAAATAGCACTTTATCTTCTGTAACTCATACGCTCTCCAAGAAACCGTTCTTCGCACTAACGTAGCGAAGTAACGGGGGGTCTCGCAGTGCTCGCGCGCACAGGTACCATAGATTGGTCATTAAGGTAGAGGTCCAAGGCCTAATTTTTGTATTCTAGGAACTTTTTGAAAACAGGGTTCTGTCCGACTTTTATCGATTTTTCGCCTGTGTGCGACGGGAGCAACTTTTAATTCCGGCCTGCGCATGCGTAATAACCTCAAAAATATAATAAATGATGCACTTGTTAATAAGTTTACCGATTTCCTAGCATCAGTCACGTAGTGCAGTGGTAAAGCAAAAATCAAGCTGGTTTTTTCGTTAGACTTTTTCCAGTAAAACTTTAGTTAAAAACTTTAAAAAACAAATCTTTTGCACGTCTTTCAAGTCTTTTGACAAATTAACTCTCTCTCATAGCCCTAAAGGTCACCCGGTGGAGGCTGTTTTTTCGCCGTTTTAAGTCCTATAATTTTACCAAAGGCCAACACCAGCCCCGGCCATACCCTGGTCGCGTTTTCTCAAAGTGAGCTTGTGCGCGCATACACTGTACTTTGGGACACTTGCAAATATATGTGTAAATAAAATATTTATTTATATATGTAAAATTGTAAAAAATGTAGGACAAATATGTAAAATTTGAACAATAAATGTATTTGAAAGTAAGTAAGTATCCACTTATTAACCTAGATGTGTTGGTTCGAATCCGTGCTCGGTCGCATCTTTTTTTAATTTTTGTCACTTAAAATATTATAAAAAATTAGGAAATCGGCTCTAAAAGGTGTATTGGAAACGGGTTAGCACTCCTTCCTCGATAAAAATGTTGTTTTGTCTTTTTTTAAAGGTCCCGAGCAAAAAATTTATCATGTCTAAGTAACCTAACCTAAAAATTATGTTTTGTTTGTTGTCCAGAAAATCTAGCGAACGGTGGATCGGAGGGCACCCTAAGGTCGGAACAGGGTTAGCACCTGGTTAGGGGCCCTGAACAGTCTCTTTCCTCGCAAGCGAAGAGGGATCGGTGGGAAAAAATCCACTATTGTTCCTTCCTCTGCGCATGCGGAAGCCCGGGATAAAAAGTTGCTCCCATCCCCTAGACTCTTGTGCTGTCGCCCGAATCCTCCGCTGTTGATCATTTATCCAGCTCTAGTAATAATAATCTACTATAATTATTGCTTGTATCATAGAAATTGATCAACGTAAAAGTACACTTTTGTTCCAAATAAAGACAACATCTATAGCGCAGAACTTGGCAGGGACAATACCATGCCCCCGATTTTTTCAAAACCTACTACGTATTTTGAGATACCCCTGTTATGTCTTTAGATGGACGAATTTGGGTGTGCCATCGCCATTTTTCTGACGCTCAGTTTATTTTGTGATGTTTTTTTTTCAGTTGCTTAAAAAACGGATCCAACAATCTTACCTTCGCTTTAGTTCGCAATTGATTTTCCATTCCGCAGCCGGTATGTATTTTGCTTTCTTGTTAGTAAAAGTAATTTACCCGGCTTTTTCAATTTGATTGCGCCTCTCAATCCAATTTACTTTTGACCCGCGCAATTAAACTCACCCCTATTTGCCCTCTTTTACAAAATCCGTGGCTCTAAGAATTGTTTACCAACATGGTTGTTTACGTCGCTGAGCTCAGCAATAGAGATTACAACATTTAATTAATTGCAAAATTAGTTGAAGTTGTACACGTGTTGTGATTATTAAATCCGTCTATTCGAAATTTTCGTATACGCGTATAAATATTAACTTAAATTGGTTATATGTAAAACTACGAGGATAGGCTGAAAAATCCATGAAATTATGACAGTTCAATTTTGTCACAGTGTTTTACCTATTTTAACTAATTACTCTTATTAAAACGCGCCTATTTAATTCCTGTCTTAGTTGAATTACTTGTGCCCTACTTGATCACGCTGTATAAGTTAGTTCTTGCCCTGTTTCCAATTTAGGTCCGAGGAGTTTTAATTTAATTTGACGCCCTTTATCTCATCTAAGTCTCCGCGTTCTCTGGTATCAGTAGCTTGCTTTGTTGTAGCGGTCCATAATGTGATTTAACCCTTTTTTTCTTGACCCTTGAATTTCTTCATGTTGTGCTTTGTCTCGGGTTTTTACTATTGGTGGAGGATTGTACTTAATTTGGATATTGCTAATTGACTAGTTCAACTTACCTTTTTTCTTTCCGGAATAGATTTATTATCGTTTACTTTTCTACTTTGACATTGGAACTGGCAGTCTGGCAGGCTGGGTTGGGTTGGGTTTGAGCAGACTGCTGGGGTGCACGAGGGGTTCTGGATCCCGCTACGCGAGTTGGCGTTGCGAGTTGGCGGTCGATTGCCAGTGTCGCCAACCTAGGGACCAGTATTTCAGATTTCCCTAGTGGTTTTGGGCGCTGCTCTTGGTGTTTTTTTTTGTTCTTGAAGTAACGACTTCCACTTTTTATTTGGCCATCAAATAGGTCATCAGTCTCAGGCTAATGTCGTTTTGGAGTACTTGTTGGGTCAAGCCTGAGACCGAGATATTAATTCCGGTTATGGAGTTTACCTGCCCTAAGCAGGGATTTGGGGCCTCAGAGTCGATGTAAAGAAGTCATCTATATGGCACCGGATACCCAGAGTGCTTGAGGCAGTCCTTTTCTTTGTCTCAACCAGATCAACATCTAAAACCCTCCAAGGAGGTTTTTTTCCAAAAGGGACATAAACATAGAAGTTTAAGAGGTTAGGGAAATATATGAAGGGGTTAAGTGTGTTAAGTCGTTTTATTTAGCTCAGTCTGCCTTTAAAAAAATTATAAATTTTTTGTGGGCGTAATATTATAATACAATGTAAAAGGTTGTAAGGTAATTTACCGAAAACAATACACCGAAAACAATTCACCAGAAATAGTTCACCGAAAAACAATTCACAGAAAGCAATTCTCCGAAAAACAGTTCGCTGAAAAACAATTCAACGAAAAATAATTCACCGAAAAACAATTAATCGAAAATGTTTTTTACCGAATAAAAATTCACCGAAGTAGAGTTAACCGAAGTAGTATGTCCCTTAAATAAATAATTCGCATCGAATTACTTGACTTGGAATTCCGCGTCATTTTCAATTAGTTATTTTTCGGCAAATTGTTTTTCGGTGAATTGTTTTTTGGCGCATTGTTGTCGGTGAATTGTTTGTGGTAAATTGTTTTCAGTCAATTCACCGGTCACCCATGTAAACACTTTCTAATCAGATAAACAAATTGTGGAGCAGATGCCGTTCTAACTTATTGTAACTACTACAGGGCTGATGATAATAATTTAAAATGCAACCTATCGAACTTGTCATCTATAAAATAATATTGTTAAGAGGTGCATTGTTTGAAGAATATATGTCAAAGTTCGCAAATAACATTAATGAAATATAGCTAGGTACTATTGTGAACGTCATTTTGCATTATTTTCAAGAACTACTCGTACATGTAAGCAGTATTAAGTGTTCCTACATAATATATGACGCGGACTTCATTGGTGACACTCTTTTTCATGCCAAACTTAAACCAACTTCGTATTAGAAGCTCCTTATTGTTTATTTGTTTTCCATTTATGGAATACCCCGTATACAGCAAGAAATTAGAAAGGCGCCTCGGCTCGGTTATATTCCTTAGGCGTCGATTTTATCAACAGCCAACTGTGTTATATAATTATTTATAATTTAGATGATAGCATGAAAGATTTTATCCAGTGAATAATAAAAATCTGCCGCTTGTTCCAAATTCGTGAGCTATACTGTTTATTTGGCGAGTGCAGATTTGCCTCTTACAACAGAGAAGTTTTGTATTACGTACTAAATATATCACGTGTGACTCATTGTACTTTAAATCTGGAAAACCGGAATTCTACAACAATACTACAACAATATTAGGCGTAAATGCTGACAATTGTATTTAGTTGGTGATTGCGCCGAAAAGGCATCGGAAGAAATAATGAACGAACGGGCCTACTATATGCCGCATAGGCCAGTATATCGCGACGACAAGGACACTACGAAAGTGCGCGTAGTTTTTGATGCGTCGGCCCACGCCCCTGGACTATTGTCATTAAACGAACAATTATATTCGGGAGAAAATTTGGTACCCGATTTAGTGCGGATTCTATTGAACTTTAGACTGGGTTCTATCGGTCTTTTTGCAGACATTGAAAAGGCATTTCTACAAATAGGACTGGCAGAGCAGGATCGAGATTCACATCGATTTTTGTGGTACGATGAGCCAATAAATAATAAAACACAATCAACGTCAGGACTGACGAATTTAACGACATATCGAATGAAACGAGTTACTTTTGGAGTAACTACCAGTCAATTTATTTTATCGGCAACTTTAAGAAAGCATTTTTTGGATCAACCCGAAGAGTTTTCTATAACGACCAGTTATTTATTGCAATCATTTTATGTGGATGACTTAGTGGTTTCAGTCAGTACTGCAGATGAAGCCAGCCAACTATTTAACGAGTCGAGGACAATACTTAAAGCTGCCAATATGAACTTACGAAAATGGTGCTCGAACGATCAAACGATGATTAAAAGAAGAAGATAATCTAAAATTAGTAAAGGAATGCATAAGAGTCTTGGGAATTTTATGGCATACCGCCACAGATGAACTAGCGGTTCCGATAAACTTTTCAACCAACGAAAGTTTCAATAATTTACCAACCAAACGAAACGTACTACAAACTATTGCAAGGATATTCGACCCACTAGGTATGCTTGGACCATTCACTGCAAGAGCAAAAATATTACTCCAGAATATGTGGAGAGAAAAGCTATCCTGGGATGCAGTTTTGCCCGAAGAATTACAGTCTAATTGGTTTAAATGGTCTTCGGAAATTGCATCACTGGCAAATTTTCAAATTCCCAGAGTAGTTTTACAAAATAAAACGAATAAGGTGGAGCTACACATTTTTGCATATTCTAGTTTGAGGGCCTATGGAGCAGTGGCGTACCTACGATGTTTGCACCTTAACGAATGTAATTTTTTAATAGCCAAAAATCGAGTGTCACCCATTAACGAAAAAGGTAATAAGGAACTTACATTACCTAAATTAGAGCTGACAGCAGCTTTGTGTGCTGCGAGACTGCAAACCTACATTTTACAAAATTTAACGTTAAATATTAGGTCAATAACGATGTGGTCTGATTCCAAGATAGCACTATACTGGATAAGAGGTAAAGCAGCAAAACGAGAAGTATATGTACAGAACCGAATAACCGAGATACAAAACATAACTCAAGGAACATGGAGGTATTGCCCAAGCGCTGACAATCCAGCAGATTTACTAACGAGAGGTGTTTCAGCGAAATTACTAATGCAATCTACATTATGGATACGTGGTCCAGAATGGTTACAAGGGGATCGCAATGTTGGCCTAACGATGAATACCATGAAAATTTGGATAATACAGTCTCAAGTTTTCTTATTAATCCAAAAGAAGAAACTTTACAAAAACAACTTATTAACGAACCAATTATGTCACTAGAAAGGTTTTAAAATCTTAACAAAGATTTGCGAGTAACCGCATATGTACAACGTTTCGTAAATAACGCCAAAAAAGGAACGGATAAGATAAGAGGCCCTCTAGAAGTTCAAGAACTCAACAATGCTGAAATATACTGGATTAAATTAACGCAACGAATGGAGTATCTTGAGGAAATAACATCATTATCCAACGCAAACGAGTTGAGTTCAAAATCATCCATTTTGACACTTAACCCGTTTATGGACAATAATGGTATATTAAGGTTGGGTGGCAGACTGGAAGAAGCTTCTTTACCGTACGAAACCAGACATCCAATCATATTACCAAAAAACACACTTTTTACAAAGAAAGTCATTATAAATTGTCATGTACAAGCTATGCACAGTGGAGTTAATTCAACATTAGCAATGACAAGAAAAAGGTACTGGATAGTTCAAGGCCGTCAACAAGTAAAATCTGTGTGTGGAAAATGTTTCCAATGTAAACGATTGCAGGGTAAATCTGGAAATGAGCCTTTTGCGCCCTTGCCTAAAAATAGATTGACTATTGCAAATCCATTTAATATTACTGGGGTGGATCATGCTGGACCGCTATATGTTACCATAGACAATAGGAAAATAAAGGTATATGTAATGCTTTTAACGTGTGCAGTGGTGCGAGCGGTACACTTAGAATTAGTGCCAGATTTAACGACTGAAAGCTGTATAAGAGGCTTACGTAGGTTTATTTCCCGTCGAGGGGTACCTGCTGTTATGTACTCCGATAATGCAAAAACATTTAGAAGAACTGCGCAGGAGCTGCATGAACTGTCCCTAATATTATCGAGCAATACAGTTCAGGACGTGGCAAAAACCCATAGAATAGAATGGCGTTTAATTGTGGAACGAGCAGCATGGTGGGGTGGTTTTTGGGAACGTATGGTAAAAACAGTTAAGGAAGCCCTAAAAATTACACTGAAAAAGGCTTGTGTTGGTTATGACGAATTACAAACAATACTTACTGAAGTTGAGGCCACAGTTAACTCAAGGCCGTTAACTTATAGCGACAACGACCCTAACAACTTGCTAATTTTATCGCCATCGCATTTTTTAATTGGTCCTAAAGATAGTGGACTTAAGATTATAGATTTAAGCTTACCAGAAATTAAGCGAAATATTATTCTAAAACAGTGGAAGATAAGAGAAGCGATAGTGAAAAAATTCTGGAAACGTTGGAGTACAGATTATCTTCAGCAACTCAGATCTGCCCACCATACGGAACGAGTTAAGTCTAGAACTATTAAACAAGGAGATGTTGTGCTGTTATATGAACAACACCTTCCTAGGCTTCATTGGAAGATGGTACGAGTAACAGATGTATATCAAGGTAGAGATGGACGAGTACGTGCTTGCGAAGTCCAAACGAGCAACGGTGTGAAACTTCGTAGGCCAGTTCAACTTCTGTACCCATTAGAAGTTGACCCTTGACCGCCGGGGGAGGATGTAAAAAACTATGCGCGCCATTGACTTTTCGACGCGATGTGTGGTCCTACCCTTGCAGATGGCAAGCCGGAGAACTTGGGTGCGGGATGAAAAGCAGTGTTCCATAAGTCAACAACGTATACGGAGCGTCCGGCCTTGACGCATTTAAGTGTTATACCGCCACATTTAGATTAAGGACTAAAAGACGCTAACTAGCTAGAACCATTTTTGTATTTATAATCATTATTTATATAGCTTTAGGTTTTCATTAAAGTGTTTTACGAATCAGTACGGGTTTTTAGTATAACGCAATTATCACAGGAGCCCTAGTATACCTACCTACTTGTTCTAAAAGTCTAATTAGTAAATTTCTTGCGACGCAGAATTTATTTTGATCAATAAAAAATTCCGAATGCAAAAATTCAGAGAATTTTCATTTAATCAGTCCTTAACCGAACCACGTTCGTGATGTGATGACCTAACTACCAGACGGAAAATTTTAGATCGTAAAAAATTTTTGTGTCTTTTCGAGTTTGCTCAGGTTTTAGACAGTAAGCATTTTTACGTCTTCGAGACTGTTAGCGCTATGCCTATGTCATTGGAGGGAAAGGGAAAACATCTGCAGGCAATTTGTTCCATAATCTGGAGACCTTAGGTATGCGTGAGTGAGAGAAGTGGGAATTTCTAGGTTTTTCTAGCTAGACTGTATGTGACGTGCTTCTGTTAGAAACACTCAAAGGGGAAATAAAAGCGGTTAGTTCTTCTGTGGAAAATCCGTGGAAATATCTGTAGGAAACGCAGCGCGGCGATAAGCGAGAAAAGGGTTTTCTTGTCAGGACTGGGCCACTGATGAGTCGAATGACTCTTTTTTGGATAGACTCGAGAATTTCAAGGGCCGAAGGTGATGCTGCTCCCCAAAATTAAATATTATGTTACTCAAATGGAAAGTAATGCACTATGTAATAAAAACCTTGCTAGTTAACTGTGTTAATAAATTATGTAAAATATATTCTTACACTTAATTAAGACCACCCACAAAAAATAACGTACCTACACAAGCAATTCTGGAGATGTCACTAAAGCTCATAAAACGTACCACGACAATTAATAGCCAACTAGTTTGTAGATAAATTATTAACCATTGTAATTTTATTATGGTTATTTTTTGTATATTGGAAAGGTGACATCTTTAAGAGTTACAATCTGATTTATTTATTGTCTCAGGTTGGGTTGGGTAAAATAGATGCCTGCTTGCCTTCCTCTGCTTTTTCTTCTTCTTTGACTTAAGGTTACCAGATCAAAGATTTTCTAGCCAGGACATGTTTATTTTTTACATTATTCACTGACTTAATGGCGTGATTTTGCTACTTTTAGGTATTTTCTGTACTTCCAGAACACAAACAACAATATGTTTTTGTTATATATATATATATATATATATATATATATATATATATATATATATATATATATATATATATATATATATATATATATATATATACACGCTTGAACGCTTGAACTAGAGAACCGAAGTGGGAGGTATATGTATATATGGTCATAAGTGACCTTCCAACAAATTTTCGGAATTGAATAGTACACACCGCAAAAGGAAACATGCGATACGTACTTCCCTCCGGAGTCGGGGAACTACGTTAAGTATTTATGTATTTTAGAGATCAGTTGGTATAGGTTATATATATATATATATATATATATATATATATATATATATATATATATACGAGTAGTGTTTTGAGAAGTAATTTTATTAATCAGTCATGTTTTTTCTGGTTATTTTTAAAATCCGCCCGGACGCACGTAGTAAAAACCCGAACATGTCCTGGCATCTCCGGACGTCTAGTAACCCTACTTCTCCGTCTTTTTCTAACTTTATATGGGATCGGCGTTCCTTTTTTCGTGTCCGCAACGCCAAATCCTGGACCTCTCTTTGTTCAGTATATTTTTAATTCTTTCAGTTGTTAAGTTTGTTATCAGCCTCATTTTAAATTAGTACCATAGACTGGAAAACCGTTTGTTTTAGTAGGTACTATGTTTGTCACCGTACCATCAGTAAGAGACGAGTCAAATTCAGACGATTAACACAATTTAAACAAGGTCATATTGTGGGTTGTGGGACTACGTGAAGCTAGCTTTCCAATCCGGGCAATTGCTGCCCACGTTCGGCAAAATGTGTCTAAGGTGCGTGAGTCACGCACCGTGACACAATAGACAAATTAATTTCGTGAATCTTTTCGCATGAAACATGAGACTTATTTCATTATCGAATAAGCCCTGTATCTATATGAAACAATGCAGACTGGCGTTTTTGAAACAGGAGACCAGAAATTGTTTCATATACAAATATCATAAAACACAACGTGCTCTGTTTGTTGACGGTTTCTTAAATTCTTTCGTATATTACCTGTCCATGACAAGTAAATGGTAGAAGTTTTTCTTGTTCATTCTGTATAACTCTTTAAACCTATCAGTATATTGTTTTAGTTCATTTCCAACGATAGTTGAGCTATGTTTTAAGTTTATTTGATTACTAGGATGCACCCAAAATCGTCTTTTTTTCTTAATATGATTTTTCCGGTATCGGCGGCGGTTTGCCCACCACAACAATCAGCTCATATTAGCTTCATCGGAAACCATTTTGCCAAACACTGAATGCAGAAAGATAGAATATTCAATTTAATGTATACGTAACAAGTTTCACTAGTATGCTTTGAACAAGACATTTTATTACATGTGATCTGTTTCACGAAATTAATTTCTCTAGTGTGTCACCCGCCTAAGGTGTTACGAGGTTGTAAGTCGTAGTTTCGGAAAGGTAGAGTACAACGTGTCCGTTGCTCTGGCCGACGCCGACGGAGAGACACTGACACTAACGCATGCCAAGCCAAGACTGTTGGGTTTTAGGAACCGATTCAACAGTTCTCGTGCTGAATGATTTAAAGCTGTTGGAAGGCCTCTATAATTACAGACGATTTATCGTAGAATTCTATATATTGGACTGCACCTTTGTGGAGCATCGACGCTAGGGATGTACGATGTTTGTCGGTACATCGGAAACATCGATACATCGGATCAGAACATCGGTGTTTTTACATCGATGGATTTTAACTCGATGTTTTATGACATCGATGGTAGGATTGGTAGGCTAGATCAATTTATAGAAATATTGATGATTTTAAAAATACATCAATGAAGATTTTTTAAAAGGTAATAAACTAGTCAAATTAGCTTTTTAGTTTTAAAACAGTTTTTATTTCTTTTATAAACCTTTAAATATTTGAGGTTATGCCGTCTAACGTCAAACACATCTGGTGACTGTTGTTGCTGTTATTACCAATGTTGCCAGGAAAATGAACATTTAGCAAGCGCGAAATATGGGCCATCTCAGCACAAAAGCCAACTTTGATTTTGATTGTAGAAAAATATCTTTATTGTAACTACAAACATTTCTAGTGATAAATTAATTTATTCAAACACAAAATATAGCACAAAAACAAACAAAAGAAAATAAAACAAACATAAAATACACAGGTAATAAAACTAAAAAAAAACATTTTTTGTTAATAAAGATTATCACCGAATTTAACATAACCCAAAATCAAACAAAATATTGTTTTTATCTCTTATTTTGTTTTTTATTGCAATAAAAAATACATCAATAAATTCGATACATCCATGCTTTTTAGTCGATGTTTTTCAACATCGATGAATTAATCGATGTTTCTGCTATAGCAATGGACCGAAATTTGATGCATCGCTGTTCAATGTATTTTGAATTGTGTGCATCCCTAATCGACGCCAAAGGTTTGAATAGTGTCGCGAACGACTTCACTGGGACCAAGTGTAATATGGTAGGAATACCCTGTATAGTGTATTCTAATATTATATTCTTTAGTAATTAGGTAATAAGTAGGTTACTAATGTAAGCAAGCAACTGTTAAACAATATTCTGCTGATTGGACAGATCACCGATTTGTCGAGAAGGTGGTAACCTACTAGAGGATAAGAATATACTGGGGATTTATAGCAACAACATGGTTTTTCACTAATTCCTATAACCCAGCGAACCTAAAATTATTACATGGCGATCCTGCCAGGATAAATAACAATATGGGGTCCACGCAATCAAAAGAAGAAGTTATAATTTCACAAACCGCAAGATGCTACAGCAAGAATAAAATCATTTTCACTGTCCGAATGGTTATTGATGATCATATTGGCGATTATAATTGGAATATTGGTATATGCAGTTCTGAAAAGCTACAAAAAAATGTATCAGAAAAAACATTGGAAGGGAGATAAATAAAAATGAAATTAGAAAATCCCGTGATGGTATTTCCAAGCAAGAAGATATAATTTGAATTTTCAGTTTTTTTTTAGCATTATATTTAATGGACAAATTAAAAAGTGTGAAGAAAACCAATGTATAAAATGGTGCATAAATAGAAAAAAAAAATTGTATGGACATTTAATTATTCTAGTTAAGAAAAGAAATTTGTAAGTAGAAATATATTAGTTATTAAGCAATGTATTCGGGTTAAATGATAATTATGATAATTTTATTAAAGAATTTACACTTAGATAACGATATAGGTGTAAAATGTTGACCCAAATAACAATAATTAATTTATGGAATTTGCTAAACTAGAGAAAATTTATCAGGAACTTACTACCCTTAGAACATATTGTAAAATTAAATTACGAGCGACGTAAACAACCGATTTTACAAACAAAACTTAATGAAGCAAAAAGTCTTTCTCGAAAGTAGATTCGGAGATTGTAGTTATTAATCAAAAAATTAGAAACTCGGAATTCGACGATAACGAAATTCTTTTAATAAAGCAATTAGTGGAAAAAATTAAAACAACTTACCAAGACATTTTACGGATAACCAAAGAAGACAAAACACCGGACACAAAAATGACATCATTTGATTTAAAAGTTGCCGTGAGCCTGTTGCCCACAATGGACGACACAGAGGACACTACAAACAAACTAATCGACGCAATAGATCTTTATAATTCAATGCTAAATAGTGACGGTAAAACCCTTTTAATAAACTTTGTTCTTAAAACGCGCTTGTCAAATAGTGCTAAATTGCGATTAAAAACCAGATACAATTCCGTTGACGATTTAATGGTTGATATAAAAACGCACCTTCTTACTAGAAAATCCGACACCGCTCTTCAAGCTAAACTATTCCGAGCTAAGCAAGGAGATAAGTCAATCGAGGAATTCGGAAAATCAGTAGAAAATTTGTTCGCTAATCTGACGATTTCTGAGGCTAACGGTAATACGGAAGCTTATAACATTTTAAGACCTATTAACGAAAAAACCGCCATTAAAAGATTTGCGGAAGGTCTTAGAAATTCAAGGTTAAGTACAATAATATCTGCAGGAAATTTTTCATTTTTAAAAGACGCGATTCGGGAAGCACAAGATGAAGAAGTCGCATCGCACACACATTTTTCAGAGGTAATGTCTATGTCCAGTAATAGGGGTAGAGGAACTTTCAGTAGAAACTTCGCACGAGGTTTTACACAAAACAGAAATTGTAACCGAAACTACAACAACTATCCAAACAAACACTTTAACAATAATTTTCAAACTAATCATTACGAACGTAACAACAATAATCTACGATTTCAGCAATTTTCTAGAAATCCTAGAGGACGTACAGTTTTTCGAGGAAATGGTAATCGAAGAGGCACGCGTGAAATTAGACACAATGTACATATGGCTGAATTAACCGTTAACGCTAGTCAAGAACATGCGACCGGTAGTAAATTAGATAAAAACTCTGATACACAAAACTGTTCAGGAAAATTTTTTCGTCCCTAAAACAAAATGCATAAGTAAACAAATATTTACATTCTCAAACAATTATTCTAATTCAGTTACATTTGTAGTAGATAATGAAAATATAAATTTCTTAATAGATACAGGTGCAACCTTATGTGCAATTAAATCAGAAATTTTAAACCCAAACGTAAAGTTATACAAGGAAAATATAAACATTAAGGGTATAGGCGGAATTTTAAATTCTGAAGGTTATGTGTATTTAAAATTTAAAGGGGGAGTAGCCACATTTGAAGAGAAATTTTATGTTTTCAATTCGCTAACATGTTCAAATAATAGTATTATTGGTGAGAATTTTCTAACAAAATATACCGCAATTATAAATTACGAAGAAAATACAGTGTCTTTAGCAAATTTTGGAAATGAAATAAGTTTACCTTTATATTCTAACGGTAATACCACTTTAGTAATTCCTCCAAGATGTGAAAGTATTTACTATTTAAGTACAGGTAGGACAGAGGAATGTGTGGTAATACCGAATGAATTATGCCCGGGTGTATTTATGGCTGGTGTGTTAGCGAAACCCAAAAATGGAAAAATTGCAGTAAAAATTTTAAATACTCGAGAGGAAGAAGTTACGTTAAACAATTGTATTCCAAAAACAGAAATGCTGAGTGAGTATGAATGCTGTCAATTTTCTGCTTCGAATATATCAGTTGATCGTGTGAAAAAATTATTAAACCTATTAAAATTAACTTATCTAAATGAGGAAGAACGAACGGCAATAGAGAATACGTGTGTAAAGTTTTCAGATATTTTCCATATGCCAGATGATAAGTTAACAGTTACTAACCTTTATAAAGAATCCATTCATTTAAAAGAAAATTCAACACCGGTTTATGTCAAACCATACAGACATCCATTTTCACAAAAAGAGGAGATACATAAACATATTTCAAAGATGCATCAGAACGGTATAATTGAGAGTGCGCAGAGTGCATGGTTTTCGCCAATTTTACTTGTCCCCAAAAAGACGGACGCTACTGGAGAACAAAAAAGTAGACTAGTATTAGATTATAGGCTAGTAAATCAAAAACTTGCAGATCAAAAATGGCCTTTGCCAAATATTGTCTATATTCTAGATTCTCTTTCAGGAGCAATGTACTTTTCCCATTTAGACCTTAGCCATGGATATTACCAGGTAGAATTAGATGAAAAAAGTAGGAAATATACTGCTTTTACCACTGACCGTGGTCAATGGCAAATGACAAGATTGCCAATGGGCTTAAAAATCAGTCCCAATACTTTTTCAAGGTTAATGACAGTTGCCATGTCAGGCCTGAATTACGAAAAATGTTTTGTTTACCTTGACGATCGTATTGTTTTTGGCAGAAATCTTGCCGAACACAATAAAAATCTTATAGACGTATTCAGTAGACTTCGTAAAGTCAATCTCAAATTAAACCCATTAAAATGTGAATTTTTGAAAAAATAACTTCTTTATCTAGGTCATATAATTACGGATAAAGGTATTCTACCGGATCCAGATAAGGTCAGAGCACTAAGAGAATATCCAACTCCAAAAAATACAAACGAAGTAAAAAGGTTTGTCGCCTTCGCTAATTACTACAGAAAATTTATACCACACTTCGCAGAAACAACAATAGCTTTAAACAAATTGTGTAGGAAGTATGCAAGATTCGAATGGACAGATGAATGCGAAAAATCTTTTAATTCCCTAAAAAATGCGCTTACGCAACACCCTGTATTAGAATATCCAGATTTTTCCGATAGTAACGAATTTATTTTACAAACGGATGCGTCTAACATTGCTATTTCAGCAATTTTGGCAAATAAAAATGGTAAACCAATCGCATACGATAGTAGAGGTTTAAATAAAGCAGAAACAAATTATCCAACTATTGAAAAAGAGCTGTTAGCAATTTACTGGTCAATAAGATATTTTCGTCCATATTTGTACGGACGGCACTTCAAAATTTTAACAGACCATAGGCCTTTAGTCTATTTATTTAATTTAACTGACCCTTCCAGTCGCTTAACAAAATTTCGATTAGGACTAGAAGAGTATGATTTTCATGTTGAATATATAAAAGGAAGCGAGAGTGTCACGGCCGATGCGCTGTCAAGAGTATTAATTTCATCGAATGAATTAAAAAGCATGAACGAAGGAGTGATTTCTGTTATGACTAGGGCACAATGTAAAAGAATGGAAAATCCAGAAGGTGAGTTAGAAAGTGAGAATGCTACGAGTGTTTGGCCTTATCAACCAAATATTGTAGAAATTCTTAAAAAACCCAAGAATTGCACTGAGTTAATACTCACGTCAATACAAAAAATAAACAAATTAAACAAAGACATAACTGCGAAATCGGGAAGTTTATATTATGTTCCGTTACATTCTACCTTATATGTAAATCAAGATACTCGATCGACATTGGCGCGAGACGAAATGTTGAGAGACTTGAATCATTTATGTAAGGAGATAAATGTTATTGAATTAGTTATTATAAAAAATAATACTAATGAAAAATTTATTACATGGCTAGCTAAGCAAATAAAAAATAACTCCAATTGGACCGGTCCCCGTATATGTATAATAAAAGGAGTTAAAAGAATAACGGACAAAGATACAAAAAGAATAATTTTAAATGATTTTCACTTACTTCCCACTAGTGGCCACGCAGGTATTAATCGTATGGTTAATAATATTAAAAATTACTACTTTTGGCCAGGTCTTGATAGCGACGTTCGAAACTTCGTAGGAAAATGTGACAGTTGTCAAAAACAAAAACACACAAATAGATATGTCAAAGAACCCATGGTAATAACTTCAACCGCATCTTCGCCATTTCAAAAGTTATACTTAGATATAGTAGGGCCAATACCAAAAGATATAGATGGTTATTCTTATATTCTTACGCTTCAGTGCGAATTAACAAAATTTGTAGAGGCATATCCTCTTAATCAAAAAGACGCGATATCAGTTGCAGAAAGTTTTGTGGACAATTTTATCTTAAGATATGGGGATCCGCAAGAAATTGCCACTGACAGATGTGAAGAACTTATCTCAGCCGTAATGAGTCAAGTTTGCAAACTTTTGTTGATAAAGCAAACTCAATCAACAGCATATCATCACGAAAGCATAGGTGCTTTAGAAAACTCACATAAGGTCCTAGGTGCATATCTCAGAAGTCAAACACAAGAGCATGACGCGGCTTGGAGCACTTGGATTCCATACTGATGCTTCAATTACAATACGACTGTACATAGTGTACATACCGAGACTAAGTATATTCCTTTTGAACTTGTTTTTGGTAGAAAATGTCAAATGCCTAGTAATCTTAGCGACACTTTAGAACCAATAAACAACTTTGATAGTTACCCCCTTGAACTAAAATACAGACTACAAAAAGCACACAATGACGCACGAACAAACCTAATACAATCAAAATTAAAAAGAAAACAAAGTTACGATAGAACTATGAACCCGATAAGTTATAAAAAGGGAGACATGATTTTATTAAAAAATTAAACTGGTAATAAAATATCTAGTCCTTGTTTTTTGGGTCCATATTTGGTGGTAGAGGAATTATCGCCAAATGTAAAAATCCTTAAGGAGAATAAGGAAATATTAGTGCATAAAAATAGAACTAAGTTATATAGATTTTAGGAATTTCATTAGTTTATACAGGGTGTTTCCTTATTGAATGTCAATATTTAAGGGGGCGATTTTTGGGTCCATTTTAAAAAGAAAACTTCATATGAACGTATGTCCTAAACGTCTTAACTTTTGAGATACAGGGTGGTAAAGTTTTCAAAAATAAATAGTTTTTTATTAATATCTGTAATACCACTTTAGATATTTCAATTAAATTTGGCATACATGTACTATGTATCAAGAGGCATTATTTATTGTACCACAACTTTTTTATTTCCACCAGTGGCGTTCGTACGGAATTTCACCTGCATATTTTGGCAGACATTGATGGTACGCCATTGATTTCTCGTAAAATTAAAATTATTCCTGAAATCCCCAATTATTTCTAAGCCAATTTGATCTCTTGAATTTTTTCAATCCGATGCACGGTTTTCGCTTAAAAAAATAAAAACCATTTCTCTGCATGATCATAACAATATCGTTAATATGACAATATCACCATGCAGAGAAATAGATTTTATTTTTTAGATCAAATTTGCTTAGAAATGAATAAGGATCTCAAAAATTAACTTCCTTATTCATTTCTAAGCAAATTTGATCTAAAAAATAAAATCTATTTCTCTGCATGGTGACATTGTCATTCTAACGATATTGTTATGTTCATGCTGAGAAAAGGTTTTTATTTTTTTAAGCGAAAACCGTGCATCGGATTGAAAACCTTCAAGAGATCAAATTTGCTTAGAAATGATTGGGAATTTCAGAAATAATTTTAATTTTACGAGAAATCAGTGGCGTATCATCAATGTCTGCCAAAATAGGCAGGTGAAATTCCGTACGAACGCCACTGGCGGAAATAAAAAAAATTTTTGTACACTAAATAATGTCTCTTGATACATAGTACATGTATGCCAAATTTAATTAAAATATCTAAAGTGGTATTACAGATATTAATAAAAAACTACTTATTTGTGAAAACTTTACCACCCTGTATCTCAAAAGTTAAGACGCTTAGGACATACGTTCATATGAAGGTTTCTTTTTAAAATGGACCCAAAAATCGCCCCCTTAAATATTGACATTCAATTAGAAAACACCCTGTATATCATTAGTTATAATAAGAAAAAAAAAGGGCCCTCTCTTTTACTTACTCTCTCCTTATCTACTACTACTATATTCTGTTAACTCTTCCTTGCTACAGTTCTTTTTCCTAGGTTAAATTATGTTAGATATAACTTTTACAGGTAACTACAGGTATTTTCAACGTATTACTCATGTTACGAAAAAGAAAATTCTTTAAAAATTTCCGGGGGAGGTGTAATATGGTAGGAATACCCTGTATAGTGTATTCTAATATTATATTGTTTAGTAATTAGGTAATAAGTAGGTTACTAATGTAAGCAAGCAACTGTTAAACAATATTCTGCTGATTGGACAGATCACCGATTTGTCGAGATGGTGGTAACCTACTAGAGGATAAGAATATACTGGGGATTTATAGCAACAACATGGTTTTTCACTAATTCCTATAACCCAGCGAACCTAAAATTATTACATGGAACTCTGTACAGGGGCGGCTACTTACAATGGAACTCTGTACTCTGTAGTCTTCTCCGATTAATCTGGATTCTGTTTAGGAACGTAGTAGGTCTTGTATGTGATATAGGGAGCCATATGTATTGGTATAATAGGGTCCACTTCTTTTTCATTTATGGAGCCATGACGCCCATGCTTTACATAAAGGAAGTGTTGTAACTCGTAATGGGCATGTTTTAAATAAATCTATTAATATTATTGCACAATCAGTCAATTTAAACATTCACACCACATCACAAAATGACGTCGATAATAACAAAAATATTAAGGTCTAAAATTCGACCAAAATTTACAAAATATGTGTCCAGTCTGACCTCATCCTACGAAAAACAATTGAACCCGGCCACACCGCTATGCGCCCCTTCTGCCGTTTTAGTGCTAACAAAAAATGTTTATATTTTACTTGTAGCACTTTTTAATCTTCGAATTTAGTTTTAGACTGCAAGTTTTTTCGGAGCGCTTCAGTGTATTTAAATATAACTATTATTTTATAATTTAAAGAAATGATTTTTAATTTTACATATTTAAATATAACGATGAACTACAAGAGAAATAATAGTAAAACCCAAACCTCGGCGTTAAATAGTTTTTTTGCTCCTGTCATTCAGAGATAACAGTTAATATTTATTGGATCCTGCGTAAATATCCTTTTTAGGTTGCAGAATATTATGCATTGATTGTTTTCTCAGTTCTCTTAGTATTTCTCTGTAATAGTAGTAGTAGTAAATTTCGGATATTACGTTTTTTACAGCCTTTTATTTGACTTTACCTGTTAGTTTTCTTGTATGTATGTTTGTATGCATGTATGTATGTATGTTTGTTAGTATGTTTAGGTCAAATATTGCGATCAAAATTTCGACTAATTCTAAGTAACCTAGAGCTTTGAAATTTCGCCCACATGTATAAGTCCAGTGACAATGCAATATAGTATATTTAATATTGTTAACCAGATAAAACCAGACCAGATGCGAAAGCTCCAATGCCGCCTGTACTTCATGCGACGGCGAGCCAAGGATTAACGAGACGATCCACCGGCTGTCTGGCCTCTAGTACGGAGACCGAGGTTATAAATTTAAATCACAGCATCACAGCCACTGCCGTGTCTTCTTCAAATGCAACGTAACTGCTCTATAGTACAGACGCCTGCACTATCGCAAAGCGACGGTGCAGGCAGCCCTCAAGGTCATTGAGACTGAACATGATATTTGACAGTCTTTCGCATCTGGTCTGGTTTTATCTGGGATTATTCTAAATCCAATATGGCGGACGCCTCAAGATGGCGGATTACCTTTTTCTTTACAATCCCCTTGATATGGGTATAAAATGAAAGGGTTTGACGAGTAGAATACGATAGGCTATGTGACGTCATTCTAAACCCAACATGGGGGACGCCCCAAGATGGCGGATTACCGTTTCCGTCACAATCCCCTTGATATGGGTATCAAATGAAAGGGTTTGACGAATAGAATACGATAACATATAAAATGTGTTATAATAATGATACATTATCAGAAATGCATAGGTTGAGACTTAACTAAATATTTAAAAATAAAATATTGTAAAAAATACTTTTTAAAAACAAGCTTTTATTATTTCGATGTACTAAAACGAAAAAAATAAGTATAGTTCTTTTATTGTGGCATTGCTAAATGCTATTTATAGTGGACGTAGTTCGCGTGGGTGTATCCTAATAAAAGTAGTATCAAAGTTATCACTAAAACAGATATAATGTATTATGTTAAATGTATTGCTTTAAAGGCTGGTCGCGTGGATAGAAAGGAAAAAAATACATACTTAGGTATCTACTTACAATTTCTGCCAAACAAAATTAATTCCTGTATGAACTTTTCGCGCGCTACAAGCTTTTAAGACAATAAATATAACATAATATATTATACCTGTTTCAGTGATAACTTTGATACTACTTTTATTAGGATCCACCCACGCGAACTACGTCCACTTATAAATAGCATTTAACAGTGCCACAATGAAAAAGCTATACTTATTTGTTTTCGTTTTAGTGCATATAAATAATAGAAGCTTGTTTTTAAAAAGTATTTTTTTACAAGATTGTATTCATCATGAATTTTACCCTTCGTTACCAATCATCTAAACACAATGAAGATTCGTCAAAACAGAATTTTTAGTGCCAGTAAAATAACAGTTCGTGGCATTTTTTTTGAGAAAAAAAATTATAGTGGTGTCACGAACAATACGCTTTTAATGAAAGCAATGTTTATGTGATTGTCCCTAGAAGATCCAGTAAGGACAAAAATTAAATTTCACTAACGACGTATATAAAAAACAAACAAATAGCTGAAAGTCATTAGGAGGCATTATACGCCCCGAATAAGGCGAACGAGAATTAGAAAATATGTGACCGAATAATAATTAAACGGACCAATAATGGACGATAATAATTTATCTACGAAATGTTTTATTTGCCATTGTCGCAGTGGATTTTATTGGTTTTTCTGACAAGTCACGCCGTTTATTGGTTTCACTTATTATATTTTTGTAGGTGGTCTTTATTAAGCGCGAATATATTAGGTATATTGGCAATTAATCATTTATGTCTTTAAGTTATAATGCTATATAAATGGCGCTGTTTTTAAAGAGGTGTATGGACGTTAATATTTTTAAGGGCCCAAATTGGTGCGAAAATAAAGAAGTTAAGATAATGCATAAATCTATTTATACATTTTCAACCGCAAATTTTTCTATAGTAAGATCCGCACTGTTCGTTTTTTTACAAGCTTTTATTTAAGTTCACCTGTTTGTTTGTATATATGTATGTATGTTTGTTAGTATGTTTAGGTCAAATATTGCAATCAAAATTTCGACTAGCTCTAATTACGCTAGAGCTTTGAAATTTTCCACACGTGTAAAACTTTTGAACAACACTTTAATAATGGAATCTCGATGACAAACCACACAACTTTTCACTATGACATTTTTCGAAATTTTTACAAATACTACCTTTTTTAGGACATGTTCTTAGAAAATGTAACCCTTGACAGCTAACATGGATCACTTGACTATCTTTATGTATGTCACTTTAGGTTCTTGGTGAAGCAAAAATTGATGCCAAAGTCAGATTTGACCTTAATGAAATTTTAAAAAGGTTTCTCGTATGGTGCAGACTTTTTGCCGGTCACTGTATATTATTCAGACTAAAAGTTACGGTAGAATCAAGTTCGAAAACAGTAGGTGGAGGCCGAAAACGATAGATCTACGGGTAAACGGTGGACCTGGTAACATTGCAAACAAATAATAAAACAATAAATCCCTTTACGCCGGCTTTTTTCAAAGGCGGTATCGGTCTTTCGGTGTATGTTACCAAAGGCAAACAAACAATTTTACACTTCAAAATAACATATAACGTTCATTTCGCCCGTGGCCCTATGCCCTATTTAGTTGTTTTAATATTTTAGATTAAATGTGACGTCACGAAGCTTATGATTCCTCCCCCCTTGCCACGTTTTGTCACACTTTGTGGACCCCCTTCCTCCCCCTTTGCGTGTGACGTAATTAATGGGTGACCCCCTATCTCAGTGCTAAATTTCTAATTTTTGCGTCGAATACTTTCAGAGAAAATCGCCTGTGACAGACGGACGGACGGACGGACACCGAAGTGATTTCGTTTTTGCTAATTTTAGCACGGAACACCAAAAAAAACAGTTAAAAACTTTTTCATAAAATAAACATGCAGGCTGCAGAAAATCCATAGTAATTTGGTTGCCGGTTGCATCGAGTTAAGACTGGGTTTAAATATGGAAGTGACTCCGCTGCCGGCGCCGGCTGCCGTCATGGATGCCGGCGCCGGCAGCCATCATGGATGCCGGCGCCGGCAGCCGAGCTGTTTGCCGGGAAAGTTGCTCCGATGCCGGCGCCGGCAGCAACCATGGATGCCGGCAGCATTACGAAATTAGTGTCAAAATAAGATGAGAATCAAAATACCTTAATTCAATCAAAATATGTTAATTTATTATAGTGTAAACTTTAACGAAACTTATATCTTCCTACAAAAATATAACAATTGTTATTATTCTGCGAATTTAAGGGTACAAATAAGAAAAATATACTTATATAATATATATACCTTCAATAAGAGTGTTCAATTTGTCTGATATCAATTTGATTGGAATTCTTGCCTTCTATGGATATATTGCCATTTTTTGAGGTAGAAATAACTAGCAGAGCCTGTAACTCTGTGTCTCTGTTTTGCTATAAAATTGAAATAAGCTTTGGATGAAGTATGATTGTGGTTTCGTTCAATCCCCAGGATGCATAGAAATTGTTTACACTCACTTACTTTCAAGAAAATGCTAGCCTGGCAGCCTTTCTTACACGTGGAACACTTCCTTGTTGACTTTTTATTTTTTGTCTTGAATGGGCTTCCACCTTTAACACAGGCTAACCGCAGATAATAGTATTTCTGCTATCACGCAACCAAAACTCATTGTTTGTGGCTTTCTTGTATTCCACCAAAACACAATTAAAATTTTCATATGAAGAAAATTTATCACACACTAATATTTTATAGTTTTTTCGCAAAATTAAAACAACACAATGTTTACATATCATTTAAAATACGTAACTATAATTATTTTAGGTTAGAACTGCCGCCATTTCGTTTTGGCCGTATCTGAACCGGCGCCGGCATCCGAGAAATTGTACCCGGGTGCCGGCGCCGGTATCCATGCATCAACGTTTTGGGAACCGGCGCCGGCTGCGGAGTCACTTCCTTTAAATAACATTCTTAATCCTAATTGAATTTTTTGTGCGTGGCTTTATAAAGATGTTCAAACATCAGAAAAATAGGCAATTATCATAAAAATAAATGTTATTTTTATGATAAATGATAAAAATATATTATATAATAGATATCTGGAAATTCGTCCAAGAAAAAGTACGAAGTATGACAATCTCACAATCTCAGGGGGGGGGGGGGGGGGGGTCACGGCCCAATATCCCCAAATTGTTTGGCAGTTTACAAGAGTCTTGACTATTTTTCGGTAATTTTGCCAACGGCACATTGACACTTCTAACGCATCGGTATTTTAAGTGCATAGTAATGACAATAATAAAGCTATTATCTTGCTGCTAAGTTAAAATCGCAACGTATCACAAAATGCATAGTACCATAGCCTTGGAGACGGCTGTGATAGTACGGATTAACCAACATATTTAAGAGCAGTATTTAGCGCCCATAACTACATTTTTCTTTTGTTAACATTGTTGTTGCTCAGTTATTTCCTGAAAAAAGCATACACTGTTTAGTATATAAAGTATAGACACATAAAAAATGTATAATTCGTTAAAGGAAACGAAATTTTTTATTGTGGTTTTCCTTAAAAACCAGACTCGCCGCAAAAATGCGACATACGTATCGAATTTATGAAGCAAAAATATAAAATAACTTGTGTTTTCTTTTATTGTGTCAATAAAGCTTAGTAATTGCGATAGAAGGGAACGAACCATTCTATAGTTGACATTTCATTTTTTACAGGATGGCAGATTCAACCACGATATAGACACATTGACAGGCTACAAGACGAAAACGTTACTATGTATGCCAATCAAGGACACCAATGGAGATGTAATTGGTGTTGCCCAAGTAAGTATTTCTGCCCTAGTTTCGCTAGCTCTTGCAGCGCACTTTTGTTGGACTATGTATCAATGACAACTAACAAACTAACTCTCCGTTTAGAGTCATCTTTGGCAATAATATTAACATAATGTGCTGTCACATCCTAAGTATCCAGTTGCCTAATTATGTAGGTGTTTCGATCAAGAAAACGAATTAGTATTATAATAGTAAACGTTTCGAACTTAAAGCTTAGGGGCAAACATTGATTTTCCAGATTGATCGCTCAACGCCGAAATAAGAAAATAATAAGAGTTCATACAGGTGCAGGTATGGATCGCTGTCACCTTTTTTTTTTCTTAAATTACTTACCTTAATTGTTAAATAATTCAAATTTTTCTATATCTAGTCTTTGTGCCTTTTGAGATTAAAAATGGCTTCTGTCATATTTATCTCTTATAATTTGGCTATTAAAAACTCAAAAAGACGATTACGATTGCCATCTACTTTATCTCCAGTTTCTAAGTTATTTTCAATTTTATTTGCATTTTTGGTATTTGTTTATGAAAAATCAGATACAATACACTTCTTCGCAACCAAACAAATTTGATACGATCCCGTTCTATCACCTTTTTTATGTTACTTTTCCTCTTAGTAATAGATGTGTACATACCTGTATGCTTACTCTTATTGTATTCTTTCCTAGGTACCACCGTGCAAATGTTGAACTCTGTCAAACTTAACACTTTTGTGTTGATGTTCCCACTAACCCTAAATACTAGTGATATTTGATTTTCTAATTAAGTTGGCAAAATAAAAAAAATCAGGAGCGTAATGGACTTTTAAAATTTAAATTTTATCGAGAAAAAACTTTTTTTGTCAGTTTTAACTGTATTATGTTTGTTTCACTCACTATTATTTGTTTTGTATATTATTATGTTACCGGGAACTTGCGAAATCCGACAATCTGCGAAATGCCTAGCCCCTTTTCAATCCGACCAATTTACCAGGCATTGTGCAAATTGACGAGATCTTCCGATAATTTGAAAAATGACTAAAACACTTTAGGCAATCTGTAAAATGCCTGCTACAATCGTCAATATGCTTAACAGAGATTAATATCTTAGGTACATTGAGTAGGCATTATGAAAACCGTTGGCTGACTAGAACCAATTCTCATTATGTAGGAGTATTGTGAGATATATTTCACAAACCTGAGCAAACCTAAATTTATACATACAGGTTTTAAATCTGTAATATTTGTTTGTGTTTGTTTCGGACTGGCTGTTCACAATGTTAATTATGTCTTCTCGTTCAACAAATGCCACAAAGGTGTTGTTATAATTATTTTTACTGCACAATTTACTTAACTTCTCGAGAAATAACTCTTTTTTCCCGCCCTATATGGCCTAGTTCGTTGCGACAATGGCAAGGCAATTATTGTTCGCAAAACGCCTAGCCAATGTGTGATATTCAGATTACAATTCAGCAGACTGACGATTTTAGCAGGCAATTTACAGATAGCGTGAAGTATTTTAGTCATTTTTCAAATTATCTGAAGATCTCGTCAATTTGCATAATGCCTGGTGAAATGGTCGGCTTGCAAATTGGCTAGGCATTGCGCAGCGTGTCGGGTTTTGCAGGTTGCCGGCAACATATGTACTATAACAATCATTAGAAATCTTGGTGTCCTAACCTTTGCTCAGCTGTGTACTGCTCGTTCTTATTGTAGTCAAGCCCCTAAATAAATAAATAGCTTATTTCAGCTGCACTGTAAACATTGTAGGAAAAAATTTTAAACCAGTTTCTAGAGCAGATATTATATTAGACTTTCCTTTTCTAAAAATTTTTTCAAATTGCAGTCAAACAATTTTAAACGTGTTTCCTAAGGTGAACCAGGTAAATAAATAAAACAAGACAGTGATATTTATTTAAAATATTGCAGACGCAAGATGATAACGTATTACATAAACAATCCAGAAAATGCGCTTCTTAATATATTCGATTATGGCGTAATTTAAAAATATACTAAGACTCTTATGGGAAATGCTTGGAATTCAATGTACATTTTTATGGGGAGTGATTTACTCCCTGCATTGAAGCAATCACGTTTAAACGTTTCGTTCACCAATTTCTGAAGAAACTAACTTATAGCCCGCTAAAAAATCAGCGGTGCAGAGATAATTTTTAATAAACCTTCAATTGAAGATTAAAGCAGATAATTGTAAAAACAAGTACAGCCGGACAACACGCATGCAGTCGGTTTTACGAGTTGTTAGTTGCAACTAACTAAGAACACATGCTACTGTACAATTACACGTTAGCTTCCCAACTTACCTGAAACTGAAAGTAGATTTTAGTTGAACTGACCTTATTTTAATTTGCTTATGCAGAACTGTATAACCTTATACATTGCTTGCTGTGTGTGTTATGTAGATGCATCGACCAAAAGTCTTCGTCACAACACAACGTGTAGAATTAAAATTTTAGTTAGAAATAAACATTATCTGCAGCAGTTAAATACTCATGTTTGGCATACATGTCATGTATTTCATGATGAATATAATATGCCCTAAAATTACTGACCTCAGTAGCTGGTCTAGTCTCCTTTTTTTAAGAGACCTGGTAGTCTCCTTACAGGGCCCATCTTTGTATTTTGTGATGGTAAATTCATTAATACTTACCTGTTGCAGCAGAATTTATCTAAAATATGATACATATGTGCATTACATATGTATTACTATTTTATATATGAGTACATACAGTATTTTGATGTAGTTTTTTATGCAACACAGACGCCTTAAATTTAATATTTCAGTAAGTCTTCATAAAAACTTTTACTTTTCAAAAAATCAAATATTTTAGGTTTTAGAAATCAAAACTTTTATTATAATAGTGACACTTCTCTAAAAATTCAATTTGCTCAATATACATCGCATACAAATTTAAGAATAATAAATGAATGTACTTTGTTGCTCTAGTATAAACCACATACTTACTCGAAATGCAGCTCTTTCATCATCCAGAAACTATTTTTTAAAAAACTTAAATACATTGCTCACAATTTGCTGAGCAGTAGAATTTTCTTATAGGTATACCCAACCTGAACAAACAACAATTTTTAAATACAGATTAATTTATTTTATCGTACTACTAAAATATTAGTTTTATAGTACATCAAAAACTAATAAAAGCACCAAAAAAAACGACTGACAAATAACAAAAATTCGGAAAATCACAAAAAAATAAAGGATTTGTTCCGTAATGTCCAACCCTGGGCGACAAATAATGTCAATCAGCTGATGCTGGTAATTTTATTTTCAGGATAAAGGATAATTCCGTTGCCAACACAAAAGTGTTACGTTAGACACAGTTTAGGTCTTAGAACCCCTTTTTGGCAATGTTTATTGTTAAAATAGGATTTTGATAGTGTTAGTACTAACTTCTGGAGTTATGTAAATTTGACAGTTAATGTGGCAAGAAACTTAAATCTATTTGATTTTTGGTCGCAAAACTTTCAAAAACTTTTTTATTCTGTCATCATTTCACACTTTGACAAATAATTCTTGGGGTATCTTTGTTCTTGTATTCGTTCAATTTGGTACCTAGGTATATATTTTGCGACTTATAAGTAGGCCCAAATATTAAGAAACAAGTCGCAAGTAAATCATTTACTTGTTTATTTACTATCATAGTGACCATAGTGATGCCACGTATAATGCGTATTTTTTGATTGAATTTTTACGTTGCTCTAAACTAAATACCAAAACACAAAACAACTATATAGCAACGAAAATCTTTATTATAACTAATATTCCCCAAAACTAAATGAATGAATGATTTTCCAGTTTTTTTATTTCCCCTATGAGGTGATTTTCTTTAGAAAATCTTTCTGATTTTGGATGTACTTATAAAATTCTGCACATGGTAATTTACAATTATACTGGCATTGCAGAATGACCTCAACAGATTTAGCTAATAAACGATGTCTTTCTTCTAACCACTCGATGGACATTAAGAAAAAAATTCTTTCGCGATTTGCATTGTGCGCAGGGATTGCGAACCGATTTTTCCAAAAAATACCGACGCGACGCGACGCTACGCACAAATTCGCAAGATAGGGATCTACTGCACCACGTTATTGTTGCAAAATCACGTTTTTGCGTGTGCCTTCTAAAATTTAATTCAAAAATCACTGATTTTGATACCTTTGTCGGTACGTCGGGAGATGAACTCGAATAACGGCGACAGTCCCAATATATCGGGACGGATGGCAACCCTATACATGTACAACACCAGCACTTTTTTATTTTACTGTTTAACAGTAAATTTTTGCATAATTTTTTTCTGTTTGTAAAAAAGCTAAATTTAACACAGACAAATTGGTAGTAATATTATAATAAAATCATATATTTATGTGATATTTATGTAAATATATATTAAGTTGTGTATTAGCTTATTAATCTTTTAATTAGACATATATTGACGCGGCTCTAGACACACAATGACGCGGCTTCCTTTTAATAATTTAGACATTTAAATACTTACATAAAATAATGATTTTTTCCTACAACTGTCAAGCAAGCTACTATTAAGAAATATATTAGATCCAAGCTTATATAGAATTACAAATTAACTAAAAAGAATTCGTTAACACATGACTACTAATAGAGATGATGTGCAGCAGATATCTAAATATTTGTTTTACTTGTGAATTTATGATAATTTTCGAAAACAGTTTTTTTTAAAGGTATACCCTTTTTCGAAAATTTAGTTTTTCGAAATTGAATTTTAAGCTCTAAGAATGTACAGAATGTGAATAAAAATGACAAAAAAGATTTTGAGTTCACCCAAACATGCTAAACAAACCTGCATATATTCACCGGCTCTTGGGTTTGGTCAGGTTTGTTTCGGTTTGCTTAGGCCTTTTTCGTTTTTTTATCAGCATTACTTAACTATTAAAATTTGATACCTATATAAAAATATACTCTGTTCTGTTCGAGGATTCCTATGGCCTCTTGCCTGTCCGGCATCCAGCCAACATTAAAAAATATACTCATAGGTAATATCCTAGGTGCATGGAAAATTGCCGATTTCTTTTTAGAAAATTAGGCAATTTGCTAATGCAAGAGGGGTGTTAGGCTGACTATTTCCTAAAAAAATATTACAATATAATATTTTATTATCATGCCAACATTTGAGGATTTCTGGATTATTAGGGTGAAAATTATGTATTCTAAAAAGTCAAGTTCGATAATTTGCACTAGTGCAAATTATCGCTGTAATTCGTTTCCTATTGATTCAAAATTTCTAAATGCATTATTTTCATTGGTTAATGTTTTTTGAAGGAAATGGTCAGCCGTATCACTCTAACAGAAAATTCTGAACAAAGCAAAACTTGGTTAGTAGACTAGCTATTCGGTCTATACGGTATTATCTAATACACTCTCGAAAGTAAAATGTATTTTTACAAAGTATCTTTCGAAAAAATGTATATTTAAACCAAACATATTTGTGAAAAAATTTACTTTAGAAAAAACGTACATACCCTCAACAAAGACATTCGTCGAAAATTTTTCTATACTACACTGTATTTTTAAAATTTAATTTAATTTTCATTATTTTTATTTTATTGAAAAATAACTAAGATGAAAAGCACTTACATTAACCTAGAACAGGTCGGTAAAATCTTGTCTTGTAACAATGAAGTAGAAGAAAAATTAGAAAAACCTTGCTCTTATAAAAACTAACTCAAAAGCTGTGTTTGCAGAGGGTAATTTCTTAGCTAAGGAATTAAAAATGTTCGAATAAGAATTCAAACAATTAATTATATTTTTGAATTATTAATCTAATATTTGTAAGAACTCTCAAGTCTCCCTGGTTAATCTAGTAGAAATTGGTCCATATAAGTAAAAATATACATATATATATATATATATATATATATATATATATATATATATATATATATATATATATATATATATATATATATATATATATATATATATATCTATATATATATAATATATATATAATATATATATATATATATATATATATATATATATATATATATATATATATATTTATATATATATATATATAATATATATATAATATATATATATATATATATATATATATATATATATATATATATATATATATATATATATATATATATATATACAGTGAAACCTCTCATAACGGACATCTCTAATAAGCGGACATCTCTATTAAGCGGACACCTTTTTATAGTCCGGAACTACGTAATATAAAATCCAATATAAGTCGACCTCTCTTGGGCGGACTCTCCCTTGGCCGGACGCGGACACGCTGTTTTCATACAAACTCTCTTTTAAACGGACAACAGATATTAAAAGTTACGGCAGTCGCATGAGCGCGGCGGTGCGCAGGGACTTCCCGAATGAAATGAATGTGGTTCCCCCGGTTCCCCGTACGCTATTTATAGAATAGCGTTGTTTGGATATGTCTGTAGAAATAGTCGGTGGTAAACTATCTAAAGAAAGACTTACAATAATGCGTTGTGTAAATATGGCCGGAGAAAAGGAGAAGTTATTGGTGATTGGCGAGTCAAAAGTCCAAGAGCATTCAAAAACATTAGTGTAAATACACTGCCTGCTGTGTGGAAAAGTAACAAGAAAGCTTGGAAGACATCGGCCATAATGGAAGAATGATTGAAAGAATTTGACAGAAGAATGAGTGCAGAGAAACGAAAAATCTTGCTATTTTTAGAAGATGCATATTCCCACCCCAAGGACATTCGGTTGGCAAACATTCAACTGGCCTTTTTACCCCCAAATTGTACCTTAGTTGTCCAACCTCTAGACCAGGGCATTATCAAAAATTTTAAAGCATTTTATAGGACAATTTTGGTCAAGAACCTATTATCAAAAATGGAATCGGTTTCAAATGTTCAAGGTCTTACTAAAGCTGTAAATGTTTTAGACGCTATTTTTTGCATAAAAACTGCCTGGCAAAAGGTTACAGGAGAACCAATTAAAAATTGTTTTCGTAAAGCAGGAATTATAATTGATCATAACAGAGTTGTAGAAAATGACGATTTTTGAGCAGAAGACAACCTACCCCTCTCTATCTTACGTGAGATATGGCAAAACTCTGAAATCCTAGGCTTTGATAACGATGATTTAGGCGAGTTTATGAACACTGATAGCAATTTTTTATTAGAAGACGATGGTGACCCCGTTCATATCGATTATGTAGTCCAACCTTAAACCACGCCCATGTCTGACTACTCCGACGGAGAAGTTGAAAGCAATGATCGAATAAATGTCACAAATTATCAACAGGCCATTAGCATGGTAAATTTGCAAAGAAGGTGACTCTACAGCAATGGAAATGTTATCAGACCTGGAATTACATCTTCTAAATAGCAAATTTAAAACGCAAACACGTCAAACTACTTTATTAGATTTTTTCAGTAAATCCTAACTAACATTGTTTATTATTTAATTTAATTTACCTATACGTATTTTAATGTAAGATTTTCTGTGTGATGTTAGTTAGTGAAAGTTAGAATAAATGTATACATGAATCTTTGGCATTTTCCCATGGGCGGACACCTCTATTAGGCGGACACATTTCGACAGTCCCGAAGGTGTCCGCCTAAGAGAGATTTCACTATATATATATATATATATATATATATATATATATATATATATATATATATATATATATATATATATATATATATATAGATATATAACCTATACCAACTGACCTCTAAAATACATAAATACTTAACGAAGTGCCTTCATATACATATAACGTAGTTCCCTCTGACTCCGGAGGGAAGTACGTATCGCATGTTTCCTTTTGCTGGTGTGCACTAGAGGGTGTGTATTGTTCAATTCCGAAAATTTGTGTGAAGGTCACTTATGACCATATATACCTCCCACTTCGGCCCTCTAGCTCAAGCTTTCGCCGTTAGCGCCCGAGTCGTTTTCTGGCTTCGTTTAATTGCCGTACGAATTTCCCTCTGCTCCATTTAAATAAATTTGTATGAACGAATCGTACATTCTTCCCCCCAACATTTGACAACATTGTTTTTATGATCGTTGTAGAATACAAATTACGTGACGGTTAAATCTGAGTGATTTAATTAACGGTTGAATTTAGTGTACATATTTTGAAATCTTTTGTGTGGTTTTACCATGAGTCCAAGAACTTTATTAATGCTTAAAATGGCACAAAATAGATTAAGTAAGAATTACTTTATTAATTCAGAGAGGGTTTTATTTTATTAGAGAGGGTAAAATAAAATTTCAAAAAATATGTTGAACAATATGGGCACATGACATAGCTAATTAACAAACTCTTTGGGCAGAATACATCATTTTTATTTTTAAAAAGTTAAGGGTTTTAAGTAGGTACAGAGTTCAAAATAAAATTTAAAAAATGCAACCTAAGCAAATCAGATACTAAATTACGGGACACTAAACAAAGAATAAAACATTTATTCTATTAAAAAAAATCAGGAGCTGATAAGTAGAGCGGGTAAAAAAAGTTTAAAACAATATGTTGCATGGCCTGGGCAAATAACACCTTAAATTAATAGGGTTCAGTGGCGCACCCAGGGTAGGGCTGGGGGACACACTCAGGTAACAAATACCGGTCTTTTTGACGCTTCAAATGCTGCTATTAGGTACACTTGTATGGTACGCTTCTGATTGAACAGAACCCAGAACTCGGCCTAGTAGCCTTTCTAGGGATAATAGTTGAGTTTTTAGGTTTCACAGGTTTTTTATTTTACGTGGCTAGAAATTTACAATTAAGATTTGGAAAGCTTAAAATTTGACCCTATGATTCATTCAAAGATTTACGACTGATAGAATTTTACGACCAGATTCTCCAACGAGTCCGGTCTAATTTGACAATCAAAATTTTTAAACTGACGTGTGTAAGGATAAAACAACTAAGTTTTCTACTATGAATTTGTTTCTGAGTTTTTTCGCAAATTTATAAAGAGAAAAGGGCAATTTTAGTACGTACTTTCGACAATAATAGAACTAAATTCGTTCTAGCAACCCGTTCCAAGATGAAAATCAAGGAATACGCTAAAACATCAGAATAATTCGTAAGTTTTTAATGATGACTTATTAACAATGATAGGACAAAAACCTGTCAAAACATAACTGATCAACTAGAAGATGTTAATTTAAACCAGAACTAAATCTTAAACCTTCTTAGTGAATCTGAACGATAGATTTTATGGTTAATCACATTTCTACAAGCTTTTGTCCTATCACTGTTATTCCTAAGACGTAGTAGGGTAGTAGTAGGGTAGATATGTCGTTGTTGTTTTTTTTTCTCTATTTATTGTCTGTCAATTAGTGCCTAACTTAAAGCCTTCGATTTACTTATTTCAATTAGCACTAATGACGGCTGTAAAGTCCAAGCGCTCTGCTAAGATATTAAAGACAATACGCATACGCACTAAATTTAAAGAAAAATTGTATTTCTTTAAGTTTTCAAGTATAAGGCTTACACAGCCGCATCATTTTATCCTACTATTAATATCTCGCACATTCGTCAAATTTTACCGGAAGCACTCGTTCCATCCATATGTTTTCTTGACTACGTTCTTCGTCTTTTTTACATATAGAGATGCAAAACGTGAAATATAACTTTTATCTCAAAATACAATATTGTATGCATTCTTTCCCTATTGTCTATTCTAACTGCATACTTCTTCATTTTCGGTCGAAAATTTAATAAAACTTTATAGTATAATGCATTTCTTTGGAAATATGCTGACATTTAGTTGTCTCCGTTTCTAAGGAAAAATAATATGCAAAATTCTGGCATCGAATTCATACGGTTTAGAAGACCTTGGTAGTGGTTTAATCTTATAAAAGTGAATAGCACAACAAGCACTGCTAGCGAAACATGGGCAATAAAACTTAGGTTTGCACTTATGTGTATACGGTGCTTTGAGTTTTATATACAATATGCATTATACATTATGTTTAAAAATATCGTAATATAAAAGTTTAGGTATTCTAGGAAGTAATATGTCATGTAATCTGAAATAATGGCTCTCTTTCACTCACAAGGGTACCACCAAACATGTAAATAAACGATTTTAATAATTAATAATATCGATAAAAGTGTTAAATAAGTTTTATTTAACACTTTTATCGATATGTTTGAAAGATACTAAATAGATTCTTAAAATTTGGTAGGCGATGGTTTTTTGGGATGAGAAAAACAAATCGGTTCTCAAAATTGATGTTTGTGTATTTTTTGGTAGGGCCGCAACATACGGCATAAAATACCATTTTAAAATGTCGCAACTTTTTTGTGATTAATTGTACACAATCTCCGAATATGTTTGTGTATTTTATGGTAGGGGCGCAACATACGGCATAAAATACCATTTTAAAATGTCGCAACTTTTTTGTGATTAATTGTACACAATCTCCGAATAAAAATTCGTGTTCCCCTGCATTTGTTAATTTATTTAATGCCGTATGTGCCGCCCCCTACAAAACAAATCAGTTTACTCGCTTTTAGAAGCAACAGGTCAAAGACAGATTATCAACTAAGCCACGCGAATCTCCCCAACTATTTCAACTTTGTTAGATCTTATTATAGTACCCGAAGAGATTTCTGTAAAAACGTCAGACACCATCCCAGTCCCTAATATATCCGACCGCGATTTGGTTTTTTGCGAATTTCTTGTTCCAAATTGTACATTTCTATCGTTACCTGCAGATATTACCAAAAATTTGTTTGTGTTCCTTTTAAAGATACTTTTACTTGCCATACGTCCCGTATATACGGGACGTATAATATAATGGCAACCCTATTTATAATGGATACGGGAGTGAACGGCATGTAATTTACAAAAGTCGTCAGTTTTGTAAATTACATTACAACGCCAGAAAACAACTGCATGACTCTTTACTGATATAGAAAATTGTTTAAAGATTTAAAAAAACGAAATAATGAAACGATTTGTGATGTCAAATTTTTCAAAACACATAAGTACGTTACAAAGTCTATTTTCTCAAAATACAAAAATTTGCTTCTAACACGTTTAAATCTTCCGTTTAAAATGGAATACTTTTTTAATAACACTTTTAATCCACTTGTAATATTTACAGTAATTCCTACCTATATCAGGTTCTAACCTTTAACTCGCATAAATGACCGAACACGGAAATAGTTTTATTTAGATCAGCCGGTCTAGTTAGTGATTAATACGAATCGTGCCGTATTCTGTCTAATCTAACACGAAATACATACTAATTACTGACGCTTTCGCGACCCGTAAAAGCAATACAAGGGTTGGCCGGCGAGGTGCAGAATTTCACAACAATGCCTTTTATTCTTTGAATACAATAGTTCTGTGTCAACCTAAGCGAAGACTGATAAATAAAAGAACTTTTAATTCACTGATTAACACATATTTTGCCTCCGAGATTACAATAGTATTATTATAGAGCTCCCTTACCTGAATGTGTTTTAGCACTATTAATAACAATAACTCCCAGTTGGTTCGCATTTAGGAACCAATTTTCTGGAAATAGTCGTAAAAGCCGTGATGTCATTGTAAAGATTAAGAGTTGGAGGTGTATAAAATAAGAAAACTGAAATAATTTGTTTTAATCATTCGAAAATATTCGATTTTGATTAGTGTTAAAACTGTGCCTACAATATTATGTCTACTCGGTGTAATAGTAATCCCGATAACTTTTGTTACGTTTGTGGTATGTTTACTCCCTTAAGGTATTTCCCAGAATCTTTGTGACATAATATATCAACTCTACTTCGGAATTCCTGTATGGCATCAAGACAAGGGCTGAGTTCCACATGTATTTTTCAGAACTTGTGCTAAATACTTATGTGCGTGGAAAGCGTACTAGCGAGACAGTTTGCCAATTGGTGTACCAATGATATGGACAGAGCAAACAGATTATGCTATTTTTGCAAAAATAAATACTAATAAAGCACAATGTGGATAAAAGAAAGAGGATTGAATATGTGGTGACATCAGCAGCACGAAGGCCTCGACCACACGATGAAAACCATCCCGTCCCTTAGATCCCAGGAACCTCGTCTCAAAAATATATAGAAAGTTATAGTCCAGAAAGCCCTAGTGAGACCGCTGATGAACCTGAATTTTTGCCATCTACGTCCCGGAACCTCATTTACTTAACCAAGATAAATTAAATGACTTAGTGAGATAGTTACAATTATTACAGTCTTAAGCAGAATTACTCGCATCGCGTCTACAACAGTGGAATCTTTTGGAGCAGAAAACAAAGGTTACTGTATTTCGCCATCGTCGTGACGATTTTGTGGATTTTTACAGCATGCATTCTGATTAAGTGTGCTGTAATAACATTAAAGGTGTTTTTACATCTCTGGAAATAGAGCACAATCCACAGCAGTGGAGACTATTTATCGACTTCTCTAAAACAAGTCTTAATGCTGTGCTTCTACATAACGGTAACGCTTATTCATCTATTCCGGTGGATCATGCCGCATTGATGAAAGAAACTTATGAAAATCTGAGGACACTGTTGCAAAAAATTAACTACAAACAATATTTGTGCAGATTTTAAAGTGATTGAAATACTTATGGGGACGCAACAAGGGTATTCAAAATATTGCTGTTTCCTGTGTTTATGGGATAGTCGCGATAAAGTGAATCATTATTTTAAAAAAGACTGGCTGCCAAGAACATTTTCTTAACCAGGGACTCAAAACATAAAGCGACCTCCTTTGGTGAATCAACAAGAAGTTCTTATGCCTCCTCGTCACATTAAGTTAGGTTCGACGAAAAGCTTTGTAAAAGGAATCGCGAAGAAGAAGGATTCCAATGTCTCCCAGTAGTTTCTTAAATTAAGTGAGGCTAAAATAAAAGAAGGAATATTTGTTGGTCCTCAAATCAACGAAGTAATAAAGGATGCGTGGACATCAATGGTTGCAGTTTTCAAGAATTTCTTGCGAAACAAAAATGCTGACAATTACAAAGCATTAGTGGAAGACATGTTGAAGGCATTGAGCCTAGCGGGTTGCAAGATGTCATTAAAAGTTCGCATGATGCACACGCATTTAGATTTTTTCCCTCCAGACATGGGTGATGTCAGTGACGAACATGAAGAACGGTTCCATCAAGACATTTCAGGGATGGAACGGCGTTACCAGGGCAAGTGGAATCCTGTCATGCTAGCGAACTATTGTTGGACTTTGAGGAGAGAAGCAGTAAAGTTAAAAAATATTTTAACTCATAATTAGGTAGGTATATTCGCAATAAATGATTTTTTATATTGCAAAATTTTGTTATCATACATCTCTCAGAAAATCGAACCAACTTCAAATAATGTTTATGACCTTCTTCATACAAGGGCTTCTTTCAAAATTAGTTAAATTAGTTTGGGAGATCCGACAAAAATTTCACTTTGAAACTTGAAATTTTGAAACGGTTTTCAAACAGCTTACAAAAACATATAGCAACTAATGAAACTGTTGAAAAGTGCTGACGTTACGATTAAGATGGTGATTTGTTATTAAGAAAATTTAGACTTGTAAAAATTTGTTTTATGGTCAAATCACTAAATAAAAATGCGACTATTATATTACTATTAACACGGTTGCAGGCACAAACAAGTAAAACCCTGCTTTTTTACAGAAGTGAGGAGTCGCTTTGAAGATTTGTGTTGGAATCTCGATTATTGCTTTATTTAATTTCAAACATTTACCAATATTTACACATTTCTATACATTACGCCGCTTTTTTAATGCTTACCATATTGATATAGGAATTTTTCTCGGAAAAAAAAATTCTCCGCTTATGTATTCTATTGTAAGGTCCATTCGAGTACATACCGTGCATCGAACGTTTTTTTTCCGAAAAAGCAAAGCTGCTTGCCAACGTTCAAAGATAAAATATTAGGATGTTTTGCCAAGATTTTTATTAAAGTTTCGAGCTGTCGTTTGATTTATTCTTGTTGGAAAATGGGCATATTTGGACTGTAAATCTTTAACCAAAGCACCATCTTTTTTTGCTTGTTGCTTTTCCACAGTTTAACGCCTTAACGGATATTTAAAAAAAAGCTTTTTGTGTAAGCTTATTATAAGCTTGTTCATTGTTTAGCGGAAAAATTATTGGGTCACTTTTCACGGTAGAAAATGTAACAAGTGTTATCACTTTTGAATTTGGAGCGTAGAATATTGCTGTTTGTTGCCCTTTAAGTGCACTATGTGGTACAATTTGAGCTTCGTTTCTTTCGCTAGAAGTGAGGAATTTTGTCTTAAAAAATCACCTTTGGAGATTTTTTTTATCTGAGACAACCACAACCCACGTAGACTTCAGTACTAACGAACCGTGCACGGACAGCGCGGAAATGAGTGAGAGAAGGGAGTTTTCTTGTAAGGACTGGGCCATTGATGAGTCGAATAGCTCTCTTTTGGAGAGAATCAATGATGTTAAGTGTCGAAGGTGATGCCGCTTCTCAAATGTGGAAACAGTATTCTTGGTTAAGTCTTATTTGGGAAACATAGAAACTGTGTAAATTGGAAGGGGAGAAGTATTTTCTGGCTCGCAAGAGAAAACCAAACTTTTTAGCTGCAGATGTGGCTATTTAAATAATGCCAGGACTAAACCTACGCCAGCATTAATAGTATAGAAGTCAGATGAGTGACCGTCCACCACCACTGATACGCGCCGATTCGAGAGAAAGCTACCGATCCAGGTACATAATTCTGGAGGAAGACCTAAGAAGGTAGTTTGTTGAGGAGTGCGGCATGCTTGCATACTCGGTCAGATGCCTTGGAAATATCAAGAGCAACAATCTGGGATTCGCTGTGAAATTCGACTTGTTCCAGTAAAATGTGACAAAGGAAAAGAGATCAGCTGTGGATCTTTGGTGACGAAATCCATACTATCTGTCATGGATAATTTTGTATTTTTCTATAATAATATATTTTAGAATTTGCAAGTTGAAGACTTGCTCCATAACTTTGTTGACACCAGAGAGAAGAGAGATTTGTCTATAATTGGATGGAAAAACCTTGGAATCTGTCTTTCAACTGTCTGGGAAGATACCCTTCAAGTTCTTGAGCGCATATTTTTGGAACAATTGCAGGTATGCTATCCAGACCGGAGGACTTTTTGGTGTCTAGGGATAGAAACAGTTTTGAACTTGCTTGACTTTAAGTATTATGTTGGATCTTTTGTGAGATACAGACGTAACGGTTGGAAGAGCGAAATTGGCAGGAGTAAGGGTGTAATTAGAATTGTTTGGCAAATAGTTTAGCTTCGTATTTAGAGGTGGAGCTAATTTCGCTATCAGAGGTCAGGGGAGGAAAAGTGCTTTTACAGAAGTTTTGACTAATGTTTTTTTAAGTGACCAGAAAGATTTGCTGCCAGAAAGCACTTTATTTTCATGCGGTTGCTAATAGATATTTATGTTACCAGTACATAATGCATAACTTTACTGGACGAGTCCTTCTTTATGGCTGAGCACGCGAAACCAATAAAGAAGCCAAGTCCAATAAAGTGCATTATATACGAGTAAAACACATCGTTTTATGTTCTACTGCATGTTTTTTACTAAAAATGAAATCCAAAATTACGATTTTTTAAAAATTTCCTAGTGTGCTTTTATGATATTCCTATATTGGACTGAGTAGTAGATTATGGCGGTGAAACACAACCATAAACAATGTCATTTTGACGCAGTAGAACATAAAAGCATTTTTTGACTCCAAGAAAGTTTTATTGTATTGATTTCTTGCCTCAGACGCAGTACGACTTCATACGAGTAATCAACCGCATTTTTAACAGATTATAAACCGACAAAATATTCAAATCAATATACGCGAGCAAAACTTTTTGTTGGCGCTGCTGACTTTCCTGCCTTCTTGGTCACAACAGAATTTTGTTTCTAATTTCGGTTCACATGTAATATGCAAATGCTAATGCTGCAGTTCTAGATTGAATGTTAAATAAGAAATGTTGAGGCATGTGTTTCCATCTTCTTTCTGCGCTTTTATGGTGGGAAGCGGGAAATTAGATCCCGATCCCAGTACATTTTTGCGAAAGTAACGAGCTTTGCTTTCGGTTGAAATTAGAAAAACAATTTGAAATTCAACAATTTAAAAGGGGCGTTGATAATTGGAGCTCCAGAATTTTAATTCTAACTAAATTGCGTACTTCCTCGCTTTATGTTTTTAGTTTAGAAAACTAAATTAAAGAATCCTTAACCTACACAATTTTGCTAGTAGAACTATCATCTGTTAATTTATTAATTAACAACTAAGTATAAAAAACTGCTTTTTCAATATTTTTCCAGATCTGTTACGTTATATTTTTTACCAAAAAATTTTCTTTTCGAGTGTTCAAGTAGATTTAAGGATGAGTAAAAACTTTAATTGAAACCAAAAGTACAGTTGCGGACAAAAATCCCGGACACTTAGGTCAACATTTTCCGTCATATTTACAAAATTTGGTAAATCTGGCTTTTTACCTGTATGACCACTTAGCTAAGTAAAGGTGTCATTTTTATAAAAATTGTCCATTTCGTCTAGCCTGTTTTGTTAATAGATTCATTCCAAAAAGCAAATAATTTTTTTTCTTACAACCCACGAAGGCAGCAAGCCTACGTACTAAGGTACCGTGGGTTGTAAATTAATCCAGTTCTAACTTTCATTCATTAAAAAATAATTATTTGGTATATTTTGTTTCAAAATTTATTACAAACAGAAGAAAAAACATAAAAATATGAATAAATTAATATTTTATTGCAGCACCATTTATTTTTTAATAATTAATTCCAAATGTTTGGGCATGAATGCCACCAGCGTTTGAGCATGATGCGGATTATAGTTGTTTCATATTTCTTCTATTTTGTTCCACAAGTCATCGCTATTTTCTGGATGGAAATCATTTGTTTCATTAATTTTTTTGACAATGGCCCAGACATTTTAAATCGGTTTTACATCAGAACTTCTTGAGGGCCAAGGTAGTAAATGAATATTATTTTTCCGCGCCCAGTACAAAATCCTTCTTGCCGTGTGGTCAGGACAGTTGTCATGATGATAAATAAAATTTCTTGGAGGAAAAATATTGTTCACTGAAGGCTGCATAGCGTTTTCTGATATATCTATATAGGTATACTTCCGCTGTAAATCTGCCATTAATGCGATGACAAAGTTCAAGCCCTCTTGAGGTTATGTATCCCCATACATTGACTGAAAATCTACCCCTTGTTTAAACCCTTCGTGTATATTTTTTTTTCAAATCTGGTATTTGCAGGTCGGTAAACTGTTACCCGCCCACTGTAATATGATTGAAAGGTCTTTTCATGTGTGAAAACAACATTTTCCCAATACCGCAACCCTTCCTGTAAATATTGCAAAGCAAATACCACCCTCTGCTCTTTGTTGTCAGTAGTTAGAAATGGCTTCTTAACAGTAGCACGATTCCTTAAATTAGATCTTTCTTTTGCGCGGCGTCTTGCTACTCTAACAAAGCCAGGAAAGTTTGTTTGTCTCTGTTCCTCCACGGCTGTTTGAAATGGTTTCTTGGTTCTCCAAAAAAGTTGCCAGGTTATTATCTTGTTGTTCATTTGATATCCTCTTCCTTCCACTTTCGGGCATTCTATTTAGAGAATTTCCCATTTTCCGATTTCTGATTCAATAAAATTCCTGAACGGTACTTTTTGGTAAACCGATTTCTTCGGATATTCTCCTTACTGCGCGACCCTCTTCCAATAAGATCATTAACCTTACACTTAGTTGTTGGTTTAATCAGTTTATTGTATCAAAAATTAAAGTGACAAATGTTTTTAAAATCTACTGACATTTATTATTACTCCATGACAACTTTTAGGTAAAATTCGGGTGATCTAAGGTACAGAAAGTTGAATTACATTAGAAAAAATTATGTGTCCGGGATTTTTTGTCCGCAATCGTACATTCGTAAATCCACAATGCGATAGCTCCAGCAGACAGACAGCGGCCTTATTAACCGACAAAATGTTGACCATCTACATAAAAAGTATTTAAGGGAAAGTGTGGATAAGTGTTTTCGGTTAGTTATATAAAAAATTGTGCATTTTACAACTTTGCCTATTTCGGGACGCAAGAGTTATCTTGAAGGGTAACATTAATTAATTAATTAATTAAAAAAAGCAGGAAAACCGTGAGCAAACCTAAGGAAATCTGACTAAACCCAAAAAAGGCTAACACGTACCGGGTTGCTCAGGTTTGCTCGGTAACTTTTTGTGTCTTTTCCTGTTTTTCTCATTAACATTTTTCAAACTTTTATTTCGAAAAGTGTATTTTCGAAAAGATTGATCTTTAAAAAAAACCATATACGCATTCGAAAATGTTTAGAGATGCACAATGAAAATATTCATACATTATCCATTTGTCCGACGTTTTTACTACCATTTCTTACTTTTTAGGTTATAAACAAAATGGGGGACCAACCATTTACCAAACAAGACGAAGAAATATTTTCGAGTTACCTCCAGTTCTGCGGCATCGGCCTACGAAACGCTCATCTCTACGAAAAGTCCCAACTGGAAATCAAAAGGAATCAGGTCCTGTTGGATCTAGCAAGGATGATTTTCGAAGAGCAGAGTACTATCGAGCATGTCGTATTTAGGATATTGACACATACGCAAAGTTTGATTCAATGTCAGAGGGTGCAGGTATGTATATTTGTTACCGTTTTGTTACCGCTTAAAATGAATAACACACTTTTGTGAACAACCCAGTATTTTTCTATACAGTTTCGTTCGGTTAAATTTCTATCAAAGATCTGTAACGCGAAAAGATGTTGTATTTCTGTGTCAGTGAAAATACCCTCGAAGTTAATGGGCGGGTCTCAGGTGAGCATAGTAGCCATAATGGTTTCAAATCCAAAAATGAGTTTCTTCCAAAGAGAAAACGGCCCTAACCGGTCCATAAAACCAAGATAACTGAAACAAACCAAACCGAAACTGGAACAATTTAATGGAGTAGCATCCAAAATCCATTACGTGCTTAAAAGACTGAATTTGATGTCAACTTCTACTGTCTCGGGCTACCATCAACAGGAATCATTTTTGCTTAAAGAAAAAAAAACATGAAAACATGACCTATGACGGGACACGTCAAACTGTAATAAGCATAGAAAAATAGGGGGCAAGCACTATATGCTGCCAGACTTAAAAATCGAAATTCTATGAGTTTGTCCAGGTGAAACAAAGATGGGGCTAGCTCAAAGGATACATTACGATGACAAGAATTAGAATCGTCATTTTCCTTTAATTTCAAACCCAAGTTGGCGTAATCAAAACCTACAATGACATGATTACAACCGCCCTCTTGAGTGAAACTATAACCTTCTAAATGACAGAAAACAAAAATCACAACACTACCATACAGTTACAGAAACTAAAATGAACTTCTTATTTTTCCGTAGCTAAAGATGACACGTTGCTTTTCCACTTTCCAATAGATCGCTTTGCCCTAAAACGAACATATTCGATTGGAACACTACAAAACTACAAAAGGTACTAAAAGAATGAAGCTAATATTGTCGGAAATTTGTAACAGAAAAGTGGCCAAGCTGTTAATTGGTGCTACGTAATTATGACTTCAAAATTGTGAAAGTAAATAAAGATTAGGATGAAATCTCAAAATTGAAATGCAGTTTTATCAAAGGCAAAATAATACAGAATGGCAAAGAGCAAAAGTAGAATCCAGAATAAAGTGTATGATCGAAAACCATTAAAATTAAACCAGAGGCTCAAGGCCTAAAATGTTATTAAATTAGAGGGTTACAGAAAACAAGCAGCAACTCAGGGATGTTTACGGCATAAGGGAATATTATGGAAAGGTATAAAATTCTATTTTTTGTGGACCCCTACAGTGTTACTAAAAATAAAATTTAAGGAAATTCGCCATTCAAAGGCATAATTTCAAATAATAAGGCTTTTCATTTTTTCTTGGTATGTATTTTTCAACAATATCCATGCCATTTAAGACCCAACAGCTGTGACACGTTTTCTTATACACAAGCGACGATATTCCATCAAAATTTTCTAAGGCTTTACCTTATAAGTGTTTTAAATAATAAAACCCTCTTGGAAGAATTTGAATATCAAATTTAGGTTTCGTTATGCCCTTGTGTCCACGTGTCGGAAATTTAAAGGAAAAAAATTATAATTCGCTTCATACACATTTATGATAAAAAGATTGCATATAATATACAGTATAAGTGGAAAGTACTCATGAATATCCTTTTACGATCCGTTTAGACTGTGTATTAATATGCGATTTTTGTACCACGGCTATACCAGGATAATTGAGGAGCCCCATTCAATAAGGGGACATGCGCTCGGCCCGGCCGGACTAGCCCCTGAATGTATGCAATCCAACCTTTGTGCGTAGCGTTTTAGAAACAATTAAAAAACAATACCTTAACGTTGATTCTCAGCAAACTTCCAGTGGGAAAGTTGTTTCTTATAGTCTAAGGAACAATCGTGCGAAGGCACGAGATATTTTGACAAAAAATAAACAAATTAGAGCAGGTTTAATCCAGCGTTGCGCGTCGCGCGTACATTTCGATGCGTGCGCAGTAATGTTTGAACATTACAGAAGATAATTTGACGTTTAAAATATGACACAATAATTATAAAAAAGTGTCACAAGAATAAAAATTGTTTTATTAAAATTATATTATCAAATATAAATTTTTGTTAACACAGAGCATTTTAATACAAAGGTTAAGCATTCTCATCAAATAGTTTAATTTTTTGACTCTAACAATTTGGTAATTGAAAAAATGGTAATATAGTTTTCAAAGACGTGGGAAGACTTTTGAACCCCAATAGTAAGTCTATATTTAAATAAATATTTTGTTTTGATTATTTCAATAATGTTTTGTTGAGACAATATTAACTTTAATATAACTAATGTGGCAGAAGTCCAAAAATAATACTATTATTGAAAATAGCTGGGCAACAAGTCCGGAAAGTGATAGTTTTCCGCACGCGACTGCAGTTGAGCGAAAGACGCGAAGCGGAGGCCTAAATAAAGAGCCCAAGGACTCGGCAAATAACTATTCATTTAATCCTAAATAAGATTTAAGGATTGGCTTTCTTTTCGTGTATAGTCAAAGGGCACATAACCAAGGAAAAATATCGGTGTACTGTGTGTAGATTACTTCAGACTAATTATTTTATTTTTCTAGTACTGCATAAAAGTGATTATTCACTGTTTATATTTAGTTCTCAAACTTCAATTAGCTGTGAAGTAATTTTTTAAAGTATGTTAGGTTATTTACGGAGCACTCTGAATATCGCAGCCACACCCACGTCATTTTTCCACGTGAAAATAAGTAATTATCCCGCAACGTTCCAAGGCCTTCGACTTTGTGATCTCCAGGGAATTAAATTTACATTTTACTTCGTTGCGGCAGTTTGATAAATTAAGCTAAAATGTACCTAAAACCATCTAAAAACCCTTCTCGAACGAAATTTAATTAAATAGGAATAAAGACGCCGCAAAATTTTTGACGAAAATTATCCATCATCGAACATGGAAAATTAATATTGGGAGTTGCTTAAATTTCAGCTTCTTATATCATCGTCAGATTATACTAATGAAAATAAATTTGAAAGTAAAACTCTAGTCAAAAAATTGTGTAATAATAATTTTTAATGATTTTTCTGGACGATATTATAATATGTAGCACCAGCAGGGACGGCATTAAAAGAAAAACGGAGAGCTAATGAAGATTCTTAGAAGATATAAGCCTAACAGTCAGCAGGAAGAAAACCTAGTACATAAATGGAGTTTGAAAAATAAGAAGAAAAAGCGGAATTCACGGTATTAGAGGAAAAGCTAAATAAAGTAAATACTTAGCTAGATTCCATCATTGCAGAAGGTGATATATTGAATTTGGAAATAGCACAGAATTGGCCAGATCTGCCAAGATTTATGCAGCAGAAACACGGCCAATTGAAAAAGTACATGACAGGAGGTTAGATATGACAGAAATGAGAATGTTAAGAAATGGGTGAGGAGAAGAGACAAGGTTCGGAATTCAAAAATTAGAGGTATGACCAAGATTCGGTAACATACAGTAAAAAAGTCTACAGTGGTACAAGCATCTACAGAGAAGAACTAATAACTATGTTAACAGAAGGGATATATATATATATATATATATATATATATATATATATATATATATATATATATATATATATATATATATATATATATATATATATATTGTAACAGAGAAACTGACTGATATATCAATGCGCAGCCCACACCGCTGGGTCTAAAACTTGAAATTTTGCACTAAGGTGCTCTAAAAACAAATGTCTAAACACGTGTTTTACAGTATTTAATAACCTAAGGGGGTGAAACGAGGGTTCACAGTTTGTAATGGAGTAAAATTGTTATACCGCGGACGAAGTCGCAGGCGAAAGCTAGTATTAAATATATCATGGAATGCAACATTCTTCATTAACAGAACTAGATTTAATTTCGCAACATGGATCCATTTAAAGGTTGAGTAGATTGGTTTGAGGGTTAGGGGTAGTCCTCAATGCGAATGACATTTTCTTGCAAATCTTTTTCTTTTTTACAAAAAAAAATAACGACTTATTAACTGTAGTTAGTTATTAATTGGACGCCCTGTATTTGTTTGAATTTTTTGCATAGCCACTGGTACAATAATTACAAATCGAGTGATGTTACAGACTCGGATAAAAAGGGACAGAATATTTTTAATATTATAGAACATTGAAAAATACGGTTCTTATTTTTTTGATATGAATTTCTGTTGGTTCCAAAGATTAGTAAACAAAGAATAATAAAAACTCATACAATTTTACAAACAAATACTAATTATTAAGCTACTGACTCAGAAATAATGCCTATAGAGTCGATTTACAAGTGTACTCTCTATGTATACACAAATGAAGCCCAGAGGGCGCCTCTTGTCTCGTAACTCCATAATTAACGCAATTACATTTTTGAATTTATCACACAAATTAGTACTTATCTCGACCCTTCAAACCCAATTAGGCTGGCCTAAAGGCGGTTTATTTTCAACCCTAAAATAGCTTTAGGGAAGTTAATAATAATTTAGGGTTCCGGGGTGTATGTAACATTTTGCTTGTTGTTTGATGAACATTTTTGGAAAATAATTTAATTACATAATTAACGGGATTTTATTTGAAAATGAAATTAAAAAGGCCGCCATGAGCAAAAAATGTTAACTAGGTTATTAAGTTCATAGTGTTGGAGAAACCCAACAGTTCTTTTAATTTCTATTTTTCTGTCTTCATTTCCTAATAAATATTAAAAACCAATAAAGTACAAAACCCCTTGCAAATAATAAAATTGAAGCTATCAAGTATCTCTTGTTTATTTAACTTTTATTTTAAATACGCAGTAGTCGGCTACACACAAAGCCCATTTCGGAGAAAACATCTAAAGAAAATCTTTCCCTGAATTTAGTTATATTCCAAACCGGCACCTTTGTCGGCGAAACTTCAAAAGCCTAGTTCCGCTAGAAAATCTCTTATCACTAACTTTTATTGCTTTAGCGCTCTAAAAATATACTTCCTCAAATGCATAAAAAAGTCATCAAACATGGCCTCAGATATACAACCCTTTTCGTCTCTTCGTCGTCGTACCGAGGTATCAACGATCCACCCCTTTCATCTTCTAACATATAAAATAATATCTGCTTACATATAATTCGTAGGCGTCATTGCCAAATTAACCCTAATTGGTCAACTCTGTTAAGCGGGTTTCGCGAGGGGTGGCAACTCTACAGTCCATCTTGGAGCTGCCGTTCGAATAGTTTGTTAGCTAAGCTACTTAACAGAAGGCAGTCATGGTCGTCAAGCGACTCGACAAAAGTTCGTAAAGTGTCTCAGTGACATACACATTCAGTTATTCCAGTAACTCAGCGGTAAAGAGTCGTGGTCGGGTCGCTTCGAGTAACTCGACCAAAGTTCGGTCAAGTGTCTGAGCAGACATGGTCACGCAAAAAGTCGGGGTAAAAAAGTAGTGCGAGAAAAAGTCCTCTCTCTCTATCGGGTCATCAGAACCTCCTCATTTCCAACCAGGCATGATCCTGCTCTTTACCGGGTCGTCAGCACCCATTTCTCCAGGCAAAGTTGCTCAAAGCAAACTCTTGTTCGGCCCAGTACCAATCGGGTCACAGAACCCCCCATTTGCCCAAGGCAAACTCTCGGCCCAGTGCCAATCGGGTCACAGAACTCCTCATTAAGGCAACGTAAAGTCCTTACTCTCTTTCGAGCCATCAGAGCTCAATCAGAACAAGGCAAAGTAAAGTCCTTATTTTCTTTCGAGCCAGCAGAGCTCAAGAACTCTCGGCTTAGTGCCATTCGGGTCACAGCACCCCTTCATCTCAATACTTCTTCTGGCCGTCAGTGCCATGAGTAAGTAATAACAAGGCAAAGTTCTGTTAAACTATTCCGAGTCAACAGCATCCCGGAACTCCTTATTTCTCCAGGCAGAGTCCTGTAAATCTCTTTCTCGGATCGTAGTACCCTTTTATCTCAATACTTCCGCAGGCCATCAGAGCCGGAGATTAATCATTTCTGGGCCTTAAACTACTTACGTTATAATAACTTTCGACAAAAGGTCATGCAAGAAATAACATCTCGTAACAAAGTGTTATGTACAAATGAATGTTTTTATTACAACTGTCAAGATCAAGAGTTGTGTAATTATACAAGTAGACGAATATACAAAGTGTTTAATGAAATCAACTGCCAGAGATTGCGCAAAAAGATGAAATGAACCAGCACCCATGGAAATAGTTTACAGTAAGATGGAGGTAAGGTCTCTAATGTCCCTTATCCATATCCATCCACATAGCCTAAGTAAGAAGACTAAGTGATCCCCCTAAGATCCATCTGTATTGTAAATAAAATTTTCAATTTTTTTACCATGGCTATACCTCTGATCAATGTTTAAAAAACTTCAGCAATTTTTTGTAAAATCTCAATCAGTATTTTACATTCTACCCTAGTGGCGGACCTACATATATCGGGGCCCTACGCTTACTATTTTAGGGGGCCCCCCGGCGTCCTTAAAAATTAAATTTCAAAGGACGATGGCTCTCCTATAAGCGGAAGCTTCTTCCCACTCCGTAAGCATTTAAGTTGGATAATTAAAGCACGAGTTTGCTGTTGGGACCTTGTACCGAAGAACCATCGGCAGGTCAGGAAAAATTTGCAGAAATATTGAAAAAAGGTCGACCATTTTATTCCGGGAAGCGTTTGAAAAATAAAAATCCACATTTTTTTCTCTGAAGTGGTGATTTTATCTTCCAATGGTTGGAAATTTGTTACCGCACTCCCTTCACCAACCACTATTTATAGCGCTTTCGGCAAGTCTAAACCCATAACTACAGGGTGTCCGAAAAGTCTTGCTATGGCCAAATATCTTTGCTATTAGTAAAGATAGAGACACCATATTTTATGTGTGTCTTATTGGCTAATAAATCTACTTTTTTATGTAATCTTGCCTTTTCAACCCCCTTGAGGGGTATCACTAGGGAGTTGAGGTCAAAAATTTTAAATGCAACCTTATGCTGTGTGGTACCTCATTTTAAATGTCTTTAAAAAAGAAATATTTTATCGCAAACTCAAGGTCCGTATCTTAATTCATTTTTAAAAATTAAAAATTTAAATACTTACCTTTATTGCTCTTATTACTTTAAAAGTTGTTCAAAATGACCACCATGATTTTCTTGGCAGTAATAAAGTCGATTTTGAAACTCACTTCTCACATTTTCGAGAATGACAGGTGTTACTTCTTGGCAGAGTTCCAAAACTGACTTTATTACTGCCAAGAAATTCATAGTGCTCATTTTGAACATTTTAAAGTAATACAGTAATACACTTTTCTGGAAAGTCAGGGTATGTCAGGGAATACAAAAGTGGTCAGGGAAATCAGGGAATGTCAGGGAAAACTTGTTGAAAACCTGGAAAATTTGCCTTTTCCAGTTTTAGATAAAAATAATTTCATTTCCTAACAAAATTAAAAATAATCCGGATGTCTTATCGATAAAAATAATTTTATTTCATAACCAAATTGAAAATAAGGTAATGAAAGTAGGTAATAAATTATATCAATCAACTATAAAAAGCAATTTTCTTGCTCGGTGAGCTTCTTTTTAGTCGTGGAAATTTTGTTTAAGGAGACCTGGAAAGTCAGGAAATGCCAGGAACTTCGATTTAAGAATTTTGGTGGGAACCCTCTAATAAGAAAAATAAAGGTACTCCAATTTTTAATCTTTTTGCGATTTTTAATTCTTATTGGCTTGCCACTTAAAAACGAATTAAGATACGGATCGCCGGTTTGCGGCAAAAGGTTTCTTTTCTGAAGACCTTTAAAATAAGGTACCACCAGGAATAGGGTTGTAAGTATATAAAAATTTTTATCTCAACTCCCTAGCGTCACCCCTCAAGAGGTTTAAAGAAGTTAAATCACATAAAAAAAGCAGATTTATTAACCAATAGAATACACCTAAAGTTTGGTGTCTCTATTTTTACTAATAGCAAAGGTATTTGCCTATACTAAGACTTTTCGGACACCTTGTATAAAAAATGACGAAAATTCTTAAGATACAAAAAATAATAACAAAAATATTTCACTCTCTGTCTCTTCCCTTTAGAGCAACACTCTTTACAAAGAAGCAATAAATAAGTTTTAAACAATATTTTACAGCCAGCCAACCAGACATTTTTTTTATACAGAAGACTGTTTTTAACCAGTTTTATTGTTAAGTTATACATTTTGACTGCTCTTTCAATCCGACTGTCGCTTCCGACTAGTTACAGTCGGACCTTCATAACTCGAATTTCAAGGGACCGCGAAACCAGTTCGAGTTATAGAAATTTCGAGTTAAAGAAGAAACATACATACCTACCTAATATTACACACGTTTTATAGCGTAAAAAATACATGTGTATTATAGAAAATAAAACATTATAAGCAGAGTATAACAATGACATGAAATATTATGTATATATTACTATTATTAACGTTAAAAAAATCACTGTTTAAAATAATCAGTAATTGGTTGACAAAGTACTTTGCGGTATTTCATATTCGTGAGCAATAGCCTTTGAATTCCACTTTTCACTTTTTTTTAAGCTTCTATCTTTTTTCCGATCGTCAGACTCTTAAGATTCCGCGGCGGCGACATTTTACCAACACGGTTCACACTTTATACCAATCTTAATTAAATGCCATTAAGTGGTTATGTACAAAACGGAAAACGGCAGATCCAGTCGCGCTTGGGGGATTCCCAACAGACGACCGGGCAGATTATAAGCGACGTGCGATGGTGCGGTGTAACAAAACTCGACGAATCTTGTCGACTGGACACGAAGATAAGCTCATTGGTGCAAATATTGTGCCAAAAAAGTTTATTTTGTAATTCGACTTGTAGAGAATGCTGTGTTATTGAGGCGCCTTATTCTATTCGAAATATGGAGATTTTCGAGTTACAGAAATTCGAGTTAGAGAGGTCAAAATACATTGCAAACATAGAAAATGTGCAGGGAACAAAAGTAAACTTCGACTTACAGAAAATGTCGAGCTGTGGAGGTTCGAGTTAGAGAGGTTCGACTGTAATTTAAACGGAATATTCTTACATGCCTCTTTGGGCCCCATGGAGGCCCCATTAGCTTGTGGGCCCTACGCTTAAGCGTACTAAGCGTAAAGGTAAGTCCGCCGTTGTTCTATCCAGATAAGTTATTTAAGAAATATTTTAAATAATAATCAGACGGGCCTAGAATAATAATGAAAACACCAGCAAAATTTTTGATTAGTTGAGAAAATGATTATCACTGTCAAAATCGGACGAATTTTTAACGAAAATCAATGCGTTCTCTTTCTTTATAATAAATTCATAAGAAAAATGACAAAACACAACTGATGCCATCGAATGCAGAATGCGCTAAATTTAAAAACTCACCCACATTAAAATTATAAAATTCAGCTCAGACTTCATTCTTTAGAACACGCTGGATTTGTTAAATGCAGATCTCTTTTATGACAGCTACATCAAAACCATTGTTTTCCTACACAAAGTTGGAAATTTTCGCCGCATGAGAAAAGACGGCTCAAAACAAACCAAAACCAACATTGTTATGCACGTTTGAGTCTTTGAAAATTTCCAGAAAGCGGAACAAATGAGAGCAATAATAGACTGAGGAAAGACCACCGCTCCCGATTGGCTTTAATCCTTAATCGTGTTTTCCGATCTGGTTGAGTAATGCGACTGAAACCACTCATCAATCTCGTGAATTTACTGTTTCGGGATTTTCCGTAGGATCATTAATTTCTCTAGCGAAGAGCTGTCAGTCCAGTCGAGCCACGGGACTCGGTCCTGAATTATTTGAGGTAAAATGTTTTAGTAATGTTTATTCATCGATATAAGGAAGTGAGACCTCGCTCGTGTCCTTAAGATTTGGGGTTTCCTATGGCCGCACTTAAGGGTTTGCCTATAAGAAATAAAAAGCTTTTAGCTGTTTTTTATTATGTTTTTTCGCTGCAGTTGTCAGAGTTAATAGACAAAATAACTTTTTATTTTTGCATTTTTTGTAGAATAATACTTGACATTTTAGCACCAGGTTTGTGCCGCTGAACGAAGGACAAAGAAATTAAAAATATGTTACAAATTATATCCTTTATATTGAATACCATTTAACGCAACTAAAATATTAAATAAAAACTTACATTATTAATCAATAAGTGTTGGATTAAAAATATTGTAATTTTGTTTCTATCCAAATAAAATTAATTATTACTAAAACCGGTGTGTTTGGACAACCAAGGTTTAAATTTGACAAATGTAAGAATAAGAACTAAGTTTTGTACTATGAGTTTATTGAGTTTTTCGCAAATTTTTAAGCACAAGGGCATTTTAGTTATGTATTTTCCACAATAAAATAAAATTCAAAATTATTTTAGCAACAAGCTCTGACACGCAAAAATAAAAACTCATAAATTAAAAAAAAAATACTTTAAAATCCTGTCTTTAATGTAATTCAAAGACATACTTTTTTAGGTTGAATACCCAATGTTTCTGACATGTTTTCTTCGAATAAGAGAACAGTGTATTTTAGAAGGTCTTACATCAGCTTGAGGACAAAAAAAAATTATTACTTGTTTTTTAAAATAGTTAGAACGATAATCCGTTAGAAGAAAAGTTAATTTAAAATAATACACTTTTAAATCTTAATTACCTATATTTTATACTAGCCTTCGCCCGCGACTTCGTCCGCGGTAAGTTTACTCCATTACAAACGTTGCACCTCATTTCACCCCCTTCGGGGGTGATTTATTAAAGTCTGTAAAACACATGTTTAAACATTTTCAGCCAGATTCTCCTACGCTAGTCCCATCTAATTTGACAACAAAAAGTTTTAACCTGACAAGTGTAAGAATAAGAAAACTAAGTTTTATACTATGAATTTATTTCTGAGCCTTTTCGCAAATTTATAGAGAAAAGGGCTATAATAGAACTAAATTCATTACAACAACTCATTTCAAGATGAAAATTATTATTTGGAAACCAAGCAAATCGCTGAAATATCAGAATAATTCATAAGTTTTTAATGACGACTTATTAACAATGACGGGAGAAAAACTTGTCAAAACATAACTAATCAAGGGTCTTAATTTAAATCAGTTCTAAATCTTAAACCTTATTTTTTAAAGTACTTCTATGAAAATTCGACTAAATAGGATCGTCTAATGTTTTTTCTCCATACAAAGTTTGAACCCCTATTTCATCTCCTTAGGGGTTGAATTTTGTAAAGCCCCTTCCTTAAAGGACATCTGCGTTATATGTATAAGAAACCTCTGTGTAAAATTTCAAGTTTCTAGATCCAGCTGTGGGGGCTGTGCGTTGATTTGTCAGTCAGTCAGTCAGTCAGTCAGATTCTTCTTTTATATTATATGTATAGAGATACATTGGTCATCGATTAACAGAATGGGCTTGTCATTTATTGTTTTTAGTAAATACCGGTAATATTATTGCACAGTGAGGCAATCAAAAAACACACACACGCATACACACCATCACAAACATAAAATTACGTCAATTGAATGGATCATAAAAAAAATACGTTGATGGACAGTGGATTATGGGCGAGTGACCTCAGAAAGTCACTGCCACATTTCAGGAACCAGTGGACCGATTATCATGATATTTTAATCAGGTAATAATAAGGTCATTTAAAGGTGAATCACGTGACCAAAGGTCTATACTACTATAGCAGTTGTGACCCATCACATAACTTTTTGTGATGTGAGGGGACAGTGATACTGCAATAGCAGTTAATTTATGTGCTTTTGTGTGACAGTATTAAGTACTGCTATTACAGTGTATCATTTTGGCAAGTAAGTGAATAATTTGAAATAAATTGGCATCGTTCTTATTCTATGTAACAAAACCTAAAATAATATAAAAACTAGTTATTCATGGAAAACCTCAAAACAGGTTTGTGCGTGTGTTCCCCTCGGGGGACACAACACAACTGATCACATGTAAACTAAATCAGCCGTTACTGCAATAGCAGTAGGCGCGCGCATTTATTCCTTCCATAGCAACACAAACACGTGTCACTAATCAGAACAATTTCTGCTCTAGAGGGACAGTGCCCAAAGTTTTATAAAGTTGCCGGGGGACAGTAAACATAAATAGATATGGATTACAATGGATAAACACACTGCTATAGCAGAAATGACTTTTTAAGGGGGAAATATAATTACTGCATTAGCAGTGAGTGTCCAGTCAGATCACTTTAAAGTTACTGCTATTGCAGTACTGTCTATCAACGTGATATAAAGGTTTAAACATCAACCAAATTAGTGACCTAACCCAACCCAACCTGAGCAAACATTCGTTCTTTCTTTCGTTATTTTGTAAAATTGAACCTTAATTGTGCCAAAATATTATTGACAATTTTATGAAAAAAGGGTCATCTGTAGAAACAATCGAGGGGAACATTTTGGAGAATATTATTTTTTAAACATGACTGTCATGTCTAGGGTTGCCATAAATCATCTGGCTTATATCGGGACACAAGGTCTGAGAGGGGGGGGGGTAGTTTTTTTTTTAAAATTACCTAGCTCTAAATACCAAAATACAAAACAATTATATTAGGAACGAAAATCTTTAATATAACTGATATTCCTTAAAACTACATTAAAAAATTATTTAGGATTTGCCAGTTTTATATTTCTCCGATAAGGTGATTTTCTTTAGAACACCTTTCTGATCTTTGATGTACTTATAAAATTATGCATATAATAATTTAAAGTTATACTGGAATTACAGAATGGCCTCAACGGGCTCAGCTAATAAACGATTTATTTCTTCTGACAACTGGTCCATCCAGTGGTCATTAAGTAAATTTTTTTCGCGATTTGCATTGTGTGCAGGGATTGCGAAAAGGTATTCATACATTTTTAGTATCTCCGAGATCTGATCTAAATGCTCTGAGAAATGGTGTGCAGAAAAAAGGTAAATGCGACCAACGAGAAAGTTTTGTTAGTGTATTCTGAGCATTTATCGAAGACTCAGAAACCTTTCTCTTATATTATTCGGTGTTGCGGATGTTATATTCATAAAAAGAAATGTCGATATGAGCAAATTTACGCAGTTAATTACATTTCTAGAAACAATATGTCAAGGATATCGTCCTAAAAAGTCTAAGATTTTAACTAAGCCTGACTTGCTAGATATTTGCAAGAAACTGACGACAATACGGCTTTAAGAAGAAAGTTGCCATTATCATTGGAGTTACAGGTGCATGTACGAAGAGAAGAGTGGGCAAAACTACTAGTAAAACAATAACATGTAATATATGAAGATCAGTGTTTTCGAATTGTAATACCATAGAAGACGACAAACATTTCTCGAGAACTTTTTGTAACATCAGGGGTATAGCAGGTATTAATAGGTATTGTAAAACACTGATTTATCGTGTATTTTGTGTGTTTTTGTGCTTTTTAAGAAATCTAGCAATCTTCCTTCAATCAAACCCAAGCAAACCTAACCCAACCTGATTTTTTGAGCCACAACGGAACATGTTTAGTTTGGTTTGTAGTTAAAAAAGTAGGTACTTAGTAGTCTAGCTACTTTTTTGAAGAAGTGTTTAACTACCAAGTAGTTAAACTACTTTTTTTGATGAAGTAGTTAGTAGTTATAGTCCACTACTTTTTTCAAGTAGTTTGCCCAGTACCCATTGGGCCACCCTATTTATTTAAATAAAAATAAAATTTTCCCACTTTCTTACTATTTTTAGCAATAAATTTGTTTTCTTTTTAGTATAATTGCAGGATCTATTCCTCGATTTCTTTTCCATAATTATTATAATTCGTCCAAAAACACACAATTACATATCAAAACGATTAACAAACACAGGAGAGATTTTGTCAACCTTTTAATTGTTTGGCAGCTACACGACCGCTTTCGAATGTAAACGCCGATGTTAAGCAATGTCTTTTTAGAACGTGCCTTGACCAGCTTAAGTTAAATCTCGGGTAACTTGACAGAAACTTAACACTGTATTAAAATTTAACACGGTGCACCGGGTCGCTAACACCGCGGTATTAGCAACCCGGCTAAAGGGCAACAATGTTAAAAAAGCAATAATTACGAGCGTTGAATATTACTCTCAGCCTGTCATTTCCAAATTAAATAGGTTTTTAAATTTGCCCCTTCCTCGAGAATTCTAAAGGTTGTTATTTAGCAAAGTTAATCGTTCGTGTAAATGAGTTACTAATTCAAAACAGAATTTACATTTAATAAAACTTTCTGAAAGAAAGTATAGCAAATTAGAGCTTAAACCCGAGCTATTCGTGGCTCAAAGCGAGTTAGTTACTTCTAATTTACAGTAAATTCACAATAAAATAAAAGTTAAATAGTTTCCTCCCGAGTTAATTGCCACCACTTTATTTTGGTCTGCAAAGTTTTGGTTTATTTAGGGTATAATATTCTCCAAGTCGGGTGCTGAACCTCCGTATTTGCGGTATATAAAATATTGTTTTTTTTTTAGGTTTCGTCATATTTACTTCTTATTAGTAGAAGATATGAAAGGCGGCATACTTATGGTTATAATTTTCTCCAAATACTACTTTTCCCGTCATCATTACTGCCTATAAACTTCTTAGTCGAGACCCTGGCATTCTTCCTACATAATTGATTAAAAATTTTTGCTCGTCCTTTTATGTAAAGCTTTCAGGTCCTTCTCTGAAACAAGAAGACGGCGGCGGTTCGAGATGTGGAGGTTATAAGGTCATTGATTTTTGAGGTAGATGTGATAGCATCGGAAATTGAAATTTTACAATCTAGAATATTATTTGGAATTTTGATATTACTATCCTCCGTGGCACTTTAGACTATACATATTCTCGGAAAGCAATGACCACTTTAGGCTTCAAGATTAGGTAATTTCGGGTAATATGCTGTAAAGGTAGGCATTCCTCTAATTGAAATAATTCCGACAACTTGGTCTACGCATTTTTAGTGTTCCGTGCTAAAATTAGCAAAACTAAATACTTATAGAATCACTTCGGTGTCCGCCCGTCCGTCCGTCTTTTTAGCACAGAGATAGAGTGGGGTGGCCCAATTATAGACGTGAAGTATAAAAAGTTGAATTTTGATTCTGGGAGTTAATTTCAGGGGGTAAATTGGGAAATGGAAAAAAATGTTTCAAGGCCTTGTGTAAGGTGTCAAATGAAAGTTTATTGAAGCACGAACTCAACAATATAATATATATATATATATATATATATATATATATATATATATATATATATATATATATATATATATATATATATATATATATATATATATATATATATATATATATTATACTTAAATTTAATAACAAATAGTGCATTATCTAAAGACTAAAACAAAATAAAATGGCTAATCAGAGCGATTCTCTTATTTTACTTAATAAATCCAAAGGTTACTAGATGCTGGGACACAAGTGCATTTTCGATTTTTTACCATTGATGTGGGGTCACTTGGTGGGGGACTGAGCGTTTCGACTGAGCCAAATTAAAAATTTCAACAAACGTGTAAGGACAAAAGTTGTTCCTTATATCGTGAGAAATCTTTTTGTCGAAACTTTTTTTTTTCTAAAACCAATTGTTCAGCAGTTCTAAGGAAATAAACAATTAACAAAACTCAATAATCTACACCTAATTCTCAATGTTCATGAATTTTTTTCTGATTTTCCTGAGCGATCCTTTTGATGATAAGGGTGGGGGACAGCAAAAATAGAATCATTTAAAATTTATTCTGCAAAATTTTGAAAAAAGGAACTACCTAACAACAAAAAGTTGTACATCAATATTATACCACTTTTTACAACAGAGCGATAGATTCTTGATAAAAAAAATTATGTTAACAGAAGATCATTCAAATTTACAAATAAATAAAGACATTATGATTTTTGCTGATTTTTCCTATAATCCTCACTGTGCATTGGTACCGTCGCCGGCGGGTACCGTGGCAGATGGGCAGAGATCGGGCGGCCTAGGTTTGCTCACGGTAAGTGGGGGGCTGATGGCACGGAACACTAAAATTGTGCTTGCACTTGACCGAATTTTTTTAATAATTCAAAAGAAAAAAACGTAGGCTAGCCGTATGCTTTGGACGAAGGCACATATTTTCAATAAAGCTCGATATAATCTAAATTGGAACTTTGGCACTTTCACAATAAAAAAACAGTGCCCTGTTACCCACAGTCATTCTGGTCAGTTCTTTACGACGCGACGGCAGGTCGTACCCATAATTAAAACGATCTAAAACAATGACAATTTTTTTGTAATCCTATGCAATAAATAAAATAATTTAGAAATTTTACCTTCATCTTTAAATAGGTTTGTGTTATAAATTGATTAATTTACACTTGTCTTAATATCTTAGACTTCCCAACCTGGTGTCCATCTGACATTTTTTTATGGGACCAATTTGGTGAAATTTCTAATTTCCAAGTTTTCCTTAATATTATGTGTTGATTTTGGGATCCCGTCATTTGGCCGAATGTCAATTGGTCGAAAGTCAATTGGCCGAAGTCAATTAGCCGAATACGTCAATTCGCCGAAAGATAACAGGCCGAATACGTCAATTGGCCGAACAGGTCAACTGGCCGAAGACGTCAATTGGCCGATATACATATATATTTTTTCTTACATATTACTTAAAAATTATTATTTTTTTTTTTAAATTTTTGATGACATTTATTCTTTTTCTTAAGGTTCTTAGCCATATCTGACTGAAGTATGTTCATGTTTGCCCTTTCTTCGTTTGTTCTTTAACATACACTTACAGGTTAGGTCAGGTTAGTTCAGGTTAGTTCAGGTTAGTATTATGTATTTAGCCAAATTATGTACTAAACCTACTACTCACTTCTTCAGACAATTGATCTGTTACGTCTATTGACGTTTTCTGTCATTTGTCCTAGTTGGTCAGTTGACGTATTCGGCCAATTGACTTATTCGGCCAATTGACGTATTAGGCCAATTGACGTATTTGGCCAATTGACGTATTCGGCCAATTGATCTTCGGCCAACTGACTTCGGCCAATTGACTCTCGGCCAATTGACTTTCGGCCAATTGACGTAGACCCGTTGATTTTAGCATGGAATTTTACCTTCAGCAATAGAAGATGCAGTCGTTCATTCGTAACTAGTCTTTTCTTTTGTTTCATACATTGTGCGTGTGTAGGACAAAGAACGACCGCTATAATTCCGACTCACCGCCACCGCACGGTGGGACATTTCTTAATCCTAGCGCCTCATATTTACCAAAAAGCAACAGTAAAGGACAATTACTGGGCCCCTTTAGAACAGCCGCCAATACTTCAGAGCAAAATAACTATAGATACCCACGAGAAAGACAAAAAGCGTACGTCCTTCCGAGTAATAAAGGTATAAAACGAGCGATTTACTGTTCAGCATCAAAATCCTCCCTACGAAACTAATGGGTAATCCGTGTTTCTTTGACCTTGGTTAGTCCAAAACTGAATTTGCTACGATTGTATCACGCACTAATTTGGAGGGAGGGGCGGTGCGTATTCTGACCAATAGCAACAATACGCTGTATGACATTTATATTTACCTGCAGTCCACATTAAATTAGGCCTTATGAAGATTTTTGTTAAAGCCTTAGACAAAAAAGAAAATGATTTTCACTATTTAAAGGAAAAATTTCCACGTATAAGCGAGGCCAAGATAAAAGAAAGGATTTTTATTGGACCACAAATTCGAGAACTTTTTAAATACTCTATTTTTGAAACAACACTGAAACAATGGCATGGAAGGCATTCCGTAATATATTCAGCAATTTTTTGGGGATATACAAAATCATAAAATTACAAGTTTTAAGTAGAAGAATTGCTGACATCTTATAAATCATGGGTTGTAACATGTCGTTAAAACTACAATTTGTACACACCCATTTAGATTTTTGCAAGGAAAATTTTGGTGAGGTGTCACATGAGCATGGAGAAAGGTTTCACCAAGACATTGCTCAAATGGAAAAACGCTACAGCGGAAAATGGAGCCCGAATATATTGACCGACTACTACTGAACTCTAATACGAGAAACCCCTACTAGTGACAAAAGGATGAAAAGCAGCAATATAAATAATACTGTATGTAGTTACATTTACCACAATTCTGTAAACAAGAGAAAAATAAACATCCCTTAAAAAATTAGGACGCTTTTAAAAAAAATTAAACAAAGTATATTTAATCTAATATTATTTCTTTAAATTCCACAATCTCCCACCTCCCTAAGAATCGGTGGGTGCTAGCCAAAATCGGAGTTCATATTTAGATTTAGCGACACAAAATACATAAAAATAACCCAAAAAGGTTCCAGGGAGGAAAAAAAGTTTTTAATTGCAGAACAGTGTTATTGCGAATTGATAAATCCCGTCGCAGTTGTTTATTAGTTGGCAAGTGAAGTGCTTGTATGTTGACATTCCTAAACATTTAACTGTTTCTGTATTATTAATATGGCTAACCAAGGTATGTTCTTTATAATAGTGTAACTGATTTAAAATGGATTACAATTATAATCATGGTCAATGGGTGTAAACTAAAACTACTAAAAAAATAAGTTCTTACACAAAAGTATTACACATATTGGATTGCATCTTTTTTGGTACACAATTGTACCCTATATGTTTCAATTCATATTAAAGGGTAGGGCTGCACGATTACAGCACAGAAGTTTTTAGGTGCAGATATCTGCAGTCTGCCTTAGCTCGCCAACTGATTTTGTCGAGAAGGCTTCTTTTCGACAAAATGGAAGAAACTGATTCTTTGATAAGTGAAAAAGAGCTGCTATACTATATGACATCCGAACTGGTTGTATGGAAATGTTTAGAGGCAATGGAGGATACAATTAAAAAAATTCATCTCGTTTGGATTAGCGTGAATAAAAGATGGAAAGAGTGTTTTCGAGTAAAAAAATGTTTACTTAATTATAGTGATTGGCTTAAAGGTGATGATATAATCGAGAATTTGGATTTTTGTGAACGTGAAGATATCAACCAGCCATCAACTTCTGCTGAGACTGCGCCCTATAGAGGTCGTCCTAAAAAATTGTTCGAAGAAAGCGCATCAAGAACAAAATAAAGAAAAGTAATGCCCCTGCTCGATTCCGCAATCGAAATTTTAACATTTAAGTTACAAGTAACAGAATATATGGTTATAGGTGTTTCACGAAAGTACAAAAATGTACACTTGTAATGCCAAGTGAATTTTTACAACTTGACCCTATTCGCTATCGAACAGTTTAGTATAAGTCAATTGAGCGAAATATTGGGTAAAATATTTCATTTCCATAACTCCCCATATTTACATTTGAAAAAATCATATTTTATCGGCAACAAAATTCCAGGACTTGGATAGGCTTGGCCAATTTTCCTGATGATTAAACTCTCGCGTCAATTTTCAGCCTGGCAAAAACCGATAATATAGCGAAATGCGCTCATCAATCATACGACAGGGTATAATATTTAGCAAGGTCGGGTATGTCAGTGCATTTATTTATTATTAATTGTTTTTGTTCCTTATACGTCACATTATTTTAATTTTAGAACTATAAATGAATTACTTGAGTTTTTATCATAATAATTATTACATTTAAATCTACGACAGTTTTTCAGAAATGGATCAATAATTTTTGGATTTTTTTTTGAGGAACATCTTCATCAATTACATTTTTTTTTCAAATACCTTGCCAATATATAGTTTTTTTTAATGAGACTTCTTTAAAAATATGTTTTTCGAAAATGCGTCATAAAAATAATTCGTAGTTGTTGTCTACTGGTCCAGTTTGATGTGTAACATTACTGAAAATTCTCTTTGTGTGTTTCATTTTAGTAATTATTATTAAATTATCAATTCACAGAGATGTTCTACCACGTCCCATTTTCAAGTACCTGGTTGTCCCTTATATCCTGTGATTTACGAAGTACTTGCAATTGGTTATACCTGGCTTCACTCAATTTAGGATTAATTACCACTAGAGGTACCGTGTGGTGCCGAGGGTATTTCTAACGCATTCTACGAACCTTTAAAAACACTTTTCTGTTTCTTTAAAGTTTAGTTTGATCTTCTTCTATCTTCCGTACAGTCAAGTATCTTTTAGTAGTTTTGTTGTATTTTATATAAAATGGCAAGTTCTAGTCGTCGGTCTTGCGAAAATCTAGCGGATAGGTTCTGTTATATAATATATCGAAGATTTATTTTAAAGGCTAGATCTCTATCTCGGGAAGTGAAAGAAGCCTATTTTTTTTCTATTTTGAGTGCCAAATTGAAGATCAAGATAAAATTTGTGTTTCTTATGTGTGCTGTGTGAGTTGTCACGTAAATCTAGTGCAGTGGATGCACTACAAGAAAAATTTCTGGTGATTTCTGAGTAAGATGAGAACTATGCAACCCTCATATGATGAACTCTTAAAAGCCTATGAATTACTAGGATGTCGCATGCCCTTAAAATTCGTTTTTTACTCTCGCATTTGTTTTTTTTTCTCGGAAAATTTGGATTCAGTAAGCGACGAACAAGCAGAGAAATTTCACCAAGACATCAGAACAATGGAAACACGATACCAGCGACGCTGGAACCCATCTATGATGGGCGAGTACTGCTGGTTTTTAAAAATAGATGATTTTACTGAACTGAATACAAGAGAGAAAAGTGAATTATTTTGTCACTGTATGGTACCTTTATATAACATATGTATATTGTTTATTGCATATGGTCCTTAATTAAACGGCTTTACTTAGATTTAACATGTTTTCGATATAAATATATTTTTTACTGCTGGTTTTTAAAAATAGATGATTTTACTGAACTGAATACAAGAGAGAAAAGTGAATTATTTTGTCACTGTATGGTACCTTTATATAACATATGTATATTGTTTATTGCATATGGTCTTTAATTAAACGGCTTTACTTAGATTTAACATGTGTTCGATATAAATATATTTTTTATTCAATATACATTACGTTTGCAAAAATATGTCGTATTCTGTTTTTCGTCAAACCCCCGTTCCCCAACCCCTGTAACAAAAAAACTGTAGAGCCATAAAATACTTTTCTGCAGCTGATTTCATCAATATTACTTCGCAAAAAAGTGTAAGTTTGTTGACTAGTGTTTTCTCTAGGTATGGGATTTTAATAGTTAAAAAAATGTCGATAAACGATACAGACCAGTCACAAGCCCATGGTACTTTAGTACTTAGGCTTGATGTCTACGTGGGCTGTCTCACATAAAAAAAACCTGAGCAAACTCAACAGCGATGACTATGTACAGGTTTGCTCGGGCTTGATTTAGATCTTCATGTCTTTTTTTAATAATATTTTTAAACTTTTACGTTAAGATTCACTAAAAAGGTTTAAGATTTAGTATTGGTTTAAATTAAGATCTTCTAGTTGATCGGTGAGGATTTGACAGGTTTTTGTCCTTGTCTCTGTCACTAAGACGCCATTAAAAATTTATGAGATACTAAAATTTGAGCGATTTTGGTTTCCCAATGATTTTCTTCTTGAAACGTGTTGTTAGAATGAATTCAGTTCGATTATTGTGGAAAGTACTTACCAACATTGCCCTTTTCTTTATAAATTTTGCTAAAAAACTAAGAACAAATTCATATTTTAAAACTTAGTTGTCTTATTAACACATGTGAGTTTAAAACTTTTGATTGTTAAATTAGACCGCTCTAGCGTTGGAGATTGGCGATTACAGTTTAAAATTCAATTTTAGAAAAAATGCATTTTCAAAAGTTTTTATTTTTCCAATTTTGTTTTCACAAAATTGTTTAAAAAAATGTGAATATCAAAAAATTTTAATCTGAATCATATTACAAGTATGTAGTTATTATTTCTAACGTTCAATTCACAATTAGTTGTTTCGTTGTCAAGGAAACGGTAAAGCACCTCACTCACTATTTTAGAACAAAAAATTTAAATAGGTTCCTGGAATTTAAAATTTTAAAAAAATATAAATAAATGTAAAATGCGAGCCGATAAAGTTTTACATGTAATTCGAATCATAAACAATCATAATGACACACGCCGTGCTATCAGGCTCGGCTAGCTATAAACTTGCAATTGGAACTACGCTTACATGTCAGAATTCTACGATATTTTAACTAATTGGATATTTGTTTACTGCAATTTACTTATACATAAATAATCAAGTGACATGGTTGCCTTCCCAAATACTTGTAAGTAATTGCACAATATGATTGGCTACGATTCGCATTTCTTGAAATCTTTCATAATTCAACATATTATGATTCACATATTCTTAAATGTTTATTTATACCTTTTGATATACGCTTATTGCAAATCTCTCCCTCCGTTATTGTTAACAGAGTTATATACAAAATAAATTTAACGTTTTTTTTTCATAAAATTTTTAATCAAATATGTAATTTTTAAATTAGATTTACAAATAATGTTATTTCTTTCTTAACTTTTTTATGTAACAGGTGTTACAGCAAGATGAACAATTTCTTGAAAATGTCTTTTTGCCTTCTCGAGAAACCAACTTTAGAAAATACCTGCTTTTTTCCTAAACATTATTTTTCAATAACCTATTTTTTTAAAATGCTTTTTCGAAAATTAGATTTTGTCCTACTTGGCATTAGTTTCAACATCTTAGTGGCAAAATGACAGAAAAATACGAACCTGGATAAATCTGAGCAAACTCACACCGATTTACCTTTTGTGGATTTGATCAGAGTTGCTTAGGCTCTGTTCTGCCCTTTGTGCCATAATACATTTTCGAAATGAGTGATTTGCAGCAAACTGTTTTTTTTTTAAAACGTATTTTCACAAAAGTTTTCTTTGATCTGTATCTGGACATTCACAAAATTGGTAACAATTTGTTCAAAGTTAGGGCTATTTTTATAATTTTTGTAACAATAAATTTCGGGTAATTCACTAATATTAATATGAATTTTATTTTATATTTAAAAAATCCGGTCTCTTTCTTCAATTCAAAAACCAGAAATTAGGATGGTATCTTTAATTGAAAGAGAAAAAATTTAAATTTTAATGATGGTTGGATATGGTGATTGCAGGAGAACACAACAGGAAATATGTGAGTTCTTTTAGACCTATGCCAATCGGCCTGCAATAACCCAGTCATGTGTAAGAAAACTGGTAAAGAAATTCAACGAAACGGGAAGTGTGAAAGACAAACACAGGTCAGGCAGACCAAAAATAGCTACTAGTGGTGATAAGGCTCTGAATATTTTAATTGACCTACAAGATAGTCGATCACTTCGACAGTTTGGCTTAGACCACAATGTGTCACCAGTCAGTCAACAATTTATTTGAAAGCGAAAGGATTCGCCCTTACAAGAAGAATCCAGTTCAGGAACTGACAAAAGATGACTTCGATAGACGAAATGAGTTTTGCGCAATTCTGATGGACATGTGTAATGCTGATCCTTATTTTGTCTATAACATTATTTTTTTCTGATAAAGCTACCTTTATGCTTAACGGCACCGTCAATTGACATAACCGCATATATTGGTCTGCAGTTAATCCCCAGTGGATGGTCGACGTACACACGCAAATACCGGAAAAAGTTAATGTTTGGGTGGATATAGGCCATAACATCATTGGACCATTTTTTATTAATGGAAACCTTACGACCGTACTTTACTTGGAGTTATTACGCGAACAGATTATTCCATAATTAGAAATACTTTATCCAGGCCGAATAAATATCTAGTTTCAACAGGATGACGTCTCTGCTCATTTTGGTTTAGAAGGGCGTTAATTTTTACACCAAATGTTTCCAAATCAGTAGGTAGGAAAGAGAGGCGAAATTGAGTGGCCTGCCAGATCTCCATCCTCACCCCTTTGGACTTTTATATGTGGGGTGACTTAAAGAATATGGTTTACAAAAATTGGCCGGTTAATTTTGACGATTTAAAGGTTTGTGTTAAAAATTAAATATGTGTAATTCGATGGGATACTTTTGACTACGTCTTACGGGTATTTAAAGACAGACTTGGCTATTGATTAGCTAACAGTGTCAGACATTTTGAACATCTCATAAAATAGTTTTTATTCAATTTTTAGGTATTTTTTATTTTCATTGTGTTCTTACTCATTTATTTAAAATTAGTGTTTATATGGTATTTTGACAAATAAATCAAATAAACCCTAGTTTATTGAATTTGTCTTTTACGGGACTATGTGAATCTTCAAAAATATACAGGACGTTTCACTTAAAATAAAAAAAATTGTATTTTTTCTGACTAATCCTGTATAGTAACAGAAACGGTTTTATCCTTCCAAAGTGTGCCTTTTTTAACTATATAGACGCTGGGGTCCATCAATGATTTTTGGGTTTAACTATTATTTCTGTTGTAGTTCATCGTTATAATTAAGCACTCTGAAAAAAATTTTCAATCTAAAACTAAACAAGTTATCATACGACATAACTGGTTTTGCTGATATAAAAGCTTACCTAGCGACATAGTGAGATCTTCAAAACTCATAAATAGGATCATAACGTGGACATTAGAAGTGCAATATTGCAAAAAAATAAAACACGCACATATTTTATGTATATTTTAAACCTTGCAGTAAATTAAACGCGCATCACGTTTACATAAGTACTCAGTGACATGAAAACAAGAATACTCATCATAAATAATTCAATCTTAATAATTTTTTGTAACAAATGTATACAAGAATGGTTAAATGTTGAACGGTATCACTGATCGAGATCCGAGTACTTTTGCCACTGTTGGTCATTTATGCTACTTTTTTGCTGTTTTTGGATAATTTATGCCTTAAGGTCTAGACATGCAAATTTTTGACAATTTGGTGATTTTGATAGAAGTCGGGTAATTACACGTTATTAAATACTAGCACAGTATCAAAAAACTACGCAACTCCCAACAATTTGATAATGAAATTGTAATTATTTGTTTTATTTAGGCATCCGGGCAAGTATACAAAAAATGGTCAAAATTCAATTATTTTCACAGGGTGTTCTTTTTCTGTGTCGCTTAATTAACAGAAAACGAAATTTACAAATTTAGGTCAGCAACATGGATGGATGGTTATATTTTGGGGTAAATTAGTTACGTCTAACTTATGTACGGGTCAAAATATGTTATATGTAAAAGCCAATGAGGTTCTAAATTTAATTATTTACCACACTCTAATTTTATTTGGAAAAGTTGAGGTTTATACGCAAAAGGTTTTACTAGGAAGAAGGGTTACATGGAAACTCCCATACGATAACAGAAAGGAAAATTATGCTCCTTACTTAAGAAATCATGAATAGTTTTAGTTTCTCCGGAATTATTAAAAAAAATTCACAACTGCTACTTGGTTTTAAAATGCACGTATCAAGTATCAAGTACCATAAAATAGGTTTGATTAGCGTTTTCTATCACGTTGGTGTAAAGAAAGGACACTTCAAGTTGTTTGTTGTTCTTTTATAATAAATGTTTTATATGTTGCACAAAGACATAGTATTAGAGTTACAATTTTTATGATATTAAAGGTATTTTTTGTTGCAGATACTTCTGGTACATCAAGGTTCTAAAATTAGTTTCTCAAGAGTTTTCGACTTTGAAGCCACCGATTTAAATAATGAGGATAGCGAGTCACGAACAAGGTAAATATGTATATTGCAATAATAACTGAAATAAAATAATAATAATAATTATAAAGAAAAAAACAAAATTTGCAAAACAATACAATTAGGCGAATTTTAGCTAAATAGCTTACAATTAACTTAAATGTAAGGACTTTGAACATAATGGTAGCAAAGTAGATATGGCTTAGACTCAATTTATCTCTAAAGTTCAACAAAAGATAAAGAATAAAAAGTTGCAGTAATAAACTTCACGGTGAGCCTCGACTAAGTTTAACCCAATCGTCCATTTTTTTCAGATGTTGTTAAAGTGGTGTGGCCTAAGTAATTTAAGCCCGAAATGAAAATCCTACAGAAAATCCTTAGGTGAATAGTTTGAAAGGAAAACTTGATTTTACTTTTTTTTAGGTTAAATTTTTTATTTAGTTTCAAAATTTTTTTAAGGCGTATAATCTTCCTTTAAGTTCTCGAAACGATATCTTCTTAGAGTAAATATTTATTATTTATTAGATCTACGCGGTTGGCACTGTCAACACCGTCGGCGCAGACATAGAGTTTTCGACGATCCAATCTTTGGTCTTATTTCAAATAAAAGATGTTATTGTGCTTAAAATTGAGTCAACTTTTTAAAAATGATGAACAGTTTTAACCATAACTTAAGATTATTGAGATATATTACAACACTCTAATTCCATAATTTTTGTTCGAATATTTCAACCTTCTATTAGCTATATCTTCTGAACAGATGTAGAGAGGCCATTGGTTTTTTGATTTTTAGGTAATTGCATTATCTTTAAAAGCATTTTTTTTATTTCTAGATAATTGCATTATCTTTCAAATAAATTCATAAACCATCCTATTTAACTGTGCTATTTAAGAGATAGGTACCAAAAACTGACAAAAAACTACGTTTTCATCTTTTTTTAGAATTATCAAAGCTATCAAAATATTTCCACTAAGATATCGTTTTCAGGACTTGAAAGAAAGTGATGTGCCTTAGAAAATTTTGATACTACTCTTTTTCATAAAATGGAGCAGATTAACCTGAGAATATTTGTAAAATCAATTTTTCTTTTTAAACTGTTGAACTAGGATTTTCATTTTGGGCTTAAATTATCACTTTACCAAAATCTGAAAAAAATGGAAGTGGGAAGACCTCTGCACCCGCCCGCTCTCCTCGCACAAGCAATCCAAGCAAAAAGCTGGCACCCCTAAAAGTCATAAGAGACAGATTACAAACTAAGTTAGTTAGTTTGCATAGTATAGTTGTTTAATCTTGGCTTAAAAGTTACCGGTTGAGATATTATTATCTTGATTAAAGGATCTATTTTATTGTACAGTTTAGCAGCAATATATGAAAATGAGCGTTGACAAAATACCATTCTATGTTTTGGAGTATTTAATAAATTACTAAATCTTATGTGAACGGAATGCTGAATGCTGATTTGATCTAAAAATAAGTTTTCGCCCAAGGTAAGGAGAAGATCTCGTAAGCAGCAAGCGATGAATGAAAGATAGTAAATTAATCTGCCACTGTTGAGCCATTGGTAACCAACGCAAAATTTTAAGCCTTTCAGATACACGGTCATGCTTTCTCAAACCAAACACAAATTTACAACATATTCGCTGAACTCTTTGAATCATATTTCAAGTAGCAATATTCAAGCATGGTTCATAAACTTTATTGCCATAGTTAAAAACTGAAAGAACTAGAGATTCACACAATGTCTTTTTGATGTTAAAAGAAAACTCTTTTCTGTGGGCATAAAGAAACTTCAAAGAGCAGTAAGACTTCTTAAGCAGCTGGTTTACATGCTCAACAAATTAAAGTTTATTATCAATAAGTAAACCTAGATTTCTTGTACGAATTGGTATATGGAATTTGTACATTGTTGACTGATAAAGAAAAGTTATACTTAATGAATATTTCAAGTGAAAACAATTATTTGTGTAGGTAGTGAAAAAAAAATCTTAATAAATCAGTCTTATACTCCGTTACCCACAAAAACTAAATTTTAAGCTATTACCTTTTTCTAATGGTATACATTTTTTTACAGCCCATTTGAAAGTCGCTTTCCCATCAATATTGGCATTACGGGTTATGTGGCTACTACAGGAGAGGTGAGTAAATACTTTAGATACAGTTGAAAAAATTATGCATTGTATGAAACAAAAGATCATAAATTTTATGACCAAAATAAGTTACATAACTTTTCAAACAAGAAGTAAAATAGATAAATGAACATAAAAACAAAGGAGCTTGTTCGATTCCATGAATTGCTTTCTTAACAGTAAATTTTAGAAAGCATTATTTAATGGTTTTATACAGCAAGTTTTTTTTTTAATTTTTACCGAACTTTTTCATAAGACGCATACCTACATCACGCACCTACTGTTTTTTAGGAAAGCAATCTAACTTAAATTAAAGATACCGATGTTGCAATACGACCTTTAAGTATGGGTTTTAAACAAAATAAATATATAGAAAACCATTTTCACACCCTTTATATAAAAAGTCCTGCACTGGACTAAATATTGCATTTAGCCAAACTTTTTTATTATTAAGTAATTTTTTCTAATTAAATATACTTTGATTATTTTTTAGACTGTTAACATCGGACAAGCTGACGAAGATCCCCGATTCGATCCGAGCGCCGACGATGGTACAAATTTTAAGCATAAGAATATCCTATGTATGGCCATCAAAAATTCTTCGGGTGATATTATAGGTGTCATTCAGTTAATTAATAAATTCAATGATCTCCCTTTTACCAAAAATGATGAAAATTTCGTGGAGGTAAGAATAGACTTACGCTTGCGTAACCCGACATAAAATAAGCAAATTATTGACGATCCGCAGTAATATTAACACTTTAACTACTATGTGTATCTCTCAGTATACATGAGTCGCGGGTCGAAATTGACACTTGTATAAGCAAGGTCTTTTTATTCTTTTTTTGTACCAGCGCTGACTACCTCTAGATAAAACTGGCGAATATTTATACAGTGTATGAAATAAAATAAATTATTGGCGATGCGCAGTAACATTAACACTTTAATTATCATGTGTATCTCTCAGTATACACGCGGCGTGATTTTAAATTGCCACGTGTATAAGCAAGGACTTCTTATCTTTTTACCACCTGCGCGAATATTTATATAGTATATGATGTTTGGGGAGAATAACAACACAGAGTGTTATATACAATAGGTATAAATAAATAAATATATACAGTGTTGTCCATTAAGTGTGCAACAAATGGGAAATTTTTTTATTGCACAATCGAAATATAAATTCCGGCAAAAGTTGGTGAATGTCCGATCACCATATCAGATGCACTTAGAATGGCTTCAAGTCGAACAGCATACAGGGCAGCCCCAAAAATATAAAAATCGTTCAAGAGTAAAGTACCCTTATTTCGAAAAATACAGAAACACGTTATTATGAAAAGTTGTTAAGAATTAAAAGATATGTTCAAATACAAAGTCATAGCCTTCTATTCAAAAACAATATTTTTTTTGAAAATATGAAATTACCCCCTCTAAGGATTTTTTTAAATTCAGCTATAATACATTTTTAAATTAACCACAATCAAATAATTTCTGCATAACTTTTATCAAATTGAAGCAAATTTGTAAAATTTACTTTAATTTATTTATACACGGTGTCCAAGATAAGGGGAGCCAGGATGGGTATCTCGCTTATGGTTAGAAATACAAAATTGGTTAAATGGGAAAAAAGTTGCGTAATTAAAGAGCTAATAAAATGATGTTCCGAAATTTTTTAGATGATTTTTCATTGTCGAGTTATTTTGAAAAAACTAAATTTTCGAATTTTTAATTTAATTTTTTTTGTGGCGTTAGGCAAAAGGTAGGGAAAAACTAATACAACCTCTTTTAGCACCTTTTAATGAACTTAAAGATTACGTTATCAATATTTTTATTCGACGTTTCGTCTTTGGGCAGCGATCATTAACTTAATTTTTCTTAAATACGGTCCTGATTTTTTATGACAAATTTTTGAAGCCCTTTTTATTCTGAATTTAACAGTATACTGCACATTACGGTTAGGATACGTTTTGAGTCATTTTTTGACCATTATTGAGAAATTTCTGTGATAAGGACCTGTCTCGTGGAACATTTCATACATTTTTTAATTTCTTATTTTAATAATGGCTCGTAAATAAGAAAAAGAATCAATTAATTTGTTGAAAACCATTTGTTCTCCAAATGATTAGTAAGGATTAAAAACATCTAGAGTTGCCTTAGCACTCAAAAACATTTCTAAAACAGCACCACGAGAATTTTACGAATGTGTTAAGTAATACTAGTGATAAGTACCTACCACCCATGAATGTCCTTTGTCAAAGGACATACACCTTTGTTCATTTATTTGCGGTGTATTGTTAATAGTAATTGGATGGTTAGTAAATAAATGTTTCATACTAATTATAAAATGCATTTCAATACTTTAATGGGATTAAAAAATGTATAAACCTAAAATTTGACAATAATGGTCAAAAAAGACTCAAAACCTAATTAAACCATAATGTATGGTGTACACTGGTCTTGGAATATTTTTTAACACTAATTAATTGATTATTTTTCTTATTTACAATCCATAATTAAAATAAAAAATTAAAAAGATTGAGTATGCGCCAGTATTTTTTTCATTAAATTGGAAAATCTGGAACAATGTATGAAATATTCTAGGAGACAGATTCGGATCACAGAAATTTCTTAATAATGGTGAAAGAATGACTCAAAATGTAATTTATCCATAATGTACAGAAAACTGTTGAATTCAGAATAAAAAGCTGTTCTAAAATTTGACATTAAAAAATCAGGACGTATTGAAAAAAAAATAAGTTGATGATCGCTGCCCAAAGACGAAAAGTCGAATAAAAAAATTGATGACGTAATCTTTAAGTTTAATAAAAGTTGCTATAAAGAAGCTGTATTAGTTCCCCCCCCCCTTTTATATTAACGCTAGAAAAAAATTAAATAAAAAAAACAAAAATTCAGTTTTTTCAAAATAACTCGAAAATGAAAAATCATCTAAAAATTTTAGGAACATCATTTTATCATTTCTTTAAATACGCAACTTGTTTCCCATTTAACCAATTTTGTATTTCTAACTATAAACGAGATCCCCATACTGGTCCTTCTTATCTTGGACACCGTGTATTTTTTAAGTAACCAAAAACTTCATGTCTGTTGCAACGGTATTACACGTTACACACAAGTTTCGAATTTCGCAAATATTTTTAGAAATAAGGCAAGTACTTTTCTAATGATTATATGAATAGTAAAAAGCTACTGACCATAGGAGTCCAGGATGCCATGTGGAATAAAAAACAAATAAAATTTTCAAAAAAATATATATTTTTTTTAATAGAGGGCTATGACTTTGTATTTGGAGATATCTTTTAATTCTAAAGAAGTTTTCTTTATAACGTTTTTCTGTATTTTTCGAAATAAGGGTACTTTACTCTTGGACGATTTTTATATTTTTTGGCCTGCCTTATATGCTGTTTGACTTGAAGCCATTTTCAGTGCGCGTGGTGTGGTTATTGGACATGCACCAACTTTTGGCGATATTTATATTTCGGTTGTATAACTAATAACAAATTTCCCATTTGTTGCACACTTAATGGACCACACTGTATATTCACAAGACCCTTTTTCGAAAAAAAAAAATTGAAAATGTATTATAGATAGCTGTTGTGGTCTACGGTCAAAAATCTCCCATATAAAACAATGGATACTCTTTGGATAAACATGCGATATGGAGTGTATGTGTGTATGTAACATATTATGTACATGTAATAAATGTATATCAGTTGAGTATTAAAATTCGTTGATGTTCTGAGGAAATATTTTCAGAATATATTGTTCGAGTCAAAACGTTTTCTTTTATCTAATTTTAATAATTTATAAAAAGTTGATAAAAAGACAGAAAAAGCCTGAGCAAACCTAAGAAAGAACACATGACAAGATCCAAAAATGACGAATATAATGTAGGCTACCCAGGATCTTTTTTTGTTAATATTTTTTAGACTATTGGACTCCAAAATCAAATTTTCAAAAAAAGTACTTCCGAAAATCCATCGTCCGGAAAATTAGTTTTTCAAATTTTTTCATAGATCCTCATGATTATTCCAAAAACTCTTCATAATTATCGGCTACTCTTTTTGCTGTTTCTGTAGCTGCACCTGTATTATTAAGAAAATATTTATTTTTTAAATATATTAAATTTTATTTTGTGTTTTAGGCATTTGCCATATTTTGTGGTATGGGCATCCATAACACTCATATGTATGAAAAGGCAATGGTAGCGATTGCTAAGCAAAACGTTACGTTAGATGTATTATCTTATCACGCTACTGCTAGTTTAGATGATGCACAAAAATTACGGGTAAGACCAACTATTTTAAAAAACGGTTAAGTACACTGAATGACAGTCAGATTAAGTCCAAACAGCAATATAAGCTTGTGCTGAGAAAAAAAATTTATGAAATTCAATTCTTAGGTTCTTTTTGGAACATTTCTGATAGTATCTATCTATAATAACAGATTTGATGTGGCGCTCAGAATCCATCGTTATTAAGAATATGAGTTGTAATATATTTTTAGATACATAGTTCCCCGTCTGCACTTTTTTCGAAAAACTTTGGTACCGCGGTACATTTTTTTTGCATTTTTGTGGTATAGAAAAACAATACCAGAACAAATGAAATCCTTCAATGCTCCTTATATCTGTCGTTGTGGACGGTCACTCATCTAATTACTATCGTATTAATGCCAGCATAACCCAAGGTTCAGTCCTGGCACCAACCCTATTTTTTCTTCACATTAATGACCTACTCTCTTCAACTACCAATCCTATCCACAGTTACGCTGACTCCAACATTGATTTTTCAAGACAAGTCTTGAACAAGAGCTGGCTAATGGACGTATGTAGATCTGTGCACCTATCCCTTTCCCAATATCTTTAATTAATCTCAGACTAGGGTGCCAAAAACCTTGTTTCTTGTGTCTCAACGCCTCCAAAACCCAGTCTTGCTCCCTGTCACGCAAAAAATCCAGCAATACTTATCCCATCCACATGAATGGCCATGCCCTACAGAACAGTGAAATGTTCGAACTTGTTGGCATCGCTTTTGAACATGATCTCAGCTGGCACACATTACTTCAATAGCCACATCAGTAGCTAAAAAGCTTGGTTTTCTCTTTCGAGCCAGAAAATGCTTCTCCCCTTTCAACTTACACACTCTCTATGTTGTCCAAATAAGACCTAACCCAGAGTACAGTTCCCATATCTGGGGAGTGGTATCACCTTTGACACTTAACGTCGATGATTTTATCAACGCCGCGCTGCTGGGAATCCCTCCATTTTTTACCGATATTTTGACGGATTTTGCTTTTCAGCTACAAAATATTCCGCTTCTCTCGCTCATTCATACCTAGGGTCTCCAAGTTATGGAAAAATTGCCTGCAGATATTTTCACTTTCCCTCCCAATCTCCATTCCTTTAAAGCCGGCGCCACACTTTCGGCGAAAGGCGAAATTCGGCTTTCGCCGAGTGACTTTTGGCGAAAGGCGAGCACTGTCAGTAACTTGTAAATATGAAAAAGAATGCCTGACCCTAATCGATCACTAATATATCTATCACTAATCTGATCCAAGCAATGTTTTTTCGGACGTTTTGAGACCTGATTCTAGCCTCGTTATCAAGGAATCCAATAAATTCTAACCATTTAAATTAAAAAATAACTTAGTAATTATGAAAATGATTAAAAAGGAATATGTGAAATTTCAGGCTGAACTCTTCAGTGTTTCTCTTGGTGGTAACATTTTTATTTTTCTGTCGCCAGAAGCTAGACATTAATTAAAATGACAGGATTTTAGGTAATGCAGGAAACTGACTATACACCGTACAACAAAAAATATTATATAACTACCTAATTATGCAATAACAAAATTATTTTTTAAAACTTCCTGTCTAAGTATTGGTAGCCAAATTTTGTTGATATATACAGAAAAATTAGACAAACATTTATTGACATTCAAAATAATAGTTTGTCTTTCAGTTATTTTACGCATATTTATTAGAGAAAGTTTCTTTAGATAAAATTTTAGAATAATTCCACTCTATTCATATGATCTGTTTTCCAACCATGCTCAACTGCTATCTGGCCTAGATGATCACTGATATAAAATTTACCACACTGAGATGGTATTTTATAAACAACACTTTTAGAACCTTGATCTGCATTAAAGGGTCTAACGTGGGCTACAAGGAATCCAAATCTCATGCCCAGTGTTATTCAAACTTTTAATCTTATAAGAAGATTGTCGGGCCGATTACAATATAGTTCTTATATTGTTTTAAAGTACGTTTTATGTGCTATTAAAAACAATTGATAGGTTATTAACTATTTTCAGAGTTTACGGGTACCTTCGGCAGCTCACTTCAGGCTGCACGACTTTGCGTTTGATGACATCAATTTGAATGATGACGAAACGCTAACTGTAAGTATTTTTTTTTAAATTGTTAATGATTTTTCAGTTTTCGCTTGAATACAGGGTCGTAAAAGATAAAATTCCGCTTTTAAAGGAAACTTCCCTGTAGCAATTTTACTTTTTTTTGCACTTGGATTTACTAACAATATTTAAGTTTTAGTATTGGTTTAAATCAAGATCAGTTAGATTTTGATAAGTTTTTTCGTCTTAATAGGTACACGGCGTCATCAAGAACTTATGAGTTATTATATTTCAGTGACTTTACAACACTTATTTCTGTCATCAAATAATAGTTGTTATAGTAAAGGCTAGGATGTATGACAACAAGCCATCGAGTAGCTCTAAGTAGCGGTGCAGTTTACTTGAGGGGGTTTACTAATTTTAGTTCATTAATGACACATGCTAATGACCTATCAATGTACTCATCAAAAATAAATGTATATTACTTACAGTATCATAAACGTGTTAAACAGCCCACTACCAATACTTAATTAATATTCCTGTAAGTAAAGTGAAACAGCGCACATTATAATGAAACAAGATACAAGTGATTTAAATATTTAATGTAAAAAGTGAAAGGCATTGTAATGTAATAAGAGGGAAATGATAATTTTGTAACTAGCTCGAGGAGGTTGCAACGCCTTTACAGTGCTGTAACACTGTGTTAAATCATTTTTTTTATAAACGTGGTTACTTTGAACATTAGGCTTTTTTGCCGATTATAAAACTAAGTACTTATCTTGATGGTGATGTAACTTAAAGCTCGAACCTTGAAACATCAAGTGTCGCTTCCAAAACTGACAAATATTCTTTGTGGAGCGCGCTCCTCCACTAACTACGTCACAAATTTCAGTATTCTATAATGCATAAGTATTGGATATAACCATTAATTTAGAAACAAGGGCGAGATACCATTATTTACATTTTAGAGCGATCAGGGATTCCCAAGTTATTTATAACCCTGCCAACTATATGGTCCCCCCTCCACCTACTTCTTGAAAATGGCTGCTGCCAGGCTTTCAGTTATGTGGCATATTTTTAGATTGATACGCTATACTAAAATAACTCAATTACTGTAAGTTAATATCTGCATTCCTAAATACCGCAGGCACATGACTAAAGATTAATAAGATATGTACCATCATTTCTCGTCATAATATGTTTAGTAATTTATTTCCATTGTTGGTGACGAAATTTAGAGTGAGAGTGGCAGCATGGCTGGCTCACCACTATCCATCAGAACACATTTCTTTTCCATTGTCATTGAAAAGTTAACGATTTGGCGAGGTGTAATGTTTTGTAACGTTCCAGGCAGGTCGGGTTATACATACATGTGTGTAGCGACATTTTAAGTGATTTTTGATTTTTCCTGAAAGGACTTTATCCATAAACTTTGAGAATCATTCATTCAAAAAAATCATTTTTCCACACACTTGGCGTCAGTGTGTGGAAAAATGATTTTTTTGTCTGTTTTTTCAGAGATTTTCTGGATGGAATACCGAATACAGGAAGGCCATTACAGTGGCGCGCGGAGTCGGAATTATAGCGGTCGTTCTTTGTTGTATGAAACAAAAGGTTTATGAAGTTTTATGAATGGACGGTTGCGTCTCCTCTTGCTGAAGGTCAGTGGATATAATTTATACGGGAGCGAAGTCGCGGGTAGAAGCAAGTACGGTATAAACGTATTTACATAGTTTCTTCTTTGCGTAATATTTTGGTTGGAATATATTCTCACAGTTTCTTTACAGCCATAAAATATGAATTTGTCATACGTTCTTTTATTTTCCCTTATGCCCTGAATGTTATATCCATTCGATTCTGGAAACCATCAATTTCTAGTTGACAACCCTATTTATTATCATTGTATCTTTCTGGGCTTTTTTTTATAGGAAACAGTAAAAAGAGGTTACGAAAAAAAATTACGCGTGTTTCGATTTACGACGCGACGGTGCCGTAAAAATAGTATAGTCAATAAAATTTTCTTTCGCCGGACTAACAAAGAAAAAAACGATCTTAAGAAATAATATATCTTTTTTACTACATCTAAATTTTACGAAAGTATAAAAATAAAATAACTTTTTTGTTTGCAGTGGTTGTATTAGTTTTATTAGAACCACATTTCTGCATTAGCTCTTCGCGACAGAAGGGATTTAAAATAAATTTTTTAAAAAAATATTTTTTTAAAATACATTATGCAGAGTGAGTTTTTTTAAAGTGTTACAAGAGGATATCGCGAAAACGGCTTAAAATATTTTTATGAAATTTTAAGAGTTAATAGGAAGATGGGGGGGGGGGCATATTTATACATATTTTTGACATTTACCCCCACTCTATTTTGAGGGGTGATTGGTAACTTTGGAATTTTAAATCGAATGATGTACTTTTGTTTATAAAATTCGAATTTACGTACGTACAACCGTTTTTTATTTGTCTTTTGGTTACGGAATTATGATTCATTAGGTTATAAAATAAAAAAAATACAAATGGTAAATATTATTTTATTATTCAATGTATAAATTCAACTTATTTATCGTCTGTCATGCTTGACAAGTTGTTCAAAATGTTCCCCTTCAACTTCCAAACACTTTCTCACTCTTTTCCTAAATGAATTTCGTACCCGCTATAACATTTCAGGTGTCACTAATAAGCAGGCAAAGCGGATTCGGTCTTTCATGTGATCTAAAGTTGTAGGTGCAGTCCCCATCACTTGTCCTTCATAAAACCCCACAAGAAAAAGGCAAGGGGGTCAAATCCGGGGATTTAGCAGGCCAGTTGACCGGACCAGCTCGTCCAATGTACCTGTTTTCAAATATTATTTCATTCATTTCAGCGTTTCTGTAGTTTTTTCTGCACTCCCCCAAAATTAACAACACTTGCACTTACACATTAAAATTCGCTTCAATGTTTAATTGAGCAATAAACTGAGAAATAATCATTAAGACGTGAAAATTCTCAACTGAGTTAAGTAGAAACAAGGCCTTTTCGTGGAAACGAATAATAATTCTGAAATAAGTGAACAGGTTTTGTTGGTAAAATTTATTTATTTTTTAAATTCGATTAAAATTTAGTGACCGAAACAGCAAATCAAACAAAAATTGTATACATACTACGTAGTTTCTTGTACGTAGATTCGAATTTTCTTAACAAAAGCACATCATCCCATTTAAAATTCCAAAGTTACCCCCCACCCCTAAAAATAGAGAGAGGGGGTAAATGTCAAAAGATGTTTAAATATGTCCCTCCATCTCCCTATTAATTCACCGAAATTTCATGAAAATATTCTAGATCGTTTTGGAGATATCGCCTTAGAACACTTTAAAAACTCACACTGCAGAATAACGTTTTTATGGTCTACTGGCGAAGTTTAATGTGTTTACGATATATTGTTAAGTTCACAATGCTGAAGGTTTGTTATACAGAGTGGTCCACCGACAACTTTCCACCCAGAATTTCTCCTTTTTGACATAATAAACAGAAAAACACTGGGACCCGTCAATTTTAGTTTTAAAGGAGGTGCTGACCCCACTTTTATGGTGAAGCCAGAGAATATTTGGATAAGCACTATCTTCAAAGATGGATTGGCCGCCGGGGTTTTGTTGCATGGCCACCAAGGTCTTGTGACCTTACCCCGTTAGATTTTTTCCTGTGGGGCTACTTAAAAGATAGGGTGTATGTCACACCACCTACGACAAGGCAGGACACGGAGAATAGAATTAGGGATTTACGAGTACGTCAAACAATAACACCAGGCATGTTATCCAATGTCCGGGAAAATATCATTAGAAGAATTGACATGTATTGAACAAGGACATCTATTCGAACATTTATCAAGAAGAAACTGATTTTTTTTTTTGGGGTTACAGTTATAAAAGTAATGTGTTCATTGCTTGTATTTAGTTAGTTTTACCTACAGGTTTTTACTTCTACCGCGAAGGGAAGTACCCATTATCTACTGTATTCAAAATGGCAATCGAAATATTTCAAAAACTATTAGAGATGGATATTTTTTACAAAATGTGAAGAGTTTTTGACGAGCTATAAGATGGCAGAAAAATATATAGGGTGTTCCATTTGATAAAAGTGACATTTTTATTTAGAAATTTTCTGACTTTGGACCTAGAAATAAGACACCCTGTAAATGATATGTCAAATATTTCAAGTGGATATGTTTTTTCGACTTAATTTACTCACGATACAAATTATTATGAATCGCTTGGTGGCAAAATTTAAGTAGTATTTTCACAACAAAGAGATGCTTGCAAATGCTAAATTTTCATTACAAGTCGAATTATCTTGAAAACTATGACTTTTTCGTTTATTAAACCAATGCTGAAAAAGATATGAAATTACACGTAGGAAATCAAAAATCAATTCAATTACAGGGTGTCAGACTTAAAAAATCTGACTTTGTGACACCCTACTTTTTAAACGCACCCTGTATAATTCAAAATAGTTTTAAAATGTGCAGAATGTCCAACCATACCTTAACACAAAATCTTATTATCGACAAATCTTATCTTCAATGCATAAAATTACTCTGCGCAATCGTTGAGTTACCCTGTACACTATATTAAAAAAATGTAGGAAAAATAAGGCGAGTAAGTTTGAGTAATATACCACATTGTTGTTCTTCAACAAATTCATAATTAAAACTATTTTTTGCTAGTCTTGTGTCAAATTGTAGTTATACGGTTGAATTATGAAAAAAATTACGGAACATGGAATAATTAGAAGAGTTTAATACTGAAAAATCGACTAGGAAATCAGGCACACCTATTTGTGTGTTAGTTTGTGTTAGTTGAGAGAAAACAACTATGTAGAGTTTGAATGAATAATTATATGTACTTATATTTATTTAAATAATACCATTTTCTACTATTTTTAGTAATAAATCTATTTTCCTTTCAGGATAATAATTGCAGGTTTATTTCTTTTGATAAATTATTATTCGCCCAAAAACACACAGTTACACTTCAAAACAAACACAAGACAGGTTAGGTGAAACTTTTTACGCTTGGCAGCTACACGATCGCTTCCAAATGTAAACGCCGGCGCCGATGTTAAGCGATTTATTTTTAAGGCAGGCTTTAGCCAGCTTTAGTTAAATCTTGAGTAACGACAGAAATTTAACACTGTATTTAAAGTAAAATTGTGTTAGCTAATCCCGAATTATATTTTCTTTCTGCAACCCGCTGTAAAATAAAAAAAGGGAATGTTAATTCTTTGAAGTTACATATCCTCTTTCTTAAAAACGCGGCCTTTAGGACCTATGTTGAATAACCTTTTCGTGATAAAAAATAATTCATTATTGAAAAACTAACCCTTTAAAGTATACCTCATTTTTTACGATGTTATTAAGCAATTCATTTTGCAAATATACAACTAACTAATCAAGTAGGTAACTCTGGGCTGTGAAACGGCGGTGCTTATATAGGACAAAACAAGAAGCATCAAAAACAAACCATTACAACTATTACACTACAGACTAGGTTAAATTAAGAAATCCCTAAAAGTTCTAGAACTGTTTTTTCCTCTTCAAAAGCTCTAGGATATTCTGAAAGTTTCTTTCCTTCATTATTTTTGTCTTTGTCTATATTTCCTTTTTTCTTCGTAAATAACTTCTATTTGACCATCTACTTCTTGGTGGATATTGGACTTCCACTCTTTTTAAAGGCGAATTCCATATCCATGTTAACTATTGTCATGGTAAACATTCAATTACCACAGCAACTGATTTAATGTTAACAACTGTTGTCATGATAAACACTAAATTACCACAGTAACTGCTTCCATGCCAATCGATGTAGTAAGAAAATGTTTAACAGAGGTACCGAGCACTCGGGTTACAAGTCACACTGAACCGCTTTGTTCAGCTATTTTATAGTTTCTTTTTGTGACTAAAGTTTTTTCAATATTTTTTTCCAGGCTTGTATTAGAATGTTCCTTGATCTTGATCTAGTCGAAAGATTTCACATGGACTACGAAATCTTATGTCGATGGCTGTGCTCTGTCAGAAAGAACTACCGAAACGTAACCTACCATAATTGGAGGCATGCTTTTAATGTAGCCCAGATGATGTTTTCTATTTTAACGGTAAGATATTAAATATCATGTTATTTAGTTTGCAATATTCAAAGGTAATTAAAAAATATTATGAGTTTGAATTATGAAAGGCCATCGTCCAATATTTGTGTGGTTTCTGGGTTGTTAGGCCGTCGTCGATTGTCTCCTACTCTTTATGTTTTGCCAAGACGAGCGGTTGGCATCTTCAGAAGGTGGGCTCAGTTTGATTGCTCCCGAACTAGTCAAACTGAGCGCACCTTCTGAAGATGCCAGCCGCTCGTGTTGGCGAGACATCAAGAGTAAAGGTCCATTCATAAACTTGACGTTGGCCGTTCCGTTTGACGGTGACGGTGACGTTTGCCGACTGCCGGTCGTAGTAACAAAATTGTACCTTTCATAAACTTGACGTTGCTGTGCCGTTAACCCTCAAAAACAGTGCATAACCTAGAATTTTGGATTTATTTTGTTTTGTGTTTTTAAATTGTTTTTGTAATTTTTGTTTGAATGATGACACGGTCTATTTATTGGGTACACAAGGACTTGTTTTGTGTGCACATGCTGCCCTAAAAGTAAGGGGTAAAAAAGATGATTCAAAGCGAGACCCATCAACAGGGCTCGAGAACCTTCGGGGAATTTCCAATATTATAGGAAAATGAAGACATGGAATGTAGAACAATTTTTTTAAATATACAAGAATGACAGTTGCAGTTTTTGAAAAATTGTCCAAGAATCCGCTTTCATACCTCCCGCGTACCCCCCAAATGTCATGTGTCAATATCATGTGACCGGTAAAAAAGGATTTGATTGGCTCTTTAAACTTGCTACGAACGTTGCTACGACCGGCAGTCGGAAAAAGATAAAATTGGTTTATGTCGAACGTCACCAACGGCAGGTCCACCGGCAGACAGCACCGTCAACGGCAACTATGAATGGACTTAGGCATTTCAATGTTTTTAATTTGTAACGGCCACCGTCAACGGCACCGGCAAACGGAACGTCAAGTTTATGAATCGGCCTTAAGAGACAACCAACGGCAACGACGGTCTATCATCCCAGAAACCACACAAATATAGAAAACATTATGTTTCAAAATTATTTTTGTTTTGTTATATTATAAGAAAATGATTTCTTCTGACAGGTTTTATTAAAGAAAATTAATGTATCAATTTTTTACCATGTTAAAGGCAATAATTTAAAATATATCGGAACGTTTTAATCTTCGTCGACGTAAACATGAAATTAAAAAAGTAATATATTGGACCCCAGGGAGCTAGGAACATTTTTTCTTTTATGAAAATTGCATTTATCTCTTCGTCTCAAATATGGTAATGGAATGTAAAACAGCAACACTGTTAGGCTTTGGTGAATCGTTTAACTACAAAGGTAATTTGAAAAAATATGCGATGTTGATTCAATATCAGTTGCAAATTATATCATAGTTTTTGTATAGGATTTTGTTTTAAGTATTATTTTCCTAAGCATAAAATGGTAAAGTTAGAGGTAAAAATGTCTATATAGTACAATTTTAAGTCACATTTGACAATTATTTATGAAGCATTTTTTAACTTTATAAAATCTGTGTTATAATTTTCTTTAGGAACACGTCATTTCTGTTAAAGAAAATCTCATTTCAGTTCAGGCACATTTACACTTCCCAGTGGCGGCTGGTGAAATTTTAAAATTGTATATCTCTGTTGCTACTTACGGGACCCATGCCAAGTTTAGGTTTTTTAATAGTGAGCCTACTAGGAATGTTTTGGCAAAGAAAAAATATTTTGTAATTGGCGAAAAAAAGTTGAATTGTTGCTGAGCCCCCGCCCCTAGGGAAAAATGAACACGTTTGAGTATTTTATTTATTATTTTTTCTAAACAAATTTTAAATAATTTTTTCAAAAATTTTTAAATTTGAAGAGAAAAAATGTGTTAGTAGAAAGTTATAGTCAATTGAATTTTTTTAACCTAAAATATAATTCTTAAATGAAATTCAAATGACTATAACTTTCTACTAACGCATGTTTTTCTCTTCAAACTTAAAATTTTTTGACAAAATGATGTAAAATTTGTTTAGAAAAAATAATTTGTAAAAAACCTAAACGTGTTCATTTTTTTCGCAAAAATTCAGCTTTTTTCCGCAAATTAACTTGTCAAATGTAAGTTTCACAAATTACCTAAATGTACTACAATTTGGGATATTATTAGAACTGACTAAATATAATTTATATGGTATTATTGGCGAAATAATGTGCATTTTCAAATTATATTATACTTAAATTATTTCGCAAAGGAAATTCCGTGCTAAAACTTTTGAAGGATTTTTAGTAACAAAATTCTTTGCTCTTTCAGGCTACGCAATGGTGGAATATTTTTGGCGAAATTGAATGTCTGGCATTGTTAATTGGATGCTTGTGCCATGACCTGGACCACCGAGGAACCAATAATTCTTTTCAAATTAAGTAAGTTTTTGTAGGGAAAACTAGAACAATAATTTAATAAACATTCTGTTATTGTATATTTTAAGAAAGAATATAACAATCAAGGTGTATTCACTTTGTTCCAAAGAAAGTGATGTGAGTTTCTGTTAGGTGCAGCTAACCAGTTACAGGCGTTAGAAAGAAGACTGTAGCTGGTTGCTTGTTTATGCAATACTAGCTTGTGTCCGCGACTTCGTCCGCGGCACATCAATTTTACTCCATTAGAAACTTTGAAACCCCATTTTACCCCCTTAGGGGTTGATTTATTGAAAACTGTAAAACACGTATTTAATCATTTATTTTTTGAAGTAATTCTATTAAGTTTCAAGTTAATAGGACCAACTAATGGTTTTTCTCCATACAAACTTATGATCCCCTCAGGGGTTGAATTTTGAAAAATCCCTTCTTAGTGAGTCTCTACATTATAAATTAAAACTTCTGACCAAATTTCATATTTATATATTTTATAGTTTATATATAGATTTATTTAGCGTCTCTATTTCTAATCGACAATAAATTCACGACTGCTTATTTTAACAAACCTCTCATATATCGTGTTTTTTTTTATCTAAGACAGAATCGAAAGAATATGGCAAAATTTTAAAACACTTTATTAATCGATGGTTGCGAAATTGTATTGTGTGGTTTGAAATTTTTGTAATAATATCTTTTTTCGAAAAACATCTTTGTTGAAGCTTGCTCATGTTTCAAATAATTATTCTAACTATTACAGTTAAAAACTAAGGATTTGAAAAAATGTATGTTCGAAAAGTCGTATTTTCAGAAATTCTTTATAGATTTTGAATTTCTGTCTCTTTACATTATCTGTATTTTAGGGCATCCTCGCCACTCGCACAACTTTACTCCACTTCCACGATGGAACACCATCACTTTGACCAATGCATCATGATTCTAAATTCTCCAGGGAACCAATTATTAAGTAATATTTCGCCAGAAGAGTATTCGAGGGTTATCAGGGTATTAGAAGAGGCTATACTGTCGACTGATTTAGCTGTATATTTTAGGTAAGAACCAGTGGCGTAGATATACCCCCGCAAGCCCCCGCACTGCGGGAGGCCCACTGATGCTGGGGGCCCGTTGGGTAAGGTAATGGGGACCAAAAAGCCAACTACTATTTCAATAATATTTTATAGAAAACACTTAATATTTTAAAATAATCTAACTTCAGCGTGACAACAGCGCAAAGCGTAGCAAATCGAGGATCTGGGGAATCACCGACCAGCAAGATTTTGAGTCTAGAAATCCCGGGCATGGCGTTTTCAGTGTTCGCTTTTTATCGATATTTATCGTTTGTAAAGTAATTTAAAAAGTCATAATCATAATAAATGAACTGTTTAATTGTAAGTGTTTAATTTTTAATTCAACATAGGTCTTGTAAAATACATAAGCAAAAATCATTAAAAAATATTGGCAATTTCGATTTTGTGTTTGTCTTGACCAAGAATTACAAGAGATTAATACCGTATCAAAATCAATGCAAAAATTGGATGCCAACTTAAAAGAAACAGTCTCTTAAAAAATACAATTGAATGTTTGTCTGAAACAAGAAATAAATATTCAGAAATTAAAGACAAAGCAGTCAAAATTTCACAAAAATGGGGTATAATCAAACAATTTACCGATAATAGAGCACCAAACGTTCAAATATACTTCCGCTTTAAATCATTTTGTCATGTAAATAAAAATTTTAATTTTCTCTACCGACCTATTCCTTATAGGTAAATTAACGCCAGAAAATATTGATAAGAAAGGGGACGAGTTGCAAATATTTTATAAAAGTGATTTTACTGAATCTCTTGGCCTTGAACTAGTTGCCATAAGAAATAATAAATATATACGTGTCTTCAGAATATTCAAAGCATAACGGAGTTTTTAATATACTTGTTAGTAAATAATTCTACAAGGCGCATCTAGCTTTCCTAATGTAACTAAGGCACTGATGATGTACTTAACTTTACCTATAAGGCAAATAATGAAAGGTGTTTTCAAAATTAAAAATTGTTGAAATATACGAAGAAATAGAATTTCTCAAGAGAGGTTAGATACTTTATCTCTTTTCGCAATTGAAAATGATTTGACGAGAGGCATAAATGAAGCTATTGCTTCTTTTTCTGAACGCAAAGCTAAAAAAAAGTTTAATTTTTTTAAATTAGTGTTAATATTCATCTACATTGCCGTAATATAACAGATAAGTTTTTTTAAGTAAACAAGATAGTTTTTATTGTATAATTGAGTTCACGAGCAGTACCTACATATGTAGGGGGGCCCTTTGTCGAGAGTTGCGGGGGCCCAAAATTTGTAGTTACGCCACTGGTAAGAACTTATTGACTAAGCGGTCAATTTGTATACAACTTTAATACACTTATTCCCTAAACTATAATTATAACTTTGTAGTAAATATGTATTATTTGTTACGCAGGAAAAGAGGAGCATTCTTTAATGTTGTTCGCGATGGCCCATGCTGGGCAATAGAAGAACACAGGGACTTGCTTAGGGCCATGCTGATGACCGTATGTGATCTCGCAGCTATCACTAAACCATGGGAAATTGAAAAAAGAGTCGCTCTGCTGGTGTCGTCCGAGTTCTTCGAGCAAGGTGATATCGAAAGGGAGAAATTGAACATCACTCCCATCGTAAGTAAAATTAAAATTATAGTTATGTATTATTATATAGTGGGTCAATTTGTATAGTTAAACAAATTTTTATCTTCTAATTTTTGTTTTAGGATATAATGAATCGAGAAAAAGAGGACCAATTACCACTTATGCAAGTAGGGTTCATCGATTCAATCTGTCTCCCTATATATGAGGTAATTTTATTGACATTATTTTATATGTATCATGGAGAAGAACCTGTACCGCGTTTTTATTTTGGCACCTCTCTTTTCTTCTCTCTTCGACATATATTTTAATAACGTAAGATCAAAAAAAAGTCCTCAAATTATGTCGTGGAATCAATCACGTTATCATAGGTAAAAGGTGTAGATGAATGAAAAATAAAACTGTGAAGTTCTGAAGTTTTTATTTCTAAGAAAATTACATTATTGTCATTGTCGCTGCATAATACAGAATTAAAAAAAACATATACAACAAAGAACCTAAAAATTATAAATTTAAACGAAATAAGAGACGTGACCACCTTCTACTTCCAAACATGTTCTCATTATTCTTTTTACAGCATCAAAAACATTGGTGAGCACTTGGGGGAGTTGTTAAACTCCAGAAATTTATTTGCTATTCTAGCCCGTAGGTCTTCTAAATTTTCACAAGGGTTGTTGAAAACTGAGTTTTTAATGTGTGGACCGTGGTGGCCACCTAACTAGCATATTACGACTTATGATTCGGTCTTAGAAAAATTGTCCAAAAAATTTAAGTTATCAAGAGTTATATGAATTGGTGCACGATCCTGCTGGAAGTATCCTTATCGCATCTCTTCATGGCCTAATGCGTTTACAAAATTTTCTAAAATTTCATCACGGTATCGCGCCGAATTGAGAGTCCCTTCAAAAAAGATCGGTCCAATTAACCTTCTTTTTAATATGGCCGCCCACACGCCAACTTTCTGTGAATGCAGATGCTTCTCTATAAAGAAATGTGGATTTTCAGAACTCCACATTCTCACTTGCTGATCATTTACATAAGAGTTAAGAGTTAATGGTACTTCCCAAAAAAAACTTATAGTTGGCGCGCCGAACAGATAGAGCAATAATGCGTGATCAACGCTTGTTCAGGGGATGACCGATCGAAATGTCGTTTGGCCAGGTTAGACGAGCGGGTTTTTATAGATAATATGGTAGGCCGAACATCGTTTTCTAGCAGGTGATAAATTAAAAACGTTGGCATCAGGTGGGTAAGCCATAATTCACAATCAAACAAATGACCAATAACTATTACAATCCAAAAACCACACAAAAACGGGCCCGGTTTGAATTAAAACCATCGCCGCTCGACTATTGTTCTCCCGCTACGGACACTTATATCGCGCGGGATTTGCATGTGTTCACTCTATTTGTTCGGCGCGCAGAGTATAGGTTTTGAAAACAAATAACTAGCTTTCATAGGGAGCGACAAAAAACATAATTTTATGTAGAACTAGCTTTTTCCTGCGACTTCGTCGGCGCACATGTAGTATAGGTATATTTTCACGTAGTTTAAAGGTAATAGAACCGTATAACAATTTTATTCCATTGCAAACTTTAAACCCCCATTTAACCCCCCTTAGGAGTTGATTGATTAAAAACTATAAAACACATTTAAACATTTACGTTCAGATTCACTAAGAAGATTTAAGATTTAGTACTGGTTTAAATTAAGATCTTTTAGTTGATCAGTGATGTTTTGACAAGTTTTGGCCTGTCATTGTTAATAAATCGTCACTAAAACTTCATCAATGATGATAATGATCTGATCATTATTCTGATATTTCAGCGATTTGCTTGGTTTCTAAATGAGTTTCATCTTGGAGCGGGTTGCTAAAATGAATTGAGTTCTATAACTGTCGCCAGTACGTACTAAAATTGCTTTTTTTATAAATTTGTGAAAAAACTCAGAAATAAAGTTATAGTATAAAACTTAGTTGTCTTATTCTTACACTTGTCAGTTTAAAACTTTTGGTTGTCAAATTAGGCCAGACCAGCATTGGAGAATCTGGCCGTTATTTTTTAGAGTACTTCTATAACATTTCGAGTTAATAGGACTATCTAATATTTTTTCTCCATACAAAGTTTGAACCCCTATTTCACCCCCTTAGGGGTTGAATTTTGAAAAACTCTTCCTTAGTGGATGTTTACGTTATATAAGGGACCTCTGTGCAAAATTTCAGGTTTCTAGACCCAGCGGTGTGGGCTGTGCATTGATATGTCGGTCAATCAGTCAATCAGTTTCTTCTTTTATATACAGTAAGGTATAGCATATTGCGAACATAGGTAGGGCATGGACGAATTCACTCGTGTCGGCAGTTTAATCAATCGCGTGGGGAATACTATTTTTAGATACACGTTTTAAACTAATTTAATATTTTAATCAGCTAAAATTTCGTAAATAAACTCGTTTAGAATTCAAAATAACGTAACCCCAACAGTTGCCAAAGTTACACTGATGCATTGACGAATTGACGGCGGCTGGCAGCTCGTTGAAATCTGTAGGAGCGGGGAGTGGGAACGCAAGTATCACCACAGCGATCGGGCAGAGCTCCATAGTTTTCGGCCATCACCGCAGTTAATACGACTATAGATAAATTCGTCCTGAAGATTCCTATGCTCGCAGTTAGGTGATCTTTACTGTATAGAGATAACTTAATTGGTTCCTAAATTTTATATCCCGTTGACCCTATATCATTTTTACAGAGCTTCGCAGTGCTATCCGACAAACTTGAACCACTGGTAGAGGGAGTCCGTAAAAACCGAGAGAATTGGATGGAAATAGCAGCAGCAAACAGTTTAATAGAACCGGAAATTATTGAAGAAAAAGACAGCAATGACAACCTTTCGAAACCGACGACACCCGAGTCTAAGAACGGCAATGTGAGTCCTACGGAAAACTGCAATAGTTGTTCATCGATTTCCGACTAATCAGTGAGAAATAATTGTAGACAATTTTGTGGTGTTGATACACAAATAATATTGTATATACGTTTTTCCCCTAAAACTAACGCATCCTGTAGATACACTATTTATTTTAGACTTTTCTGGGGCCTTAAATTTGATCTGTTGGTAAAGACAGTGAATTTCGGTAAATAATGCTTTTGAAATTCTAAATGTATATTATTCAACATATTATGTATTTAAAACTGTATATATAAAATTTTAACGCCTTTGATGGCAACATAATGTTTTGACTGTGGTTTTTACAAAAGGCTTGCTTGAAAGATTTAAATATTCTTCTTTTTCTTCTTCTTCTATTCTAGTTAGGTTAGGACACTTATAAACTTCAAATCCTCTTGATTTATCTTGTTACTTTGTCACCTGATATTCCAAATATGTACAGTGTGGTCTAGTGATGTAAGGATACGTATTCAAAAATCCGTTGGATACGAATATTAAAAGAATCCGTATTATCCGTAACCGATCGAGAACTCGAATACGGATACATAATCAAAATAAATACGCATTCGGGTGGTTACTAATGCAAAGTGCAAAGAGAAAACGGAATCGGGATTGAGTGTAAGCGGACAGCACGATCTGCGATTTGGCATATTTGATCTCATGCTTTTTCTTTCTAATGACATTTCCTAAAAAAACATACTTATCGGGTGGCAACGGTAACGGGTATCATATGGTATGAGATCCCTTGGTTAAACTCAGCCCGCCTCACCCGAACCGAATTCAAACGAGAACGAACGACGGTGCCCTACTATCCCTAACCTTCGACTTTGAATCATATGCTACCACATCCACCTATCTACCCTTATCCGTAATAATTCCTTATATACATGTTTCGCAGTCGCTTTGCGCGGCTCAAGAAATGGATGCGTATTCGGATGATGGATACGGATATTAGTTGATTCCGATTCCGTATTATCCGGATATCTAAAGAATACGGATACATACAACACTAGTGTGGTCCAAGAAGTTTGCAACAAACTTAAATTTTTTTTATTAATTTTATCGAAATGTAAGTATTACGAGAGGCTGTTGCATACCTTAAAACAATATTAACTTTTATCAGAATCGTAAAAAGTCAAACAGCACTCAGGCGAAAAACAAAAATTTGTTTTTCTAAATGTAAGATTTTATAAGAAGTTAGAAGAAGTTATTAAGAATAATCAAATGCTGCTCAAATATAAAATCATGACCTCTTATCTCGCCTTTTTTTTCAATTTTTTTTAGTGATAGCCGCCTATTTTTTTAAAAACTATGTCGTTTTCTTCATTTGTTTACAAAGTTATATTACGCCCATTCTGTTTATTTTGATAAAATAAGGGCCAGCGATGACCCGGTCAGTATAGCTTTAAATTATAAAAAATTTAGGGTTTGCTCACGTTAAGCTGTAAGTCCCGGGGTGAAAGGACCTCGGACCACACCATTAGGTGTATAGGTCGATAACCCTAGATAGCAAAATCGTAATCATCATTTAATGAAATTCAAAGAATCCCTAAATTGGTTAAACTCAGGAACAGGAGATACAAGAAAACAACATGACACTTTTTTTTCAGATTGGAGTCCATAATTGCATATTGCATATTTGAGCCTAAAAACTAACCGTAAACAGCTTGTACTAATAACATTTTATCGTATTTTCAAAAATAAGAGTACATTGTTCTTTACAGGCTTCACATTTTTGTTTCTATCTTCTCTTCACAATTGAAAAAATAGTTAATTTTGTTTTTAGATGTGTACCAACTTTCTGAAATATTTAGATTTCGATAAAACAATTAATAATTTATTTTTTCATTTATTTTAAACTTCTTGAATCATTCATACTCATAGCTTAAATGTAGTACTAACTTTAATGAACTCTAGCACTCCCTTTCTAACTTACAAAATTAACTAATACAGGAGGAATATCTTCAATTAGAACGCCGCAAGATTATAAATTTGTGTAGTCACCACCACAAAATTAAATAGTATGGAACCTAATTTGTAAATAGAAATGTTCATGTAGAAAAAAGCAAAAAACAATATTTATTTTACATATTTTTAGATGAGAGAACTTTTAGTCAAAAATAACCTTACCATAATTTAATTATAAAAAAAATTAGGGAGACAAACAATTTATTGGTCATGCTTTATTTTAGAATTTGATAAAATGACTTGACAATACTTATGGTTTTTACAGCTAGAATGATCGTCTTATGCCAACCCACCTTTACTCACAATAATTATACAGGGTGTTATGAAATTCACTACACATATTTGAATTGGTGACTCCTGGGGTAGTCTACAGACAGAATAATTTTTCCCCTCAAATCGCACTTTTTTATTTAAAAAAATACCCTAAACCACTCCCCTATGCGACGCTTCTAAAGAGTCTGACGTTATACCTTCTAATCTTATAAAGAAAAAACAAATGATCCAGCCAGGGCATTGCCAAACTTAAATATTATCGTGATTCGTCATTTTTTTATCAGTTTTAGTGAAGATCAAAAATAATCCAATTTTTAATTCCACAGGCGCATTTTACCAAAAATGTGTTTTAATTTAACAGAAATTTACTTAATATGGGAAAATATGCACTCGTGAAATTAGGTTGACATTGTAAGCAGAATGAAATAGGCAATGTTATACGGTAACACAAACAATTATGACTTACCTGTTACGTTAATAATGAGATGAGAATTATTCCTACTAGCTTAAACTTTCTGCCTTTAAAAAATGGTTAGAAATTAAAACGTATCCCACTAATTTTAACACATTTTCAGACGGTAGTCGCAAATATGGTTACACATAATTTACTATCACGCTAATTGAGCACAAACTACACAGTATTATAAAATTATTACCAAATTCTTTGATTACAGAAGGAAATTTGGCAAAAAAATATTCTATTTAAATACATAATAATAATAATAATAATAGATATCTTTTGACGGTGATATTATGAAGCCGCCGAAGCCACGCTGAAGGGTTGTTGACCCCATTCCGCATCGTAATTCAAACGCCTACCTGATTGGTGGGTGATTCCAATTCAAGCGCCTACCTTATTGGTGATTCCGACCTTTCTGATTAGCCGGCCGAACTCGTGCGTCAGCGTCAGCTGTGTAATCCAAACCAAAGGTTCATTTTGACGGGTTTAATAATACCGTGTACATTATTCTTGTTTTTATTTATATCTTTATTTTTTGTTTTTTTCGTGGAACAAAAAGTTAAAGCCGTTAAATATTAACAAAAGTTAAAACCATTTAATATTAACCAACATATCGTTCGCTCTTAGTGATGTTCATTTTAAATTAGTGAAACACAAATTCCTTGGTGGTTAGTTGAAGTTAAGGTATTTATATTTGTTGGTTTAAACAGCTGTTCTCTAGAGTGTTTTATTAAATTTGTGTTATAGGTAGTATTTTAACTTTTTGAAATAGAGAATTTTGGGACAGTTAGTAGGATTTCTTTATTTAAAGGTAATGTAATAAAAATATTATTTCTTCAAACTTGTTACATAGTTGTTATTAGTTACAAGTTAGTATTGTTAAGAGACCTGGCAACACAACAACCTAGCTCACTGTTCTTTTGTTCTTTGTATGGACATATGTTTTATTATCAGTGGTGTGCAGTGATTAAACAAATTTTTTTGAGGAGCTATACCTTGCTTATTATCGCTAAGCGCCATTTATGACTATTTTTCCGAATCTGAATTCAAGTCAGGATTGACCGGTTTCACTATATGCACTGAATTTCATAATACCCTGTATATAATTTCTAGACCCTATACAAATTTGTACAAATATTACTTGTAAATCCTTTTAATTTTTTCATAGTACCTAGCTTTATGAGGTCAAGTCAAGACGATTTACCTAGACCAAATTGAACAATTTTGTTTTCATACAAAGTTCAGGGTCACATTTTTTAGATTTCCCAATTTCTTAAGTTAGACTGTCCGTTTTTAGTTTTTTTAATCAAAGTATAACATACAGGTATTTTTTAGTCAAGCCAGATAGGACCTGTCCTGTCCTGTTAAAAAAACTATTTAAGGCCGAACTCATAACTTGGTGACCAACACAGGAGGAAACAAATTCTTAAACAACACTTCCAAGTCAATTGTATAAAGTTTTTCCCAAACTATAGATATCCTCATTTTTAGTATCAGTGTCATCAGTGGCTAAAGAACTTTAAGCAAAATGTAAACAGAAAAGCCTTGAGTATGCAATACGATAAGGTTCGAATTACGTCATGAATTATAACTTTAACATTTCGCCCATAAGTATGTAAAACCCTACACTTAAGTAAATAAAAACTATTATACTTATATAGAGTGGCCAACTTCCTATACCCGTTTCCAATTTTGCGCTCCGTTTAGAGTGCAAATCTTGCAAGTATTGAAGTACTGAAGCTATAATGACCAAGATTAATTAAAAGTCCTCAGAAAGCAAAACTACAATGTATTTTGACAAATTTATGTGAGTTATATAAACAAACGAATCGGTATTTATTTTCTGAGCACTACAATTATAACTGGTTACTAAATTTTGTTGTATCAATAAAATGTTTAAATGTTAAGAATAAAAAAGAAAAATAACAATTTATTTTTAATAGTACGCTATCAATAAATAAGTACAAAAATGCTTTTTATTTTCATGAACGAAGAACTAAGTAAGTTACTAAAGAACTAAATTGTAAATAACATAAACTAACATAAGGACCAATGAATTAAGCAGCAAGGTAAAACAATAAACAGCTAGCAAAAACATGAAAAATCCTTATAAGCCTCTTTTTTTTAATTTCCTTTGTATTTTTACAAGACGCGTCGATCACGAGCCGCCCTTACGAATTTGGCGCCCTAACCCTTGGCTTCTTTAGTCATGTTGGAAAATTCACCGCTGTGTCATGTATTTCAGTCATTCTCATCGGCTATACAGGGTGTTACAAAAAGAAATTATGTACATCTAAAAATATGACAATAAGTTTATATAAGCATGGATCCTCAAACGCTTCTTTTTCTGTATACAAGGTATCTAATACTTTCTCTTTTAAATGTTATTTTTTTATTTATCTTTAGATTTAGTGTAGTATTGAAGCATAATGAAGCCATCTACTATAAACTTAAATCATAAAGCACTGTTTCCTGAACAAAAACTATGTCATATTTATTATTTGTTTTTATTGTAATATATAAATTAATTTTTATCTCGAAAACGGCGCGTTAGAGCCGCTCATGAGAGTTTTCACGCTGAATTAATTGGGCTTTAAGAGGATGATATCAATTTGCAGTGGCGTGGCATTTTTTTCGATACAAATAAAGGCTTACCAGCACGCACACCACTGATGCAAGTGCCCTTTGATTACATACTGGCGTGTACCAAAATGCATGTCAGTATCTTAACGCATTTTCGAAAAATAAAAAAAAAACATTTAAAAAAGAAAATCTTATACACCCTGTATCTCGAAAATGAAGTATTTGAGGGTGCATGGTTATATAAACTTATTTTCATATTTTTAGATGTATAATCTGCCCCTAAAATTCACCTTTGTGTAACACCCTGTATATGTAATTCTGTTTTAAGGGGAGTTGCTGACATCGCTACCATTTTCGCGGCTTTTAACATTGTTCTTACCGAATTATTCGCTGTATGACTGACTTCAAACTTGACATCTAAAAGAAATTCATTAAATTAATCAGATTTTATTTGGATGATTCCTTTAAATTGCTCGTCGCAAAAATCCAGTGTTTGCCAGGCGCGGTTTTAAAGAACGAATACGAAAAAAATGATTTCTTTGATTAATTTATTATTGCATACCTTTTTTATATGTCCACGCCAGAAAGTCGTTAGTTTGTTTTTTATAGCAAATAACTAAGCAACCACCTTGTTAAAAAACAAAACAATAGGAGGAATATGGACTGGTTATTTTTTCTGTTTTTCTTTTTAATATTTTTTTTATTAGAATGTTACAAATGAGTCATGAAGTGGGTTGGCTAAAGTGTGTATCCTTAAATTGGAAATAAAGTATGGATATTTGAAAGTGTATTGATTGACATTTTATTTTAGCTTTAACAACTTTCAGCAGCAAAAAATTGCCTTATACATTCTACTAAATTTTCAAATCATCCGATATAGTTATCGGGCAACTTTACATTGTTATATAATTAAACTATTTTTAATGCTAATTGATTAATTTTAGACATAACAATAAACTTTACATTATAGAATTAAACTACGCTTATAGGTAAGTATTTATATTAAAATTAACTTGAAGGGTTTAGGAACGTTTGCGCAGTCCCCAAAATTTCGAAATAATTTTATCGCAATCCATTCTTTCAGTTTTTTATATTAAAAAATTATCCTCGTGCAACAATTTTAACATTTTCTCAAAAATTTTAAAATTTAAACTGCTCTTTTGGTAAAGTTGGCATACTGACGTTAAATACATTCCTTTTTCAAGAGTGAATTGTTTACTGTCAAAGTCAAAATAAAACAACAAAATTCGGTCTACAGGCTGTTTTTTAATAAGTGTCCGATATTTCACAGAACAACTCCTTGACCAGTTCTAAGACAGAACGTTCTTATAAATATGTGGTCAAAAACGCTTCGTTTCCAAGATACGGGGTGTTAAAATTTTTTTTTTTTTAATTTTTTAGATTTGTCTCTCACATCTATTTAGATAATCGATTCAAATTTGGCATACTAAATAATTATTACAATGCTTACGATGTAGCCTTATTAATATTGAATACGATTTACAGGGCGATAGTTTTTCTGAGGCCATAACAACTCGACCCCCCTTTTTTTTACTGCGGCACTGACTTTCGCTGTATTTGGAATTAAGTTCCTAGTTCTCTTCTAAATCTTTTTAATATCCTACATTTTTTTTCGAACGTGTCACCATTTTCGAACTATTTAGCAAAATATCCATCTATGCATGCAACAAACTCGATTGTTTTTATTTACTTTTATTCATATTTAAGTATTGTTTTTGAAGAGAAGTTTTTATGACATTTAAAATGATGAAATCTTTATAAAATACCAATATTTTTTGATTTACAATCACAATAATACTGCTTAATATTACATCGCCCCATGCCACATGATTGTCAGGAGTATTTAAATTTAGTCGCAGTATTTTTATCATGCACAGATGGATATTTTGCTAAATAGTTTGAAAACGGTGATATGTACGAAAAAAATGCATGATATTAAAAGATTCAGAAGAGAGCGGGAAACTTAACTCCAAATCTGGCGAAAGTCAGTGCCGCCGTAAAAAAAGTTCAGAGGGGTAAAAGGTGTCATGGCCATAAAAAAGAACATTGCCCTGTAGATCGTATGTAACATTAATAAGGCTACATGCAAGCATTGTAACAAATACTGAGTATGCCAAATTTAAATCGATTGTTTAAAAAAATGTGAGAGATAAATCTAAAAGATTAAAACAATAATAATAAAATTTTAACACCTTTCTTGGAAACAAATCGTTTTTGACCACATATTTATAAGAATTTTCTGTCTTAGAATTTCTTAAGGAATTGTCCCGTGAAATATCGGACACTTGTTAAAAAACACCCTGTATATAAAAAATTATAAAGATATAAAATTAGTTTGACAAGGTTTTAAACTGTAATAAATCAGGATAGTAAACGTTTTTAAACCAATAATTTATATTTAGGGACTTGTGTTGTAAAATTTAAAAAATCATTTTTATCAAATAAGAGCATTGTTGAAAATAGTAGAGTTGCCACTAACTAAAATACTAAGGAACCAATTATTATTAGATGTTTAGGTATTTATTTTGTAAAATCTCAGATTAAATAATTTATATAATTATTTATAAATTAAACTTAATTTAGCTCTCTTTTTTTTGTCGGTATAATATTAGCAAAAACGTAACAGGATGGTAAGAAAAAAATATTTTATTATGCATATGTACTTAATATTATAATTTCATTTAAAAGGACTTTCTCTAAAGAAAATAATATGCCACGCCACAGAAAGCATGTAAAAAAATGTTAAGGTGATATTTTTGTTATTTTTTTTCGTCAAGATTAATTTTTAAAACATGAAAAGTATGCAGAAGTCGGTAATAGTTAATATAAAAACAAGGAAGGGAAAATTCAAATGACTGTGTCAGAACCAACAGTTAGCTACAACTTTTTTTAATATTGTATATCCCTATTTTGTGTTATGTGAATCTACCAAAAAACAATTTTGATGCTATTGTGAATTTACCAAAATAATTTTTGAAGCTATCGAGGCATAGTGAATTTTTATTGTAATTTTTAGGGCTTCAAATATATATTGCGTTTTTGGAGAAACATTCAGAATCAAATACTAGCAAAGAATTTCATAAAGGTTCCCATGATATTCTGGGTTGCCGGGTTTTGTTTCAGTAAAAAATTTAAGGCAGTTTGGTGAATTATCATAATAAAAAGAAAACAGTAAAGAAAACACAATCAAACTTATTAAATACAGATTATAAATCTTAAAATAACCAGAAAAGTTTTTGTCATCTGGATACAGATTGAAAAAAAGTATTTGATGTTTTTTCCTTATCCAAAAATCGGATGAACGTGGATTTTCCTCTGCTTTCTGTTTTTTTTTTCTGCAACAAAAACGATAACGGTGAACTTTCTTCTACACCACACTTCCACACTAAAAAAATATATCTCACTTCTAGATTAACTTTCACAGGTTTCTGTTCTTCTTTTGAATCGACTGCCTTGTCCGAGTCAACAACTTAGTACGCATTCTTATAATTCCTCTTAAGATTCAAGAGTCTGACGTCGAAAAAGTATTGGAGAGTTGCTGTGTGAAGCAGCCATAATCGTGTGATAAAATTAGACACAAAAAATTGAGTATCTAAAATTTCAAGCCTCTTTTTACGTTTTTGCAAATGTTCATCTATTTACCTTAGTAAAATTCTTCCTCATACAAATAGCTGTTTGTCTGTTTTGTGATATTTCCTTACTCCGTCAAAAAATATTTTTTTGACGGACGACCGTATTTCAATATGGTATTAATCAACTACTTGAACCAAAGTGTATTTTTGTCATAAATATTAGGTAAAAACTTAGGTAATTACTTTAGTTAATTTAGATTTAGTTGAGTGTGATTATATTGAGACAGTATCGATTATTTTCGTAGGAAAAAGGCCAAAGCGATATTTTTGCTTTTTAAAATTTGTATCCCTGTGATTGACTTATCCTGTTAGTTATTGCGTTGTGGAAATCAAGTAAAACTGTTTTATTGCTTTACAGCGCTTAGGCTATATTTAGTGCCCTCTTTGGACAATTTTGACAAAGTAATAAAACAGCCCTTATTTTGTCCCAAAAAAACTCTAACAACAGCTATTCTTTCGATATCAAATGCGCCTTTTTCTTAAGAAGACAAAATCGATGTTTAGTTAAGTTCTTCTCTATCTAAATACAATTATATTGTTCTTTAATTTTTGTTAAAACGTCCTTTTGTAAAATTTTATTCTGTGTACATATATTGTATTGTACAAATGACCACAAATAATAAGATGATTAATATATTTATCAATTTACATCATGTTATTTTCATTGACCTATCGTTTTTAACAATAAAGGAAAACCGCATACGCCGTCGTTTGACTTATTTTTAAGCTGTCTGCATATACATAAGTTAGAGCTTACTTAGACGTGTACCGTATCCAATTTGATTTGAGAATGATGACAGAAATCCATTTTACAATGGAGAGATCAATAATTATTATGTCTCCCTCTCGTGTTCTTTCTAATACTCGTAAAATGTTTACGACTGGTCGAAAGTTGTCCAAGATGAGAAATTTTCTATCCTAGAAAGAGATCCCGTTGTAAGTACCAGGGTCATTGCAAGACAAGTTGGATGGTCTCAGATTTAGTACGTTTGCTGTAATTTTTTTTGTAAAAATTAAAATTTATTTTTTAAGCGTTGTTCTAGATAATATCCTTGAACCGTTTTTATTTTTTAACAATTAAACCGTCACGGCTTCCGACAAAGGGTTAAAATTGAGTTAGCCGAAAAAGCGGCTGGTTTTAGACTGCACTAGCGTGCAATGTTGCCATACTGTCAGACTTTTATAAACCTTTGATACCACAATAGCTCAAAACTTATAAAAGATAGATTCCCTTATTAAGACTTTCTTGTTCCCTTAAGCGTCTATTTTGACGTAGTAAAATATTTGCACTCATACCCCCTTCACTCTGTATACCTAAAAAGTTTATATAAAGTGTTAGCAGCTTAAATTCCTGTGTTCTATAAATCTGCGACTGAACTATTGAAATATTACGCAAGGTACATATTTGTTCTTCTTTGCATTACTTGAACCGGGCGTTATGGGAATGAGTAACAGGAACACAGAAGATTTCTTTAGTTATTGAGAAAGAAGTGACAGTTGCGCCCTAGCAAACGTTTGGTTTCAGTTTAAAGCTGAAGTGCCATTACAAAATGTATCTATCCTGCTGGAACTAAGACTTTCAACATTTGCAGTTAAAATTGTACACTTGGTATATTCGATTCAAACGTTTTTATCGTGTCTTTAACTCAGACAAACGTCACTGTTTGCAGGTAGGGTGTACTATAGATCCATTTTCATTACATAATATATCGGAGCAAAGTAAATATTTTTTTAACCTATAAATTGTTTATCTTAAAAATATTTATTCGTTTTTGCTATTTTTTCTTTATTTATTTAAAAACTTTTTCGCCAATCCTTTTATTGCAAATTATTGGTTAGAGGGAGTTTATTTCTTAGAGGGGTAGGAAACAATTTTAAGTAGCATAAATATAACATAAGCAGGGCCGTCGAGAGCAAGCATATATATTGTCATTTTTACATAAATAATTTATGGCCCTTTTGACCTATTAAAAAAATGTAAAAAAAAACTCCGGGTACGGAAAAATAAGGGACATGATATTTTACCAAAATACTTTTATTGTTATATTTTTTTATCTAAGACATACCACGTAGACTTCAAGTCTAAGTACTAACGTACCGTGGGCGTCTGAAGGGAAGGGAAATTGAGTCTATTGACACGGGATTTGAAGGATTGGAGGTTGGGACCGGAAGGGAAAACATCTGCAGGCAATTTGTTCCATAATCTGGAGACCCTAGGTATGAATAAGCGAGAGAAGTGGTCTGTTCTAGGCTTTTGTAGCTGGACAGTAAAGGGATGCATACGCAACGTGCCTCTTGTTGTTCTGTTAGGAACAGTCAAGGGGGGAATTAATAATACCGGCTAGTTCTTCATAGAAAAATCCGTGGAAGTAGCGGTAGAAAAGGGATAAATCCCCAACAGCGCGGCGATGAGCGAGAGAAGGGAGTTTTCTCGTGAGGGCTGGGTCATTGATAAGTCGAATGGCTCTCTTTTGGATACAATCAAGGATGTTAAGTGTCGAAGGTGATGCCGCTCCCCCGATGGGGGAGCAGTACTCTAGGCTAGGTCTTATTTGGGAAACATAGGGAGTGTATACGTTGGCAGGGGAGGAGTATTTGCTGGCTCGAAAGAGAAAACCAAGCTTTTTAGCTGCCGATGTGGCTACTGAAGTAATGTGTTTGTGCCAGCTGAGATCATGTTCAAAAGCGACGCCGACAAGATCGAATGTTTCATTGTTTTGTGGGGCCTGGCCATTCATGTGGATGGGGTAAGCGTTGACAGATTTTTTGCGTAACAAGGAGCAAGACTGGGTTTTGGAGGCGTTGAACTGAACAAGGTTCTTGGCACCCCAGTCTAAAATTAATTGGAGATCTTGGGAAAGCGATAGGTACATAGATCTGCGTCTATTATCCAACTCTTAATTCGAAACTTGTCTGGAAACATGAATATTGGAGTGAAGAGTACTATCGTCAGCATATCTGTGGATGGGGCTGGTAGTTGAAGAGAGCAGGTCATTAATGTGAAGAAGAAATAGGGTTGGTGCCAAGACTGAACCTTGGGGGACGCCAGCATTGATAGGATGGAAGTTAGATGAGTGACCGTCAACCACAACAGATATGCGCCGATTAGAGAGGAAGCTACCGATCAGGTACATAGTTTGCTAGGAAGATCGTAAGAAGGCACTGTTGAGGGGTGCGGCATTCCATACTTGGTCAAAGGCCTTGGAAATATCAAGAGCAACAATCTGAGATTCGCCATAAAATTCGAGAGACTTGTTCCAGTTATCTGTGACAAAGCTTAGGAGACCAGCTGTGGATCTTTAGTGACGAAATCCGTACTGTCAGTCATGAATGATTTTGTGTTTTTGTAGATATTTTAGAATTTGCAAGTTGACCACTTTCTCCATTTAAATGCCAAACAAAAAAAAATAAAATATTAAAAATATAAAATTAACAAACATAACAGACAATAATGGCTACTAATAATATATTATAAAAACAAACGCTTAATGCATTAGGTTTGTTTTTTTTAACTTTTTGTGCACTATACAAGACAAAGCATGTTTTTCATCAGCTGGTTTGGTTCTGGGGGGGGGGGCAATTGCCCCCTTTGCCCCCCTCCCTGGATACGCCACTGGTATCTCTGTTGTTATTAGAGAGATAGTTGCGGTTTTCGCGAAGTGTTGCTACTTTTTGACGAAACGAAAGATGGCATAAAAATATTTTTCATGGCCCCCTTCGTTTTTGACATACAGGACGAAACTGATTTTTTTCAATTTTCGGATATCCCTCGCATTTCAGTTAATGAGGAATTTGAATCTATATCGTAGAATGTAATACGCTTCGCTGAAGCCAAATCTACCTTGTTGCTCTCTAGGATAAATCCTATGTTGATTTTCTCTAGACCAATATATAATTATTTTGTCTGTTTATTCGCTCTTTCTGCAGGAAGCTGCGGGGGTGCTTTCTACACTTGCCAAAACAATAATTTCTTCGACTTCCTGTTGAAGTTTGTTAAAAATTTTTGAGCAAGGTTTTGTAAAGGATCCAAAAGTTATTAGCTTTGTTTTAAATCTACAGAATATGACTTTATTCGGTTGCCTTCTTGCAGGGTGCCTATATATAATAATGGAATAATATAGCATATATAAATTACCAGACATAATAAAAACATAAATACCTTTCTAAATACATATCAGACGCCTGTTCTGTGATGATCACTATTTTCGTCGCATCCTATAAAACATTCCAACATAGTATACTTTTCGTTATTGGTAAAATTGTCATTTACTGCCATATTGTTATTTAAAATTGATAAATAACGGACTTAAGATAAGTAATATAAAACTAGTAACTTAATGACTAGAACTGACTCTTTCGGTCTCGGCCAACTACGCAAAATTAAAGTTGAAAATTAAATAGTTCGATTTAAGGGCTAAAAATAAAAAATAACCATAAAGTGTTATATATTTTTGAAAAGCCCTCGAAAGGGGAAATTTAATGATTAAGAAACATGTGTGTTTCATTTTAAAAAACATATGTTTGGTTAATATCTCGAAAAATATCATATCTGATGAAAATCTAACCACGCCACTCGATTCTACGTAGCAAACTCTAATAGGGTCAATTTTTACTGTTTTATAAGTTACTGTAATAATCAGAGAGATATATTTTTTCATCTATATATTTTCTAATTTCAACGAATTAGTCGTAGTAGTTAAGGAGTTAAGGTGGTCATCAAAAAGTAGCAGTTAGCGACACATAAACAAGCCTGCTTGCAAAATACCAATCACGGCGTCTTTATATTACTGTAGACTGTGGACGATAACAGATAAAAATTACTTATTAAAAAACAAATTTGTTATTTATTATAAGTTAAGTTATTTATAAGTTCTATAAATTTCCACTTTCTGCTTATACAGCATTATAAAGTCGAACTCATAATACTACTAAATGCAGCTTTTGTAAACCCAATTTGCAAAAATATTTACTTTTTACACCTGCTGCCGAACGGCTTGAAGCTTAAAGGTCGGCTAGCCAATTCATATTTTGTGCTAGACAAACCGATAGAAGTTTTCATATTTCATTCGGACTGCAATATTAAAATACTGTGAGGCCACGACCTCTCGGGTTTAATGTCGAAACGCAGAATGGAATGAGACTCGATGTATTCGAAGGGCGGCCTTTCATGTCATAGGAGAAGACCATTTAAACTGACCAATAGCAACAGGTGTCCCATAAAATCGCCTCAGTAAAACATCTAGTTGTACATATATCTTTGGTAATACACAATCATACATTTAAATAATTTTCAGAAGGGAGGTGTTTGCATAATGGGTCATGAAAATCTAGACTTTGCTAAGGTGTCTTTTAATAACTCAGTCGAAAAACATTTTGAAATGTGTGCTGTAAAATTTAATATTGCTGAGAATGAAACTGTAATCATATGCTCTATTTATAGGTCTCCCGGTCTTTCAGCGGGGACTTTGAAGCATTTGTGAGTGGGCTGGGCTCAATGTTGGAAAATATTTACCACCCTGGTTGCAAAAGTATTATTTGTGGAGATGTCAATATTGTAACATTGCCCTGATATTAAATCAAACATAATTTAATATAAATTTATTTATTTCTTGTTTGTTTGTAACATCTCGTAAATATTATGTTGCTCTTGACACCCGTTGCCATGATCTGGCGAGGGTTGCCAACAGCCAGCACAATAACCTAAAATAACTATAATCCTTGTCGGGGTAGCTATGGACACCCGAACGGACCTTTAACAAACTACCTAATATTACACCTTCCCCTTATCGGAAAATCTAAACTTAGTACATAACATAATCAAACATCCTAGAAGGCTTCCTTACAGTACGTGCTGGCCTCATATCTTTCTGAACCCCAGATTCGCGACTACTAGCATTAGGGCTACTGTTCAGAGAAATACGAGGCTCAGGAGACTCACTATTAAAACTACACCCAGGCCTATCACTAGACACTTCACAATCAGAAGACTCAGTAATATTATTGTCATAAACATTATTGTCCCTTATATTATGCTTAACTATCGACTTACGTAAATGATTACTATTACGTCTTAAAATATTACCACCATTATCAATCAGGTACGATCTAGGAGACTCATGTTTGGCTGTCACGATCGCAGGACGCCACTGATTATTATCCTTATACACAATATTGTCACCCTCCTTTGGTCTTTGTTGAGTGTGCCTATCGAAATACTCTTTATAAGTTTTATTTCTGCTTTCTAGCTCCTGCCTAAGTTCTTTAATTTCAGCCTTTTGTGTCTCTACAACTGGTAATTTCGTTTTTAATTTTCTAGAGAATAAAAGATCAGCCGGTGATTTTTTAAGATTTGTTATAGGAGTATTACGATACTCCATTAGAGCAACCCACATATCATCAGACTTACGAATTATTATATTTTTTGCGGTTTGTACAAATCGTTCCGCGAGGCCATTAGAGCGCGGGTATCTAGGACTACTAGTTTCAAACTTAAAGTCAAATTCTTTCGCAAAACAACTACATTCATACGAACTAAATGGCATATTATCCGCAATGACTTTATCCGGTACCCCATGTGTCGCAAATATTTGTTTAAAAGCATTTATGACATCAGAGGATTGTTTTGTTTTTAAAGGCACTATTTCTAGCCACTTAGTCAAGTAATCTACTGCTATTAAGTAAGAACGTCCATTATTTTCCATGCTATCACACCCTATTTTTTTGAAAAGGTATTTCTGGAATATCATGTGATATTAATGGCTCTTTTACATTTGCATACCTATACTTTTCACATGTTTTACAAAGCTGAATTTCTCTCTCAATATCAGCACTCATGCCAGGCCAAAACAACACACCACGTGCTCTGTCTCTAGTTCTACTAACTCCAACTCCAAAATGACCCTCGTGCAATATCACTAACATATTTTTTCTTAAAACCGCAGGTACTACAACTCTATCATTAAAAAATATAAGATTATCAACAATATGCAAATCAGCCCTTATATTATAAAACACTCTAAGTTCACCTTCAAATTTTTGCCTTTTCCACCCCTTTAAGCAATACTCAATAACTTTACTTAACACCTCATCTTTTACTGTCTCTTTTTTAAACTGTTCTTTTCTACTTTCACTCATTCTTAAATACTTTTCCACTGTGTGTACCATTTCTTTTATATCATCATCATGCTCTGCTTTTCACCACTAACATTTCGGGACAGATAATCTGCAATATGCAAATACTTACCCTGCAAATACTTAACTTTTAATAATCTTAATCTTAACCTTTGTAATCTCGAAGAATTTACTGAAGTTATTTGTTTATTCATAATGCTTACATTAGGTTTATGATCTGTTATAATTTTTATCGGACGACCATAAATAAAATTATGAAATTTTTGACAAGCGTATACAATGCCTAACATTTCTTTCTCTATAACCGCATAACCTTTTTCAGTATCTGACAATCCACGAGATGCATACGCCACAGGTCGACCATTTTGCATTAAACAACAGCCTAATCCATTTTGCGGTGCATCAGTCTGTATAGTTATTTCTTTTTTAAAATCAAAATGTTTTAATGTAAGATTTTTTCCCAACTCCTTCTTAATAGTTTGAAGAGCTTTATCATAAAACCCTAACCACTGAAAAACTACATTTTTTCTGAGAAGCTGACAAAGTGGATCTGCAATTTCACCTAATTTTGAAATGAATTTTCTAACATAATTTATCAGACCTAACAACCTTTCTAGTTCTTTTTTATTCGAGGGTGGTTTAAGATCATTTATAGCCCGTAATTTCTCATCATCAACTCTCATACCCTCACCACTGAAGATGTGTCCCATATATTTTACTTCAGTTTGTCTAAACTGAAATTTCATTTTATTAAACTTGACACCTTTTTCCCTAGCTCTCTCCAATACTTTTTTAGCGTTTTGTCATGTTCTTCCAGGCTATCACATGCAATCAGCAAATCATCAAAATATATAATCAAGTTTTCTATGTCACTGAAATTTTTACAATTTATTTTTTGGAAATATTCTGGGGCGATATTCAAACCAAAAGGTAATCTGAGAAATCTGTAACAGCCAAACGGAGTGGCAAACGTTGTTAGGTTGCTAGACGCCTCGTCAAGTTTAACTTGATAAAACCCATCTTTAAAGTCAATAACTGAAAAACATTTTTCACCTGACAATTTAGAGTTTATATCCTCCAAACTTGGAAGTTCAAAATATTCTCTATCAATGCATATGTAAATCTTGCGGATCTAAACACAACCGCAAAGAGTTATCTGGTTTCTCTACGATGACCAAATTGCTTACCCACTCACTCGCAAGATTTACCTTAGTAATAATATTTTCATTTTCTAACTTATCTAATTTTTCCTTTAATTTATTTTTTATTACAAGTGGTAGGCGCCTAGCATTCCTAGCAACAGGTTTGCTATCTCTCTTTAATTGTATCCTACACACATCTGAGAATGTACCTAAACCTTCAAAAACATCAATATTATCTTGAATAAACTTCTCTTTGTAATTTATGTTTATACTATCTATATTCTCAGACTTTTTTATTAAGTCGAACCTATAGCAAGTTGGCAAACCAATTATTGGCTTAACATCTAAGTCTACTATTAAAAATTCAACATTGAAAACTTTATTTGACCATACGCACTCTAAATGTACTTTACCTATTGTTTTTAGCCTCGTGCCTCCATAGGCTTCTAGCAGTGTAGTACCTTTTTTTATAATGTGACAATTGTTCTTACAGAACTTTTCAAAAATGTTTTTAGGTAATATGTTTACCTCAGATCCTGTATATATTTTAAAGTTTATATCTTTGTCATGCACTTTTATTCTTTCAGTCCATGCATTACGGTTTTTTTGGTTACTTCACCCACGTTTTTTAAGCTATGAACGTACAAGTCCTCTTCAGAGCTTTCATCCTTTTCTAAATCTTTTTCCACAACCTCTCTGACCTTCTTGGTCTGTCTTCCCTGATATTTTTCAAATTTACCTGTTTGGCACACACTACTAAAGTGATTTTCTTTGCCACTATTGAAACATTTCTTTCCAAAAGCAGGACATTCAGCAAAACCATGCTGCCCTTTGCATTTTTTACAGACAAACTTTGTTTTTTCACTCTTCCTTCTTGTTTTTATAGCATCTACTCCGGCCTCATCTTTACTTACTGTTTGCAACTGCTTAGTTGTCAACTCATCATTTCTACAAATTTCTACAGCTTTCTGCAAGGATACATTTTGAATACTTAGAAGTTTTGGGTGGTTAGTTCCTAGTATAATTCTATCTACAAGGATACTATCTTCTTGGGCATCATACTCACAACTTTGAATCAATTTCTTTATTTGACCGTAAAACTGATCAAATGGTTCATCTGGTCCCTGGTTTCTGCTATTAAAAACAAACCTTTCATAGGTTTTATTTTTTCTAGGTGCACAATAATTTTCAAATTTTTTCAAAACACTCTTAAACTTGTCCTTTTCAGGAATGTTTAGTATATTATATATTTCAATCCCTTCAGGTCCTATTAAGTTAAGGAAAAGGGCAATTTTAACTTTATCTGGTTTTGAGTCTTTCTCGGTAGCTATTAGAAATGTATCAAAGTTTTGATAAAATTTTTTAAAATTTTCTTGTAAATTCCCTTCACATCTCATTGGCTCGGGCAAGCTTCCCTCCATTTTTATTTTTATTTATTACCTGCTTTATAGTTAATACCTCATAAAGTCATAAACATCTGCTTTTTAGTTTTTCTTTATAACTTATAACAGTTCTTCTACGACTGCGCCATGTAACATTGCCCTGATATTAAATCAAACATAATAAACATAATAACAAACATTATAATAACAAAATAAAAGTTAATATAAATTTATTTACTTCTTGTTTGTTTGTAACATCTCGTAAATATTATGTTGCTCTTGACACCCGTTGCCATGATCTGGCGAGGGTTGCCAACAGCCAGCACAATAACCTAAAATAACTATAATCCTTGTCGGGGTAGCTATGGGCACCCGAACGGACCTTTAACAAACTACCTAATATTACAAATATCAATATATTAGAAAATAGTAAACAAACCCAAACTCTAATTAATTTGCTCTTAGAGTATAATATTTCACCTACCATATCCGAACCAACGAGAATTACTTACAACACACAGAGTTGCATAGATAATATTTTTTATAAATTTTACCTACCTAAAATCAAAGGTCAGTGAGACGCACTTATCCGACCACACCTATCAATTATTGTTCTTTGAGGGTTTAAACCCTAACAACCTTGCAAATTATTATTTCAGAAATTTTAGTGACAATAACTTTCAAGCCTTTAAAATTGCCATATCAGATACCGATCTATATAGCGCAGTAGACTGCAACGATGTCAATGTTTGTTTTGATGTTTTCTACACTAGAATACAGAGTATTTTTCAGTCAATTTGTCCGCTGATTAAGAATAAACACCAAACGCATAAAAATAAAAAAAATAAATGGTTTACACCAGAACTAAAGAATATCTCACGAATGCTACACGAAATGCATCAAATAAATTCAAGGATAAATTCTCCAACGTATAGTCAAAGATATAGGGAACTAAAACAATATTATAAAAAACAAACAAAAAATGCTAAAAAAACTTTTAATGATAATAGGTTAATAAATGCAAAAAATTTAAATAAAGAGAGTTGGTTACTTATTAAGGAAAACAATGGTAACAAAAATAAAAAACCCACAATATCAAAAATTATATTGGGAAACAATAACATTACTGACAAAGCCGAAATTAGCGAGGCTTTTAATGATTATTTTGCAGGGTTCGCCAACAGCAGCGATCCACCCCAAAGCAGTAATACTAAAATTCCAATACATAACACATCTCTTTTTCTATTTCCCACTACACAGAACGAAGTAGAAAATGTTATTGCTAAGGTATGCCAAAAGAAATCATCGGGTATTGACGAGATACCAGGTACTTTGTGTCTATTGGCGAGGGATCTCCTTGCGCCCATTCTCTCACAACTGATCAACTTAAGTTTTTTACAAGGAGTATATCCCAACGCTTTAAAAACTCTAAAATCCTACCCATTTTTAAAACAAAGGTAGCCACTTTGATATTGAAAACTATAGCCTGTAGCTTTGCAATGTCACTTCGCAAAAATTTTTGAATCCTGTTTCAACAATAGGCTAACAAATTTTCTGGAATCAAATTTAATTTTAACAAAATATCAGAATGGGTTTAGACCCAAACACTCTACCAGTACCGCGCTGGATAGTGCTCTTCAGCATATATATGACAGCTTAAATAATAGGGAATCTGTATTGGGGCTATTTTGGGACATGAGTCGTGCATTCGACACCGTGGATCATGACCTGCTTATTAAGAAATTACATAATATGGGCATCAGAGGCCCGGCAAATAATTGGATACGACATTATTTATCAAGCAGAACGCAGCAGGTCGTGATTGGCGGCGTCGGCTCATCGCCGCGGGTCGTAAATAGGGGAATCCCCCAAGGGTCCTGCATTTCTCCCACGCTTTTTAACTGCTATATCAATGACATGCCCAATGACAACATTCCAGATACTTACTTTGTACTATATGCGGATGATACAAACATTATTGTAATAGGTAAAAAGAGATCGGATCTGAGTGAAAACTCTGACTCCGGAATTAATCATGTAAACAATTGGTGTAAGGATAATGGTATAAAGCTAAACAAAAGCAAATCAGTGGCAATGGAAATCGTCACAAAAAATACTACAATTAACTCAAGTCTTTTATTCAGAGTAGAGGGGCACTCTGTACAATGTGTAGATTCAACAAAATTTCTAGGATTGAACATCGATCAAAAATTGACATGGAAGACTCATCTAGAAAAAATTCTGCCTAGGCCTAGTTCGTCCTCATTTTTAATACAAAGTATCAGAGACACAGTCTCAATGAACACGCTAAAACTCATATATTACGGGTTATTTCAGTCGGCGATGGCTTACGGTATAGTACCGTATAGTACACTGGGGATCGGCGTCAGGTACAGATCGTGTGTTCGTGGCCCAAAAGAGAGCTATGAGATACATGGTTCGGGCACGAAACCGGGAATCATGTGTGGACCTCTTTAGAAGTCTACAAATAATGACCTTCCCATCCCTCTACTTGTATTCACTTCTTTTATATGTAAAAAATAATATAAAATTATGGGATAAAAGATCTCAAATTCATAACCATAATACTCGTAATAGAGATAATTTTGACATACCCTATTCCAGATTATCCATTGGACAACATAGCCCAAGATATATGGGACTAAAAACATATATAATTGGGCTCTAGTCCACCACAAATGCTTCGAAGAAACAGACAACCTGACGACATTTAAGCGCAAGGTCAGAACATTCTTTATAGATAAATGTTTTTATTCGGCGGATGAATTCTTTAATTAGGGTGCACGTGTGATCCGTCTATTGTACATCTATTTGTTTATTATTGTCAGCGGATTTTAGATTGTGAATGACGGGTGACGTTTTATTTATGTGACTTGATTCTATGTTATGTATTTACAAATATTGACGTGCTTCTTGTAATGTTTCAATCATACTTTGTATTGTAATATTCTGAAAAGCGAATATATACTTTACTTTACTTTACTTTAAAGAGCATTGTTGTAAAATATTTTTGCCATAGCTCGCCGTTCACCGCCCATCACTCGACGCTCATCGCTTGCCAGTATACACGCTTACTCTAAATTTCGTCACCATGCAATAGAAATAAATTACTAACAAATCTATTATGATAAGAAATAATGGTACAATGGTATATCTTATTAATCCTTAGTCATAATAACTTACAGAATTGCCTTATTTTAGAACAGTTATTAATGTGAAAATATGCCCATAACTGAAAGCCTGGCAACATCTAGTCTCAAGAAGTGGGTGGGGGACCGTATAATTGATTGAGTTATAAATAACTTGGGAATCCCTGATCGCTCTAAAATGTAAATAATGGTATGCCGCCCTTGCTTCGAAATCAGTGTATCATCGTCACGTCTATATCCTGCAAGGGTAGAAACCAAAAACGGTATTATCAAAGGTAGAAATCTTGAGTCGTCCCCGCTCTTCGAAGCATGCATAAAACGAATAGTGCAAATACCCCAAATGCAATCCTAGAGCCGCCACTGACAAAAATTATCACGAAATGAAATACATTTCTGCACTACCAATCAGCATTTGCTGATAAGGCCAAATTTAATTCTATTAGATAAAAAGCCAGATTATAAAACATATAGACCGAATGTTTCTATTATTGTGGGTTTTTAATTGAAATTAGTTTAAAAAGTTTAAGGTAAGATATTTGTTTTTACTTAAAAATACCTAATTAATTTCTACAGCTAAAATTAATTTCCTCTCTTTGAAACCGCACCCTTCAAGAATACTCCTAGTGCAGGTGGGACACAAAAATTTTATTTGGGCGTGAAAATATGAAGTATGTTTTTGATTAGTTTTTGCATTCCAGTTTTGTAACAGAAAGTTATAATCTTATACGTATTTCCAGTTCAGTAATTGTAACGGTCGGTCTGATTGGTAGGTTTTAAAGAGTTTATTTCTGTGGATAAAGTTCCACTAAGAAGCAGCAATCGGCAAAGGAATCAGCAGCTTTATCAGTTCAGGGTACGCTTAAGAAGTAATAAAGTCTGTAAAGGTAACGTTCATAGGTTCGAAGATTTTGCATTTGTGATACATATATATATATATATATATATATATATATATATATATATATATATATATATATATATATATATATATATATATATATATAATATATATATATATATATATATATATATATATATATATATATATATATATATATACAGGGTGTTATGGAAATCATTTAATATATTGGAATGGGTGACTCCTGGGGTAGTCTACAGACATATCCAATACTTTTTTTTTCTTAAATCGAACATTTTTAAAATTTTCAAAAATACCCTAAAATCCGTCAATATTTGACGCACCTGGCTGAACGTACACAAGGCGCTTGACGGAAATTTGCGCGCGAAAAACTTTAAACAATTGAATTTTTTGAAACGTTGCCAGACATTTCTGTTTTTAAGCGTAATTTAAGACAAGTTAAAAAAAATTTGAACCTTTCCTAAGAAAAAACAAAAAAAAATAGTAAAAAGGCACTGTGACATCAGTCCTTTTTGTCAGTAGCCTTAGTTTTAAGTAATATTTAAGACACCCTATATTACATTATTAATGATATAAGTTATTCCTACTAGCTTAAACTTTCTGCCAAGGAAAAGTTAAAAATCAAAACGAAAATACTAATTGGGCACAACTACATAGTACTTACTTCAAAAGTATAACCAGATCCGCTAAATTAGTTTTGCTCCGGCAAACGTTACCATAATACGTAAATATTATTAGTGTTTTAAATTAAATTTAGTTTTCAACCCTATTACGCTACTCACTCAAAGAAACTAGATAAAACTGATCAAAATATTGGTTAACAACGGATCGACGAATACCATTTTCTAGGTAGTGAAAAGAAATTACATTATTTAAAACTTTAAACGAAAAAAAAATTAAAACATTCATTGTGTGGCTTGTGTGCTGTTGAAAAACTTAAATAAATATGGCGCACGGGCACGGCTCTTTGATGACATTAAGAAATCCTTCTGTTTCTATCTCCCTTCCCTTCATCATGAAACATGATAATGTCTCTTTGTCACTTCCAGTACTTGATAAAGTAGGTGGCCCTGATTTGGCGCGAAAATTTAAAATAGAGCGCGTGTTTGTATTATTGCCTTTGAAACACTAGAGTTAAATGCTAAGCCCATATATCGAAAAAGAGGAAAAAGGCGTCATCGATTTTAAGAAAGGAAGAAGAATTAACCATTAACCATACTTTTTCGTTTGATTCCGATTGTCGTGTTTATTTTCTAAACAGTTATAGATTATTACCATGATATACGAGGATTATTAGTATTATTACTAAAAATTATGCAGTGAATATCCAAAACAGAAGGTGTGTTAATTTCGTGGAAGGGGAAGTTGAGGCACTCGTGGAATTTGTCGAAAAATACAAAGAAATTTTAGAGAACAAGAGAGCTGATGCTGTTACGGCCAAAGAAAAAGATAATATGTGGGAGTAGATAGCTGCCGAATGGGTAGCTGAGGGCTATGTGGAACGCACAAGTAAGCAGCTACGGGAAAAATGGAAAAACTACAAGAAGGAAGTTAAAAAAAAAATTCTGAAGAAAAGCAAGAGACATATAGGACTTGCGGTGGATATTGACTTTCAGTTATTTTTTTCCTACTCATTAGTGCCATTATAAGTCATTTTTATAGTGCGTTTATTATAAGAGTGGTCTTCATAAAAGTACACATCTAGTATAAAATAGTTACAATTTTACATTTAATTTTAGAAACACCTACACCTATCATTTCATGCTTCTTATTAAACTAGTTCACCATACACTGGCAACAGTATGCTACATATGACGTCACTTCGAGGGAAAATCCTAAATTGACTAGACGCTTGCACCCCTTGTACCTACATAAGTACAGGTCAGTTTCTGGTCGGGTAGTGTATTGGGTTGACGTTTATTAAAATATTACAGGTCATTTTATTGTCGGGTAGTATGTTGAGTTGACGTTTATTAAAATATTATTGTCATATTTCATTTGCCCAGGTAAGCCCTAGTCAATTTAAAATTTTCCCTCGAAGTGACGTCATAACGTAGCATACCGTTGTAAGTGTATTGTGAACTAGATATAATGGCTAGTAAAACCTAGGTCACGACCAGTGGCGTATGGTGAAATTTCAAAGTAGTATATCTCTGTTCCTAATTCCTAGAGGTTTTAATAGTGTGCCCACTGGGAAGGTTCTGGTAAACTCAAGCAAAAATTCAACTTTTTTTTCGCAAATTCAAAACGTTTTTTTTTTCTTTACAAAAACATTCCCAGTGGGCTCACTCTTAAAACCAATAAAAATTGGGACCGGTCCTGAACGTAGGAAGAGAGATATACAACTTTGAAATTTCACCATATGCCACTGGTCACTACCATCACTATAGTTGTGGCCTTAAACAAATTTATATACGGGGTGCCCATTTTAAGTTTTAACCACTAGTCTATAGTTGGAAGCTCTCCACTTTTCATTTTGCCCCCCCCCTCTTTAATGGCGCCCCTTGTTCGCATTATTTTATATATTTTTAGCATTTTTGCAACAATTCTTCCAAAATTTTCGTCTGCGGCGCATATTTCTGTAATCTTATTTTTCTGCTTTCAATTTATAATTTTTTTTATCAATACGATCACTTTTTGCTGCCCCCATTATAGCCTGCCCCCCCCCCTAGAAGCTGGCCACGCTACTGAAAAATATACCTACTCCATAATGATATGAGTTGAAATAAACACCCTGGCCCGGTATATATGTATCTTATTTTATATAGGTACCTACTATTATTTTTCAATTTGTTTACTTTCCTTAATAATAATCTACTTATACATATAATAAAAACTGTCTTATGTAAATAAATACTGTATATTTTTTTCTGTGTACCTGCCTGTAGCTTCAGTCTTAGGAAAGTAAATTCAAATTGGATATACTGTGTACGTGGTAATATGTACAGGGATATCCAAATAAAAGTGAACAGGCCTTATAACTTTTTTATTTTTAAAAATGAGAAAAAATGTTAAATATGAAAGCTTTGGGGATTTTTATGGATCAATCATTCATATATCTTATCAGCAAAACAATTGAGTATCGAATAAAAGAAATATAGTATAAAACATCGATTTTCTCGCTTATTTTAAATTGGATGGTATGATTTTTATCATATTTTTGGATTTTTTTATTCGATGCTCTATTATTTTGCTGATAAGATATATGTATAAAGCTAAAAATCCCCAAAGCTTTCATATTTGACATTTTTTTCCATCTTTAAAAATAAAAAAGTTATAAGGCCTGTTCACTTTTATTTGGATATCTCTATACAATCGTGGTTTAAAACAGTTTAATTTTCTATTCAAATTCAAATTCATTTATTCATGCTATTACAAATAAATTGTTTACACACGTCAATTACAGATAAAATAATTTTCATATTTAGACAATAATAAAAACATTCCTGACAATACAATGCATTCAAATTTATAATTCGAAATGAACACAATAATACAAACACATTAAAAAATCTAAATAAAAATATTAAAATATATTAAAACTATAATCTAAGTACTGTTTTGTGATGTAAAAAGCATGTTTTATTAGGAACTGTTTCACCTTCATTTTAAACTGCTGAGTAGAGAGCTCCTTAACATTTTGGGGTAACTTATTAAACAGTTTTATTGCATAATATTCTGGTCGAGCCTGACATTTACCCAACCTGCAGTGTTGTGGAACGTAGTTGGTCTTATTCCTAGTGTCATGGTCATGTATGTCTTGGTAAGACAGTAGGTCGTCCTTGTCTTTGATGTAGAGCAAACTTTGCAGGATGTAAGCCGAAGGAAGGGTAAGAACTCCCAACTGAGCAAAGGCATTCCCACAATCCTCTCTGTACCCTAGGCCAGCCATGATTCTGACTGCCTTTCGCTGGAGACCAAAGACTCTTGTGCATGAGGTGACCGTCCCCATGCGATAATGTCATATGTCATAACACTATGGAAAATTCCATGATATGCTGTTCTCAGGGTATTTATTGAAACACATTCACTCAAATTTTGTAAAACAAATACACTACTTCCAAGTCTTTTACAAACATTAGCTACATGAACATCCCATTTCAGCTTCCTATCTAGGTATAGCCCTAGAAACTTGACAGATGCAGCTATTCCACCACCACGTGACTGACTTCGTGATGTAGATGCGCTGACAACATAATCCAGCAGGCTCAGCCTATCTATTTCTTCCTGTTCCAGCCAATGTTCTGTTAAACATAAGACTCCCAGGTCACAATCAGCAGTGGCAGCCTCGAGCTCGTGAAGCTTGTTTCTCACAGAGCGGACATTGTAATGTAGCAGTTTTATACATGACGATTTGCTACCACCAGGCTTCGCCCCTGTTGAGGTTCTAACTTTATTAGGTTTAAACAACTGTTTACTTGAATACCAACTGGTTAAACATTTTCGTCAAGAATGACAGACTTTTTATCCTTGGGCACACCAATTTTAAAAGAACTATATTTCTGCTTCCACTTTGTTTTTATCCGTTCGCATTCACAGTCGATGTTATAATTTAATTTTAGGTATTTTCCAATGTCCTCAGGTTTTGTGTCATTAGACAGTCGTGATACAAATAACCAAGAATAGCTACCTGATGAAGCGGCTTTCAAAGTGGTTGCATCCTTTTTTTTGCCTTCGATTGAGTTTGGTCTTAGTTTTGGGTCCACTTGTTTCTTTTATTTTTTACTGTAAGCTTCTGTTTGTTTTGAAAGCATAGAAAAATATTGAAGGAGTTGAAAGTAGGGTTAGTCACTGTCATTTTCTTCTTTTTTCTTGGGATGGCTTGCAGTCACGCTAGACTGTTGTTGTGGTCCTACTGTGCCAAGTCGTTTTGTTCGATGCCAATTTCTGTTTCTTTTGTTTCTTTCGCAGCTTATTTCACGGAATTTTTGGTTTTACGGCTTTTTTTATTAGGTTAGAAATTTACGAAATTTTCTACATTCTTTTCCAAGTAAGCATTTTTTTCTTTAAGAAGTTTATTGTGTTCTTGAAGAATTTCATTTTTACTCTTTAGTTCGTCCACTAAAGTCTTTAAATACATAATTTCGATATACTTCTCTGGTTTGGGAATGTCATCACTTTGTTTACATTCCTTACACATTAATCGAGTTTTGTAACTTATTATTATAAGTATATTAAGTATATTAACTTTATTATTTAGTGAAAAAGAATGTTTCCAGTGCTATAAGGATAACACTGGACATTTGTGGATATTATTTAGTGAAGAAGAAAGTTTCCACTTCCAGTGCTAATAAGTATGTTTAGTTGAAGATTATTATTTTACACTTCATTTGAAGAGCAGTTCTCTGTATTATTTTGTGTTGTAATATTTTAGCTTTTTGAAATTAGTGTTACTAGGAGTTCTTTCTTTAAAGGTAACAAAAATATTAGGTTTTCAAACTTGATTCATAGAAATATGGTAAAAAAATTTGGCAACGCCTGACTTCGAAACAAAAAATTTTTTTTCTGTAACTGACATTTCTTGCTGTTTTTTATACGGCCATGTATTTATGACAGTGGCGTGCAGGTACTAAAAAATGTTTTTTCGAGGGCCGATATTTACCTTTTTTTATAGTGAAACACCATTTATGAATATTTTTATTCAATCTGAATTCATATCAGGAGTTACCAATTCCAATATATTAAATGATTTCCATAACACCCTGTATATATATATATATATATATATATATATATATATATATATATATATATATATATATATATATATATATATATATATATATATATATACATATATATAGGTATATATATATAATATATATATATATATATATATATATATATATATATATATATATATATATATATATATATATATATATATATATATATATATATATATATATATATATTGTAACAACCTCGGGTAGTTGTTCAGTGGAGACGATCTAATGCTCTAGGTTGACCTAAGAGTTAAAGACTTCGTTAACGTAAATGGGTTTTCTTTTTATTACGCCAAAATTGTATAAAATATAACGTCAAGTTCCTAAAAATATAATTTCTTGTCTTGAATATCTTCGACGAAGACTCCTCTGGACCCGTCTTCTTTAGGGGATCTGCTTTCCTTTAGGCAATACTATGTTGCGACATTGGATATCTATAACGAAAAGTAAATGTGCTATCTTACATCAAAGAAAAGGGGCTCCTGGATATTCGTATCAATGGATAGGTTAGATTAGAGCTGCGCTGTATCGGGGTACTTCGCTCGTGACAGAACAAACCGCTCGCAGACCCAACAGCAAAATATAAATTAAGAGTAGAGGTTAAAAAGGGGCTCCACTGTATCGGAGTACTACACTCGTGACAGGACAACCGCGTGTAGACTCAACAGTAAAATATAAATTAGGAGTAGAGGTTAAAAAGGGGCTCCACTATATCGGGGTACCACACTCGTGACAGGACAACCGCGTGTAGATCCAAGAGTAGGATATAAATTAATAGTAGAGGTTGGAAAGGGGCTCTACTGTATCGGGGTACTACGCTCGTGACAGGACAACCGCGCGTAGACCCAACAGTAGAATATAAATTAAGAGTAGAGGTTAAAAAGGGGCTCCACTGTATCGGGGTACCACACTTGTGACAGGACAACCGCGTGTAGGCCCAACAGTAGGATATAAATTAAGAGTAGATGTTAAAAGGGGGCTCCACTCTATCGGGGTACCACACTCGTGACAGGACAACCGCGTGTAGACCCAACAGTAGGATATAAATTAAAAGGGGCTCCGCTATATAAGAGAATCACACCCGTGGCAGGTCAACCGTATGTGATCTCAATAGCAGGGCTTAGAAAGGGGCTCCGCTGTATCGGGGTACCACACTCGTGACAGGATAACCGCGTGTAGACCCAACAGCAAGATAGAAACTAAAAAAGGGCCTCGCTATATAAGAGAATCCCACTCGTGACAGGACAACCGCGTGTGAATTCTCAATAGCAAAGGTTAAAATGGGGCTCCGCTGTATTGGGGTACCACACTCGTGACACGACAACCGCGTGTAGACCCAACAGCAAAATAAAAAACTAAAAGGGGCCTCGCTATATAGGAGAATCACACTCGTGACAGGACAACCGCGTGTGAATTCTCAATAGCAGAGGTTAAAATGGGGCTCCGCTGTATCGGGGTACCACACTCGTGACAGGACAACCGCGTGTGTCTACACACAACAGCAGGATCAGCGACGAATTTATGGGATAATAAAGTCCTATTCGTCAACTGAAGTAAATAAACAAATTTGTTTGCTTACCCTTTAAGGTTGGGAGTTCTGCAGTCGTCGAGAGCTGGAGCTGGACTCACTCTCTCCCATTTTTTGCCCATTTTTATAACTTTACAATTAGCTAGGACGGGATCCTCTTACTACTTTTATTTCATTGGTTGATTTTGCTGTTGTTCGTCACTTATAATTAATACGAATCTGGTCGGATTGGACTTTTATTTTACTGGTCCAGTTGTGGTTCATCGCTTGGTCTCGGGTATGTTCTTCTCAGATGTGGGAGTGGTCTTATTGCATCTTGGAAGGCTGGATTTTGAAAGTGTTCAGCTTGAGTAAAGAATTTTCTCGATTGTTCTTGAATGAACTGGATTAGGGTCTGTGTCTGCGTATCTCTATGAATTTGATTGTTTCTCATGAACCATGGTGCGTTTGTGATGATTCCGAGAATTCTATTTTGTATTCTTTCCAGTTTGAGTCTGCGTGTTTTATCCAGGTGCGCCCAGGTTGGGCGGGCGTATGTTAGTGCTGGACGAATAATAGTCTTGTATATGAGGAGTTTATTCTTCAGTGACAAGTGACTGTTTCTGTTTATGAGTGGGTAGAGTTTAGCGATGAGGTTGTTGGCTTTCGCTCTTGCTGCGTTTATTTGTTCTTTCCAGCTCAATCTGCTGTCGTATAGGAGTCCTAAGTATTTTATTGTCGGCAACCACTGTATCCTGGTGTTGTTGATATTGACGTTTTCAAATGGAGATTGTCTCGTTCTGGTGAAGAAAATTGCTTGAGTCTTATCTGGGTTCAATTTTATTTTCCATTTGTTGAACCAACCTTCTAGTTGTGTTAGATGGTAATGTAGTTTTCTTGTTATGTATCTTGAACTTTTTCCTGTTGTTGATATGGCGGTGTCATCTGCGAATAGGGCTAATTTTAAAACAAGGTTGGTGAGATTGGGGAGCCTTGGGGAACTCCGGCTTGCAGGACTCGGTGCTGGGAAGTTACATTTTCTACTTTCACTGCAAAGGATCGGTTGGTTAAGAATGATTGGATCAGCTTGGTGATGTAGGGAGGAAATTCATACTTTAACTCACTTTTCGCATTCCGGACGGCCTTTTATAGTCGTTGGTCGTCATGAGAATTGTTTATTGTACCGAGTAGATAAAAGTTAAATGTTCAAACAAAAACCTGTCAACCTTGTCAACCTCTCTGTGACAAGCAAAATTGTATACAAGAAAACCCAAAACTAACAAAAATCAAAAATCCTTACATGGAAGAACGTGAACGAAAAGAAGAGGAGATAAAGCAAGCGAGAATTGAAAAATATCGTCACATTACCCCGTCGATAAAAAAAAATTAAGAATTAATTTTTTTTTAAATGTCTATCCGAATAAATTGGACGACATTATGGTGTATATGCTTTTTTAAGGTCCTTAATGTGGACATTCATAATTTCTTGGTCCTGATGATTTTTTAAATTATAAATATTAGGAGAAAGAACTTTAGATATAAGGAAAGGTCCAGAAAATTTAGGAGCTAATTTGGATGAAATCCTTTTTCCCCAGAAGATAGATAGTGCTCTCGATTCATAACACTATCACCAACTTGTTGCTTTCGTTTATTCGTTCCTTCTGCGAAGGTTTTACCTAATAATGACTTTGCTTATTAAAAGCTCTTTCTAGATTCAAATGAACTAAGTCAAAAATTTCTTTCATTTTGGATAAACTAAATGCTCGATGTCTTATATCTTGCTGACTATTATGTCTAAGATCCATACTGGTCTTATATATTCCATTGGGTAATTCTAATTCTCTTCCAAAAATTTTCTGGATTTTCCTGAACTTCTTTCATTTTCTTAGTGTACCAGTTACACTTAACTTCTTCTGCTAAACAAATATTGATTGGCGACCTTGATAAAGTATCAGCTAGTTTATTCAGAACACCTTTCTTATATCTAATATCAAATGAATATTGTTGAAGATCCATAACCCATCTGGCTAACCTTCAACTCGGATTCTTTAAAGATTGCAACCATTTTAATGACTGATGATCGGTTTCGACTACAAAATTATACACTTCCAAATATGGTCTCATTTTCTGAATTCCCCACACAATTGCAAGGCATTCTTTTTCCGTAACCAAATAATTCTTCTAAAATTATCAATGAATGAAGTCTACTTGTCAGGGGTACATGTATATCTAGGTATATGTAAATATGTAAATTTGAGAATCAGTTCTCTAAACCACCTGAAGATGCCTTATACAATAAGGAATTGTATCTTCAGGTGATTTAGAGAACTGATTTTCAATTTTATATATTCTAAAATTACATGAAAACGCAGAGCGGAAGACATATAGTATGCTAATATAAATAGCGAATCCATGGATACAAGCGAATTAAACTGATAAGATACAGAGATCATTTGCGGTCTAACTCATATAAATAAGCCAAATAAAAGACAAAAGACAGCTTAAACATATGGAATAAACAAATAGATATTCTCATTATTGGAATCAGTCAAATACTTTTTTCAGCTAACCTAAGCAACAATAAAAAAATATTATATAATTCTGCACACCCTGTTCTTAAAAAGTAACTTACTGATACAACAAGTGAACAAGTAATACGTACCAGGTAAATATTGCTTCAATTAGTGCAAAAATAGAATAAAAATTGTTATTGTCCTCCCTGTATTTGGGGGAACAAAAGTGCCTTCATTTGTGTGAAAATTTATGCTTTTGCTGCATATTATAATAAAATATAATTTTTGTAAAACGAATCATTTTTACGTTATGGCAACAAAAAATAGAAGTTCATTATTTTTTAAGGTGCTCACCCTGTATATATTTTATCAGAAATTTAGTACGTTTCTAGTCAGGGACAAGTCCAATGCAAGTCTATATGTAATTTTTTTTATGAAATTGTTTTTAAGTTTTCGGGCCACGAGACAGACACACTGGCAGGCAGACAGACATAAAGGCAGGCAGACAAACAGGGAGCCAACGTACTTTTTCCGCGTCACTACCGATAACCTAAACCTACTACTTAAATATTTTCCTTATTACCCATCCTGAGTCACATTTAACATCTGCATGCCCTCCCATTGGGCGTTTAGGTCACGGCATCAATACCGTTCGTTGAAAACATGCCAAAACTGCATCTCCGCTTTCCCTTGGAACCCCGTCGTTTTTTCGCATCCGATCCCTCTGACGTTTTCTCTCAGACCACAGATATTATTTAGGTAGGCATTGGAAGTTTCATCCCACACACCCGCAAGGAACCTGAACTCCATCATCAAAAGTCCTGGTTCCCCAAGACCTGTGAAAAGTCAGACTCACAAAACTCCAAGCTCACAAAGGATTTCTTCAAAATCCTTCACCTGATCGTCAGATCTTCATCGAGGTAAGAAATTATTGCAATCAAACTATTCCGGAGTCTTCTTCGTTTAACAACTGCATAAAAGTGTAAGTGCCTTCCTGTTCCAACGACAGTTAATTGTTCTGCTCCCTTTCCAAAAATATTAGTTAAAACATTTCTTCCCCTGACCTAACTATTTGCTCAAATTGTAGCCTTTGACATTACAAGGCCTTTAACCAAGTGTGGCATGCTGCACTCTTCAACAAACTACTTTCTTACGGTCTGCCTCCCAAACTACGTACCTCGATTGGCAGCTTTCTTTTTAATCGAGGCATATCTGTCATGGTGGAATGGTCTAATTTAGATCCTACCAGTGCTGCGCACCCCAAGGTTCAAAAAAACCTATTTCTCCTTCATATTAATAATATGGGGAGCAGCATCATCTTCGACAATTAACATCCTTGATTCCATCCAAAAGAGAGCCATTCGACTTACCTGTGACCCAGTCCTCACAAGAAAACTCTCTTTTTCAATATTGATGCAAAAACTAATCAAAAACATACTTCATATTTTTACACGCAACTAAAAGTTTTGTTTCCCACCTGCACAATTGCGATTTTCAACGCGTTTTGCTCAGAAGAACCGACCTCTGTCACCCCCCCCCCCCGTGACTGCTCCTAATAGATCAAGAAGCGTATCACATATGCATCCCCTTACTGTCCAGCTACAAAAACCTAGAATATCCCACTTCCCTCGTTCATTCACACCTAGGCTCTCCAGATTATGGAACAAATTGCCTGCAGAGGTTTTTCATTCCCCTCCGACCCTCAAATTCTTTAAATCCCCAATTTCTCTTCTCTTTAGACGCCACGATACGTTAGTATTTATGCTTGGAGTCTACGTGGGCTATCCTAAATAAAAAACGACAAACCATGTTTTTTTTGGGATCTAATAATGTTACGATCTGATAAAATCTCGGGAGATGATTTGTTCAGGAACACAGTACTTCCTCTAGCGAGAACAGAAGCATCATTAACGCTAAAATATACCGAATTACAACATCACGCATAGTGATTTATTCCCTATTGGTAGGGAATAACCTAACAATAGGCAATAAATCACTATGCTTGCTAGCACAAACAGACCGACGCCGACGTTTACGATTACGCTAAGAACTATCCTAGAACAAGAACACTTTAGGTCGTTGCAGTGTTCTTAGGTCAAATATTTATTAACAGATGTAAAGTTACAGGGCTCTGACAATCATGTGCATTTTTAAGGCTTCCATATGTTTGGTGCAAGCGAAGAGGTTTATTGCCACCAAATGGGTAGCCTTTGGAGGCTCGGAGGCCTTAAAATAGAGATGTTAAATTATGCTGATGTAAAATTGCTGAACAAGTGCGAACAGCTCGGTTCTCACCCGAGAACGTGTTCCGTAAACCTGTTCACCTGCTCATCTTTTCTTTTGATCATATTGTAAATTATTCTTGATAACATGGCGCAACAACAAGAGCGCCAGACTCGTGAACTACGGGGATTCTTTGCCAATCAGCTAAAAACTCTGCTGCTACGGTCAATTCCTTTCCAAGCGAAGTGGAGCAGAGCACGCACTCACACAGATGCAGCCCTGTGTCGGTCGGTTAGGTTCGACTGAACAGGTAAATCAACGCCATCATCTTGTCATAAGTTTACCTAAAGAACCGGTTCAGTTCTTTTAGAAAGAACAGTTCACTGAACAGGCTACCTGTAACCTGTTCTCAAGATCCTGTTCCTTTCTTTTCTTAACACCTCTATCTTAAGGACAGTTTTTAGTCTAAAGTGTAATAAAATATTATATCTCATTACGAGTTCAGAAACTAAGCTTTCCCGTGATTCATGCAAGTACGGGAAAAGCAGTTTATGGACGTGGTAGTATTATAGCCTTTGTTCAACTGATGCAAATCATAGGCGATTTTGATTGTTTTGAAAATTTTCAGGTATACATTTTGTATTTAAATATTGTTTGATAAATATAGAAACCAGTTATCCTTCACTGTATAAAAAATTGTTTAGAAACACTTTTTATTGCACTTTGGACTGCGAAGGGCTCTTAAGCCAGCAGAGTCATATTTAACGTCGATGCTCACACACAAATTGCACCGACGTTATATAATTTTTATTTTCTGTCACATTTAAGTGCATTATGCTATTATTCTCTTATGAGGGAATATAAAAAAAATGGTAATAACAGCCACTTCGTTCAAACCAACAAGAAACATAGGCGCTTTGTAAGATTTTTGTAAATGTTTTATGTCATTTTTAGACACCTAATATATTACAGACACAAGTTAGAAATTATGTCTAGATTATAAAATATCACAGATGTGGCAAACCTTGAAAAACATAACGACAAATGCAAATTCACCAGCATCGGACACCAAGGCAGTGCCGGTTTAACCTAACTTCGGGCCCTGGGCACTGGAGACATAGGGGCCCCCATTGCTGTTGGTTTTTTCACCAAGTAAAAACGTGTTTTAATTGTTAAATGTTTATTATATAAACTATAATGTAGGTACATTTCTTAGAACAAAACAAAAAGAATTCCAAAAAATAATATTTCAAAAAATACAAAAAACAGAATATTGCAAACAATACAAAACAAAAACAAACAAAGAAATTAAACATTTTTTACCAAGTAAAAACATGTTTTGTTAAATGTTTATTATATAAACTACAATATTATAGGTACATTTCTTAGAAAAAAATAAAATGAAAAACAGTTCCACAAAATAGTATTTCAAAAAATACAAAAAACAGAATATTGCAAACAATACAAAACAAAAACAAACAAAGAAATAAAACATTCTAGAAAATACAAAACAAGATTAGATCTTTTTTTCCTCGCTTTGGCATTAGCAAACTCATATATAATTTCATCGCAGTTCATTTGCTCTAGTTCAGCATTTTCTATATATAATAGGGATAAGGCATCCAGGTTTTGTTGGTCCAAATTTGACCTTAAATATGTTTTTATTCGTTTTATGGCCGAAAAGACCGCTCGCCTGATGCATTTGAAATTGGTATGGTCAAATAAATTTGCAAGATAGTTAAAATATTGGGAAAAGTTGCTTTTATGTTCTGGATGACCTCAAATTTTTCATAAATTGTAGTTTTATGTAAATTTTTACACAATTCGATAAAATGAGTAATTTCATTATTTAAGTTCTCTTTGGTTTCATCAACATCTTTTTTATATTCCTCGCATAGAAGATTGATTGACGTCTTCATTTCTTCTTTATCTTGGGTAAAAAAGCATCTGAAGGCTGTTGTTACTTCTTTGTAACAATCAATTCTTTTTGAAAGATCTTGCGAAATATTGTCGCATATGACATGAAATACTTCAATTCTGAATCTCTCTTTTCCCTTTAAAACTGTTTCATTTTCATCTGTTTCGTCAAAAAACCTTTTTCTTTTTTTTGTTCTTTGAATGTCAATTTTATAGGATATGTTAGAGATATCCGCGTCTTCGCAAAAGAAAGTTTTTGCTTCTAATTCAATTTCGTTAAACCCTTTTCTTGTTTCTTCAACAAAGGTCAAAAGAAATGTCATCAACTCTACTCCAAATGACACATTCAGGTTCATAGTTTCTAAAGTTTTGCTTGTTGCATTTACTCTTTCCAAAATTCTTGCCCAAATCAATGTTAATAGAGCTGTCTCAAAAGTGTTCATTTTAGTGTGCAGGGCCTTGGCTTCATTTCTAACTGCTGATTTTTCGTCTGTATTATTGTTTAACTTAAAAAAAATATGTTTGATGGCTTTGTAGTTTTTAAGTAAAGCATTTACGGCGTCAAATCTGGCAGACCATCTAGTTTCAATCAATCTCTTAACAAAACATTTGCAGCTTTCTTTCAGTAAATTTCACCTTTGGGGAGAAGCCGAGAAAAATGTGTAAATACTTTGAACAGTGCTGAAATAATCAGTTGCTTCCAAGCTGGATTCACATGCAAAGTTTACTGCAAGATTTAAAGAATGATTCGCACATGGGACATAAATAGCGCTCGAGGACAAAGCTCGTATTCTTGCTTGAAGCCCCGTATACCGACCCGACATATTTGCCGCATTGTCGTAAGTCTGTCCTCTACAGTTTTCAATATCCAAGCCTAACGTTTCTAACTTATCTATAACTACTTCTGTTAAATACTCCGAAGTGTGTCTCTCCAACTGAATAAAACCAAGGAATCTCTCAACTACTGTATTGCCCTTTACATACCTGAGAATAAAAGTAAGCTGGTCTTGATGGCTGATGTCCGGGGTAGAGTCTACAATTATAGAGAAGTATTTGGCTTCTTTAATTTCTAGTATGAAAGTCTCGACAAATTTTGATTTCATCACTTTCAGGAATTCATTGCAAATTTGATGAGAAAGATAGCTAATTGACCCTTTTCCTTTATTCGCATATCGCTGCAAATGCTCAGCTAAGAAGTTGTCAAATTTAGCCAAATACACAAGACAACTTAAGTAATTTCCCTTATGACGACTCGTTAAATCTTCATTGGATCCACGGAAAGCTAATCCTTGAGAAGCAAGTAATTTAATGGTGGCCACAATTCTTCTTAGGACTTTAACCCAATAGTCAGCTTCGCGTTCTACTTGCTCTTTCAAGCCAGCGTCTATAACTCCAATTAATGATGATCTTGTTATTAATGTAACAATGGAGTTCAGATGAAACTTACTTTCTTCGTGAGATTTGAGCAAACTATTCAAATGTTTCCAGTCAGTACATCCAAAATCAGTTAAACTGTTTTTGTCAATTGAAAATAATTTGCACGGGTAACAATAAACAGCTTTAACACTTGCGCCGTATATTAGCCAATCTCTCTTCTCTTTGCCTCCATTAGGTTTTACTCTATAAAAGTTGTTCTCACTTAATCTTCTATAATAAACTTTGTCTCCATCTTGGTACCTTTTTTCAGTATTCTCTAGGGAATCGCTCTTTGGTTTAAAAATTATCACAGTTCTAATAAAATGATCAGTTTTAAAATCAGGCCATTTTGAAATCGCAGGTATTTCATCGTTTTTTGGGGCAACTATCTCCATCGGTACTACATCAGATCCGCTCTCATTTTCTAGTGTAATAAGATCTTGATCTTCTGAGCTGTCTACATTTTCATATTGATTCGTCTGAGATCCAGGTGTAGAAGAAAGATTTTCTCTCACTTCCATCGGAAAAGAACAACTGGCTCCTGTTTCTTGGCCTTCATTTTCTGTTTCTAGATTTGTAGTAAAAAAAGTCGTTATCTTGGTTAATTTTTTCTTGGCTTGTTCTTGCACCTTCTTCTGTTTCCTTTTTTCTGCGCCTGATTGATGTCGATAACTCATTTTAGCCCTACAAACAGACAAGTCGTAAGTAACAGACCTTGATTCATAATAGAATATTATATTTGGTGACCAAGGATCATCTATAGTATAGTATCAAAATAATTTTCAGTGACGTTGATAGATGGATCGGGGCGCAAAGAGAAAAGGGGGCGGGCTCCAGTGGCGTGGTATATTTTAATTATAGTCGCAGTATTTATGTATAAACATATATAACATTTTTTCTTATTTTTTGTTGAAAAGTGTACCGATATAACTAATAACCATCTATTAAGCTTGTACATTTAATATATATATAATAGAATAGATAAAGATGGCTAATTATTTGTTGTATATTTTTTTAGACTTACCGGTAAAAATTGTTAATTTTCATCATCAAGTGAGATCATGAGAAAGATGAATCACGCTCAGAAATCGGAACCAGAGTCTTCACTACTAGAAGTGTCCTTACCCGCATTATGAATAATTAGCGGCTCTGTAATTACTTCGACACGTGTATCTAGGTCCCACATTTTTTGTTCTTCCTTTTGCACGTGTACAACACACTTGTTCCATGCATCTGCGGTGACGTCTGAGATGGCTTCATCAAGCAAGATTTTTAGGTCTTTTAATTTAAATGTCATGTTTTTAGCAGCCACCTGATTTTTAATTTGTGCCCATATAAGCTCGATGGGATTCAATTTACAGTGATAGGGAGGTAAGCGCAATATTATTACACCCCGCTCGCGTGCCATCTCATCAACAACATACTTGAGAAATTCCGACTTTCGTAACCTCACAATTTCTAATAATTTGACTTTAAGCATAGTAGGCTGAAACTTCAAACCTTTTGAACTAAGCCACTCCATTATTTGTTCTTTTCGCCACGAAGAAGTAGGAATACTTTCCAATCGACGGCTGTGATAGGGCGCATTATCCATGACTACCACCGAACCAGGCTCAATATGCTCTAAAACAGAAGAAAACCACTTCTCATAAACTTCAGCATTCATATCTTCGTGATAATCTCCTGTCCTCCGTGACTCAAAAACATTAAGCCCGCCATCTACAAATCCGGAATTACTCCCGATGTGTGTTATAATTAGTCGGCGTCCTTTTCCAGATGGAGCTTTTAAACCCGTGGACAATCCATCAAGTAAGGCTTGTCTCGCACCTTTAACATTTAAATCTTGCCAAACTTTTGATCGTGTGTGACCCTCATTTAACCAAGTTTCGTCGGTATAATAAATTTTTCTGCCCGCCCGTCGATGTAATGAAATTTCTTCTAAAAATTTTCTTCTCCACAATACAATTTCCTTTTTTTCAATTAAAACACTCTTCCGGTTTCTCTTTAAATATTTTATGTTCATTTCGCGCAAAGTGCGTAACAGAACGCGACGAGAAATTTTTGGCAAGCTATCATCTTGCCTGATGGCCTGCATTATTTTCTTTATACTGGGCATTTCATTGCGAAAAAAAAACTCGTGCACTTTACCTCGAATGGCATATTTAATGTTTTTATCCAGCGCAATTTTTCGTCTTCCCCGAGTTTCTTTCTTTATTTCTTCATTTTTACTACACTGCGGATCTTGATTCTCAACATCATCTTCACGACTTTTTTTTAATATATTAAAAACAGTGCGACTTGTCACTTTCGTGAAAAATCCGCACATTTCTGCTGCATCCTCAACAGGCATTTGCGGCCATTTTTCGCGAAAACCTTCATAAACATTTTTTAACATATCGCATTCACCTGCACTTAAATGCCGATATTTCGCCTTTTTTTTAGGTGGGCCCTTTGAAAGGGTTCCTCCACTAGACGTGGACTCGTTTTCCATATTTAATACACTGAAAAACCGTACACCACTAATAGATTAATAATTAAATAATTAATTATAATCAACACAACTTCCACTCGCACCGACCATGATTTTTGAATAAGCTCGCGACGTTTTTGAAGAAATCACCAGCTGATATTCGCATGTCTTTTTCTATAAAGAACTCTATCACACGCAGAAGAGAGATAAATATCACCCATGCCGATAAACATGACAAATAACAACTTCGATTGTAACCCCCCAATCAGAGCGCAGCGTGAACGTTGCTAAGATACGATTTTAACGTTGCTAGGGGCCGATTTTTGAAGGCAATTATATTTTACAAAATCATTTTCATTTTCAATAAAATATTTTCAAAAGTAAAAGATTTTCCACGGATTTTAGCGACCTAATTTATATTATACGTAATATATATAAATTAATTATTTTATATGACTAAAATTAGTGTTTGAGTTTTCCTAGTTATTATACGCTTTCAGCAATTGCCACCTAGAAGGTGGGATCCTCATGCGTACCCATGATTCGGCAAAGCGGCTAATAATTTTACATTATGACATTTTGCTCAACTGTACACTTCGTTCCTTAACCCGCTTTGGCGTGAATGTGAACAATACTGCTGACGTCACTGAAAATATTTTTGATTTTATAGTATAATCGAGGTACGTTGATTTTCATAAATATACTTTGGATTTTCCTTAATATTACAGACTTTCCTTTTCCATTCGGCATTTTTTAAAATATTTTTTCCACGAGTATGCGGAAAGGAACTACTTTCCGCACTTATATGCATGCTGAAAGTTTCAATTTTCCGCACTAGTGCTGAAAATATTTTCAGCACTGTCAAAGTGAAAATAAAAAGGTTATTCGACTTTTGTCGAACTTTTGAGTAGAAAATGGAGATCGAGGAAGAACTTGAAGACAATAGACAATATGATTGATGGAGTACCGGAAGACATACGTATATTAAAAATATATCAAAACTAGATAATATTCCTCATGGAGCTCGTAGAAAAAGTATTGTAGGTACCCAACACGTGCGGAAAGTGTCTTTTCCGCACTCGACTGCTGACCAAACTCCACTTCGCGTCGTTTGGGCAACTGCAGTCACGTGAGGAAAAGTATCACTTTCCGCCCGTGTTAGCTAAATAGCTATTTTTATAACAAGTAGAAGAAAAGTCTTACTAACTCTTTTTCATTAAAATACTTAAACGTTTTTAATTTGACCAGTACTTTGTGCAGTACTTTTTTTAATTGTGGTGATGCCGTTGAAAGAAAATTTTTGACTAACTTAAAAGGATCGGCATAAAACTTGTTAAAAGTTGCGTAAATGTTTATAAAATTAGGTTTTTTTAAATAGAGCAGTTGTTTTAAAAATCCAAGATGGGGGATACGAGATGGCGCATAATAAGTAATTTACAAATTTCGAATGCCCTTGAGAGTTAGGGGTCGCAGATCACTAACCACACACTAAATTTTAAAAAGGTAAGATTAAGAATCGGACAGGCAAGGTTAACATTTTTTCGCATTTTTATTAAAATAAAAAGCTACCGAAAATGCATGAAAATGTATAAAATGATATTACTGATAGGATGAGAAGGCAAAATAGTGATATTACTACTAAATATTGAAGTATTATAATTCTTAAATTTTTACGTCATACCTTTTAACGCTAAACTTTTTAGAGGCGGAAATGATGACGGACGCTGAATTTTAGTAGTTAGAAACAATTTGTATATTTACCACTGGTTGTAATTCACCAAGAAGCCTTGTTTTATATTGCATCAAAATCGCCGCGAATTTGGTCTTATACCGCGTCGCCTTAAGCTTAAAACCTCCCATCTAATAATTAGTAAAAACATACTCGAGACAATAAACTAAATGAAATTTAAACCTTATTCCAATTCGAACTTCTTTTCAAAAGTATAAAGCTACGGATACACGCTACAAAGCATATGAAGCCACAAACCTACACACACAGCACACACTATACGTACAGCAATACTTTGAGTCGTTAAAAAAATATCTACGTCAGAAGAATATTATGTATGTATATCGATACTTACACTCAGAATTTATAGATCCCTAAGCCGAATCTATTCTTTGTCTGGGAATACGAGAATTTTCGAACTGAATGTAAAATATTTGGGAAAATCCACCAATAAATTGAAATTCCGTCTAAGAAAAATATTATTTTTGCCAGCACACTATCGCCTTTGGTTTATAGGTTTGTTATTATTATTTAACAAACACTAAACTACACTTGTAAATTATTTTCGGGTGCCGGCGTAGGAGTAAGAGGATTAACAAAAAAATCAGTGAAATGAATCAAAAACTATTAACACTTAGATCGTTACACAATACTTTACAATAACACAGAATTGACTGACAAAATCGGTAGTAGAATTTCACAACACTCATGGTATAGCACAACGTCTCAGAAGACAATGGGAAAACTTTACGAATGACCGTCTCAGTCTGTTTACAAATACAAGCGTGCGAGTGATCAACTGAACCGAGCATCTACGATTCGATTTATTCATTCATTTATTCATTCATTTATTCATATTTGCGATCGAAATAATATATCAATACTGATACCAAATACCGATATTTTACTTAATATCGCCCACCACCTCTACCGGATAGATATTAAACGCTATGAATAATAATACCATAACCATGTATTACAGGAGTGTCAAAGATAAGATCACAACTGCAACTAAAGCGAATTATATGGATTTGTAAGTATGCCATAGGAAAAACCGTTTTTCAAAAATCGTTTACGTTCTAGATGGTTATTTTCTTAATGCTGCAGTAAGACAACTATAGATCGCGCATTGATGAAACACACCTCAACATCTTTTTCCTGTTAAAAACAAAGTAAATACATAACTAAAAAAGGGTGTACTGTTACGGCGTATGCCCTATATCGTTAACCTAATATTAATTTAAAAAATGGCAAAATGTCATTACAATAATTAAAAGTTCTATATCTTTTGAGGATAGTTTTGTATTATGCTCAACTAGCTAAAAGAAGTTGTAATTAAAGCGATACCATACATGGCGTATGAAATACTAGTTAAGATCTCGCGAATTTTTACTAATTATACACCATATTCTGTGATTTGTCGTACTTTACTATGTTAAAACCAGTGCTCGAAATGGATTTATTCACGAGCCGGAATTCGGGTACACGGCAGTTCGTCTTGAGAGAAGGAAAAAGTGAACTGAAAAACACAAGTCAATAATTATTGATATGTTGTCAGCTAACTTTGTAATATCTTCAATAACTTCAAGTGACCAAATACACACTGTAAACGAAAATATGGTAAAATTACAATAAATATGTTTGGTTATTTTTGGCCACCAAATATCACCGCGAATTTACAATCTAGTTGTAATTTGACACTTATTAGGTAAATATGTTTTAATATACCATTTGTAAATTCCCCTAAAAAATTGCTGTGAAATCAGTGTAAAATATATGTAAAAATACTACAATTATAATAAAAATAATGTACTTTTACATTTTGGTTACAGTAAGATGATGTAAAATTGTATGAAATTTGTTGAAATAATTATTGTAAATTTAAATATCTGCCTGTAAACATTATGTAAATTTACTATAAATATTCGCGTATTAGTAAACTAAAATTTATTAATAAAACAATAATTATCGCTGTAACCTTAGTTCTAATTTCCGACACGGTGATGTAAATAATGTTTTCTAATTCCCCCATAAATATAATATGACTTTTACAGTAGATTATTGTAAAAAAATCATTGTTTGTAGTAATGTTAAGACTATTTTAAGGTATTATAACCGGCAGTGACGCCCTTTTTTTATGGAATGTTATACCATTTTATTTACATCCTGAAAGGCTATAGAATCTGTGAAGAAGGCAGTTTAATACGATGGCATTACGAAATAAAATAACCATAACTCTATATAAAACATTCATTTTATAAAAACATCGGCTTAGACATCGACATGTACGTACAGTGATGGCCTAATTCACTAAAGGGGTTTAAATTTAGTACGGTCTTAAATTTAGATCTAGTAACCCAGGTAAGTTTTGACAGATTGACACTGTTATATAAAGTGTCATGCAAAAAAAATGTTTAATTTCATGATTTTCGAGCAAAAAATGATTTTATGGTACAAAATTTAGTTGTCTTACTCTAGCACTTGCCAATTTAAACCCCCAATTGTCAAATTAGACCAGTTTTAGGGCTAGCACAACAGAACACAACAAATACGGCACAAATATTACGCACACCGATAAAGCGCTCAATGGCCGTAAAAAATGATTGCATCAGCTCCAATGCGTACATGCACGTCTCGGAAGGAGCCAAATTACTCTTTCAATGTGAATCTATGTACATCAATTAATGTTGTGAAATTACAAACATTTCTATTTTCGCTGTGATTTTAAGAATTAACTGTATTTTTTGTGTAAGTTTACCAGTATGTCGTGTAAATAGTTAGTAATTTTACTACACGCTAAGTATTTTCACAAGGAAATTACATTTTATGCGAAAAATCCTTCAATTTTACATCAAATCTAAAATATTACAAACACCTTTCTGTAATAATTTAGGATTTTTATCAAGATAATTGTAGTAAATTTTCCACAGCATTTTACAGTGCACTTTATTAATTAAAGAGAAAATATAATTGAAAATGTAACATAACGGAACTAAATACAGAGAGTCGTCATCTGAAAGACGCCTTCACAACGAAGATTGTGTTTATGTGAAGTCAGCGGTGTTTATCCCGAACCACTTTCAAGAAACCAAACAATCCAACGTTTATGGGATTCGGTGGATATTCGGCTTTTCGCTGATACAGATGTGTCGATAACATTCGACCATTCCTGACCCAGAACTGACCTCACTCCTAAATTGAATGACGAAATCTGTAATACCAATCAGGTAATAACTACCATTTTAAAACATTACCGAAGACCTTACAGCCTTTGGATACTGTTAAAAAGAAAATACAATTTAATGCCAAAACCTTCAAAAAAATAATATTTACACGCAATTAACCTACATACTTGCTGCAATCATTAGAAGTTCAACCTATTAAAGGATGTCTTACGAAGCAGAACTGCAAAAGACAGATAGCTCAGGTGTTTATTTAGTTCAGAAAATTCGTAGAAAACGCAAGAAAAATCAAAACGATCAATTGTTTGTAAAATGATTAGGTTTTCCAATTCAATTTAGTTCTTGAATAGACAAATCAGATATTGTATAAATATTATCAAATAGTTCTTACGTTACGTATGTACGCTACATTATAAATAATAATAAACATTGCTTTTCATAAATATGCCTTTTATTTTTTAATTTATTACATGTGACAGTATAATTATGTTTAAATAAAACATTATCTAGGTTGGTTTCCATTTTGGTTCTGTTGGACCCTTTATCTTCATTGTGGCGTACCGTGCAGCATGTGGGTGTGTTTGATAAATTTCTTCCTTATGGTAGATAATTTTGGCATCATCATCGGCAAAGATTTTTTGAAAAACTGGTACTAGCACATTACTAAGTATGGAATGTATCTGCGAACCAAGCTGATGAATGGATATAAGGATGGATTGAAATAAGGACATATTCTTTGGAAGCAGCATGATTATCATTTATCGAATGGGCAACATTCCTTAATGATTTTCCCTCTATATCAAAATGTCCATCTGAAGTAAGAATAAATCTGATTTCGGGCAATCCTCGCGATACTCTGTTACAAACAAGAGTTCTGTGTCGACCAAATTTATTAATTGTGTTGTTAACACGACCCATTTTAAAGTAAAACTAATTTACTGGCTATATGTTGGCTGTATGTTAAATAACATAACTAATAAAAATTCATTTATACAATAACCATGAAGCAAATAAGATTTAATGAAGAAAGAAATACTATCCACTGTATGTCTGCTTGGTGTTTTGCACATAGACAAGCCCGACAAGGTAACTTTAACTTTCAACAACTAATATTCGATGGATACCGTTTTCAAAGGAGCATTGGAAAATGGAAGTGATCCTAGCAAGGTTTTTAGAACGGAACCATAGGAATAATATATATTAAGATCGATTTGTTAATTCAAATGTACGGTAAATAATAAACATATTTAGTACAAAAAGATTTTTATTATTTCATAAACAAAGTAAAAATATATGAAATTACATTTATGGACTATATCCAAATTGCATAAGTTCACTTCTCCTTAAACATATGGCTCGAAAACCTTGTTCTGCATCATAATCATCTTCATCATCGCCACTTATTTCGCGCATATACTCTTCATCAGAAGAGTCGAATGGGGCATCCAGTAGCGACGTTCTACCAGGTGGCCACTCTGACGGTAACGACGATGGCGATGATGAAAAGAGTTGGAATTTTGTTGTCGCTGCTGCTGCTCTAACAAATCTCCTCCGCTTGATATGATTGGGTATGAACGAGTTGGGTGACATGCGATGATGATAATGATGATAATTGTTCTTCCTGCTTCTTTCTGTGCTCATTTTGACACCATTCACAGAAACCCATTTGTCCCATGAGAAATTCCCAATGTTCACAATTGGCACACATTTGTACAGAGAACGGATGTACAACTACAATTTGACGTTCACTTTTTGATGATTGCATTTAGAGGAAATATATTACTATGTAGTGTTCTGAAAGTCCTCTATACAGACTAAAACAAGACGTTTTTGTGCCTGTATTGGTATCTGTTAGATGACCTTCAAATCTCCTCCACTCTCATACTCGATGTAAAATCGAGGTCACCATATACAGAATAGACTTTCTTTCTTTCTTTCTCTGCATGCGCGTAATACATCCATTATTCAGACGCTGAATAGCTTTTCATGCTTAAACAAGTTTGAATCAATTTCCATAAAATTTTTTGTAACAAATTGCAAAAAATTCTCATTCACCTTTTCAGCAAGTTTTTAATTCATTTCATTAAGTTCTTTTGTAACATATTGCAAAACATCCTTATTCCCTATTTTAGTAAATTTTTTATTCATTTCACGCCTTTGTTCAAGAACATATCCCAGATTAGCAGCATCACCAGGATTCTTTGGCGGTGCCACATTAGTTAGAGATTTCCCTTTTATATCATATTGACCATGATCGGTCAATCTAAATCCAACTCCTGGTTGTCAACGAAGAACAATTTGAATTTGGCCATTACATTTTTGACGCCCAAATTTTTCAATTGTGTTGTTAACACGACCCATTTTTAACTTAAACTAAAGTGATTTTTGTAAAGGTTGCCTATTTATAAAAAAATAAAACAATAAACTAATCGTTTATTTAACATCTCATGTTATTACATTATACAATGAATTAGAAATTTTCTTCATCTTCTTGAACACACTCTATTTTGTCATCGCTAACAGTAGCCCACGCTTCATTTTCAACTTCATTGGTGTTGACTGCTTCACTTCCATAGTCATCAACAATGGTGGTATCATTTGCGGGAACCAAACCATATTTTGTAGCTAATTCAATGGGTAAATGAAGCACTTCGAATAGATAGCTTCCCAATTCTTCATTTATCATTCCAGCACAAAATTCGTCCAGATCAATGGACCCATATAGATATTTCCCGCATATATGTGCTCCAGCCGTGAAATTTACAGCCTCTTCATATACTTCATATACTAATTTTCACTAAAATTCACATCGGATTTACCATAATTTGCAAACTATAGTATAACTTCAGCCAGCTCTCTTAATTTACATGATAACCAATTAACGTACATATTATCTCGATTTTTAATGACAGTAGGGCAGTCACACATCTTAAATAGAAAATAATGGGAATGTGAGTGTATGGTGTGTGTTTGTGCTTTTCGATATATACCTAACAAGAACGATTTTATCACATTTTTAATCAACATTAAAATAGCCTAACCAACAAAATATTACAAACAACCAAAATTTAGTAATGCTTTAGTATTACCGCCAAAGAATACATATGAGCTTTGCCCCAAATAGGTTAATGTCCGGACCTATTCATCATTTCAATAGTATCCTCTGTCAGAATTTCAGCTACACGTGATTGTAAAAATGTTTCATTATGGGTTGGATCAAACAACGTGACGACAATAGCTTTTCCAAAACGTGCGGTCAAAAAACTTATTTTTTTATCATATAAATGTTATCCACCGTTAATATAGAGAATTTTCTACGTTCCAGAAATTGAAAATATTGGTTTATCATATTGTTAATTTCGGCAAACGTCTGGTTTGAAATGCTCATGATTTAAAATGTGATAAAAACAATAACTGTCAAGTATCCTTAATACACACTTGTAGAACACACCACAAACACAATATTTTTAAGTCAAGGCAATAGTTAACGCATACGATGTATGTGTGACTATGAAAGCTATTTCCGAATTGAGCCATATTTATTAGAAAATAATCCAAGGTCAAGTCTTTATTTAAGGTGGGAGGATTATCGTGTGATCTCGAAAACATGCACCACAATTGTTACATTGAAACAAGCATCGTACACCTGGTGATCACTAAACAAAGAAACAGCTGCTCGCGTTCAAGGCCAACATCTTAGCCATGACCTTGGAATAACACCTGCGCATATCAAGGCTAAATAACACCAAGGTCGAACCTACTGCGCATGCGGAGAACTCGACAGGGTTAACTATTACTACTAAGGTCTCGAGGATCTTGCAGAAGTCTAAATGGTATTCGCAATGTCTACCGACCGTCATCAACGAATTGCAACTTAATATGAGTGCCTCACTAACTTCTATGAATAAAACTACTTAATTTTTCAAAAACACCGAGAACTATACTTATTGAAAATTAAAAGAAAATATACTTTTTGCACGGTAATTCGACATTTTTACTGAATTAGTTATGACATTTGTAAGTGACGTTTACAAATTAGTGATCCATAAGCAATTACTTATCGATCACGGGCGGTAAGTAATCAGAATCGTAATTTTCTTGAATCGTGTCTTAAAAAAAGTTTAAATTAAATTAAAAATCTGTGACAAACAGCTAATGACAGCAGTTATCATTCAACAATAAACTCTATCATAGCAACTTAACCCAGCAACTATTTCATATGCTACTTAAACAACTACTATATATTTCTTAAAATATTTAGCTGATATTTGTGCGTACAAAGAAATTCATGTCACACCTAAGCAAACCTAAGCACTGCGGCCAGTAAGTGTCTTACTGGTTTCGGATGTTTTGGACATCTCGACTTCGTCTCGATCTCTAAGCACATCCTTAACCAGTAAATAACACTTACTAACCTTAGTACTTACTATACTAGAGGGTTTTTCAATAAGAGTGTCGGAACATCAAAATGAGAACAAATGATAACTATAAGTGATAATCCAGTAATCTTTATTTTATTTTGAAAATGAATTTATGACATTATGTTTTAAAAATAATATCGTTTAAATGTCCTCCTCGACTTCTTCTGATTGAATGCATTTGGAGACTCAATTTTCGATTACTTTTTAACACATATTGTGTCGCAAATTTTCAATAGTGCGTTGAATATTCCGTTTAAGGTCGGGAATGGTTCTTGGCTTATTCCTGTAAACCAGAGATTTTACATAACTCCATAGAAAGAGATCCAAGGGTGTAAAGTCGCATGATCTTGGTGGCCAGTCAACATAAACAGTTCTTGAAATAATGCATACAGGAAACATTTCTTGGCATAGATTCTCACGGGAAGTGTGACAAGTCGCACCATCTTGCTGAAAAAAAAGCGTTGTTTATGCCTAGGTTTAACAGTTCAGACCAAAGGTCAGCATATTCCTATACCGCTCGCCATTAACAGTAACATGGTTTCCATCGATATCTTTGAAAAAATAAGCGGCAATTCCTGAATCTCTTGAGGGTTTTCATCTGATAACACATTCAATTACATAAATGATCCCCTTATACATTACATAGGTATATGAAAGTCAGTTACTGGTTAAGAAATAATCCGATGCGCGACCGGCGCGGCGCACAGTGTAACGAAATCGAAAATTCGTGAACATTGGTACTTTACTTCGCTGTTTTACAAAAACTGTGGCATATGAAAACATATATATTGTACTAAATTTAGACTTACGTAGTACCTTACTAGGTACCGGTCGTTCAAAAAATTTAATTATTTTTCGACAAAATAAATAAAAAAACACTATTTTCGGTTTAAAGCAACTAAGCTTTAATACTAATTATAAAAAAACATGTTTTAATTAACATAATTTTCACAATCTGAGCTGGAGACTGGTCTAGCAGAATTGTCTTAATCAACGTTAGTTTCTTTAGAAACTGTTTCGGTTTCTGAGAACGGATAATGTTTTTTCGCAGTATAGTTCGATCTAATAAAGGAAAGGATTTGAAGAAATTAACAAGTTGTGCAGTATGTCCTCAATATTCTCGGTCCGTCCTCGCTCTAGGGCATAATATTCTCGGAATTTACGAAACTCTTTATCTGTAACTTCTGATGCTTCTTCAGATAAATGTCCAATAGGAATATAAGAAAGGTTCTCGCAAATCCCTGCCCCATGTATTAATAACATGAGAACACTTGATGGCATATAGTCCAAACTATATAATGACACATACAGCTTTGCAGTATTTTTCAAATAATATTCTCGAAAAGAATCAACATTTAAATTTTGAAGTAATTTCTTTTTAATTCAGTGATTGCTGCTGACTTTTCGTAATGTCGGAAAAAAGTCCCAGCAGTATTGCCGTCGTTTGTAGTGCCCTCACTCTGTTTTACAACGTCTATTAGTATTCCAAGTTCATTTCGAAAATAATTTTGTATTTTATTTTTTCTTTGCTCTTTTATTACTTCGTTTTTACCCTTAGTAGCATCCTTAATTAAATTACAAAGCGTACATAATGGGTTAACTTATTATCTACTTCTTAGAATAATATAATATTTAATAAAATAACAATTTAAAATTGGGTGTAATAACATATTTTTAAAACTATGTAGGTAGGTACTTAGAGTCATGAATATTTTATTTAATATTATTCTAGCCACTTTTCTTAGTAAAAGTTAAATTAGTTAAAATTTACTTGTAACTTCTTAGGCAATTTAATATAATTAATAACATACCTGGAAAATCTGCAAAGCAGCATTAAAAAGCAACTTTGGATTCCTGCATGTGCCACATTACTAAAGAAAAAAATATATATTTTTTCAATAATCGGACAAAGTCGGAAGATTTTTGGATATTTCTAATGAATAAAAGTTGTGTAATCCTCTAATGTATGTAGCATATTTAGGCATTTTTTTAAGTCACACCAAACTTTGTTTTCCTGCGACTAGGACCACGGTTCTTTAAAATTCCATATGTGAGTAAACTTTACAAATATTTGTACTAAAATGTGGAATGATCAAAAGTAGTTAGCATACTAAAGTTCCAACAAAAAATGCTTTCAAATTTTTTATAGAACACATATTATGAATTTTTTAAACTTGGACTTATTTTCGCATCATTTTTATTGCTCTCAGAAAAGTCAAGTTTCTGCTTAAGAAGGAAGTACTTTACGGTGATACATTTGAAAAAACTGGTAAGCGACTAAACTCCAGACATTTTACGAATAATCTAGAGACAAAACAAATTAAAATTCGTTAGTCGCTGTTTTGCTCTACGTCCATGAAATATCAAATCCGTTAAACTGTGCGGTGCCAGCGTCTCGATAGGACACTACCCATCGATCAATAATTATTCCGACGCTCGAATATCAGACCGAAACTGACTACATCCCTTGACTACCGATTGAAAACTACCCGTTTGAAAACAAAGTGGAAACTAAATGTGAATGATCCCTATAAGTACGTTAGTGACTTTCATCTCTAAGCCAGCCCCACCGACGCCTAACATTCCTTAATCAAGAAATCTGTCATTAGAGGGGTGTCGCAGTACTGAAATATACAATAAATCAAAGAAATTTAATGTGCTCTGCTAAATAGAACGTTACGTATGTGCATTATATAAAGGATAAAAAACTAAACTAGCTTATGCTAAGGCCTGCTTGAACACATGGTAAAAAACTCCTTTACTTGGTCTTGCTTAATTTTTGTTGCTATGGTTGCTACAGTAATCTAGGTAGGAAAACCAACCATTCAAGAGCCAGTCACAATCAAGACTCTAATTTGTAACCTTAACAGTTAACCATTCATGCATTCTATTTTTTATCAATAAAGAAAAATATTCGTTACTTCTCGCCAATTTTATCATTATTATCATATGGATTTCTTTGTCTGGGAATACACCCCGATTTCTTATTTCTATACCCGACCAATCGTAAAATAAGGGATACAACTTATTTATGTTATCGCGCTAATTTATATTTTCAAGAAAAAAATTTTAAAGTTCCCGAGCCCCTTAGTTTGGATAACCAACCCAAAACAACAAACAACCTTTTCAATTTACGACCCTTACAAGGAGTGATGCACATGTTCAGGTTTCTAAGAACTAGCTTTTGACTACAAATGTAAGTTAAGCCCCAAAATCATCAGTAATAGACATATGCACTATGCAATCATAAACAAAGCAATATCTAGTTCTGTTACACATGTTTAATTTAGGAACTAAACAAGTATTCTATTGTTATATCTGTCAATTGTTACTTTTTGGTAATACATTTTATTTCTATAAACTTGGTTGAGCTTCATTCCCTCCATGTAAGATCCCATAGGCATATTAGTCTCAGTCGCAACAACCCCTTTGTGATGATATTATCATGGTAGTCAGAGGACAAGCCGGAGATACACACACATAATGTATGTTATCCTGATTAGGTAATTCATCATTAATCCAAAATTTATATTGCTTTGAATCGTATGTTCCACGTTGCCTGATAACCAACTGTAATGTCACGTTACAGCAACTTTAATTTCTTATGTAAATAAGGTAGAATATTTTTTTGTAAAAAAAGCATTTTTAGTTATTTATTATTTTTATTTTTTACTTCTTACAAGAAGTTATCTGATTCGAATCTTAAAACATAAAACAAAAATTTTACGTATTTGTAACTATGAAAGTATTTTCTAATTCTAGAAGTTTGTGTAAAAAACCGTTTGATAAAGTTTGATAAGAATACAAAGAAAAGTATTAATATCTTTCCGACAGTAGAGATAAGAATTAAAATACAATGGTACTGTGTGCACTAATTATAATTAGTACCTATAACAATACTTATTTTGAAACGTATATTTTTTATATTCAATTACTTGCAATAAATAGATAACAGGACTTGTATAATAAAATAATTTTGCTAGTTGGTTTGATTAGTTTTGCTAAGAAATCGTTACTGAGCATCTATCTAACTACCTTGAACTAAGTGAATTGTTTCGGTTTGTCGTGCCAATCTCATCATCAGGCCTTTTTTAGTTTCAATACTTGGAGGAAATTTGACCCTCACCCACAAGAGGTAAGAGACAGAGTGAACCCAAAATGGATGTGGTAAAAATGTGATGGGGGAAGTCTTGCATTGGTTTGTTATGTCTTTTGCTATTAGATGATGTCCGACCGTCATTCACTGACTGGCATTGGTAGAGCGTAATACACCTGCGGACAAGTCTAGTTTATGTAAAAATTGCAAATTTTTAAAAACACACGTGCTTAATTCGTAAAATTTTTCTTTCAGATTCACTAAGAAGGTTTAAGATTTAGTACTGGGTTTAGGTTAAGATCTTCTAGTTGATCAGTTATGTTTTGACAAGTTTTGGTCCTGGCATTGTTAATAAGTTGTCATTCACAAATTATGAATTATTCTGATATTTCAGTGATTTGCTTGGTTTCCAAATGATTTCCATCTGGGAACGGGTTGGTAGAATGAATTTAGTTCTACGATTATCAAAAGTACGTACTAAAATTGCTCTTATCTTTATAAATTTGCGAAAAAACTCCGAAACAAATGCATAGTATAAAACTTACGTGTCTTATTCTTACGTTCTGGTTGTCCAATTAGACAATAGACAAGACTAGCGTTGGAGAATCTGGTGGTTTATGTTTGCCAGGAATATTCTAAAAAATTCGAATTCACTCCAGTATTGGGCTCACTGTGGTCTATAATATATTTTTAGGACGACACAAATACTATTAAGGGTTAAGGGTTTATGAAATTATAATTGAAGGTTTTTATACATATAATATATATATATATATATATATATATATATATATATATATATATATATATATATATATATATATATATATATATACGTGTCACACATAATAAAGTCCGCATCATATGGGAAATTTATTTCCTTACAGGTTAAAGGATATTCTGATTTTACTATTAGTTTTTGCTTTAAAAATGACGCCCAATGGCATGCACATGAGCAGTCACGTGACTTTGTTTAACTGTCAAATTTGACATTTTTTTCAAAAAATGTCCAAAAAGGCGGTTATTTCTTAAAATTTCGAAAAATGTTAAAGGAAAAAGTTGTTTGTTTTTTAATTTTCTACCGATGTACCAATTTTCAACTTTCTAGTACAAATTTCATTTTTTTTCCAATTTTTTTTAAACTCGACATTTCTGGGTTTTTCAAATTTTACCAAACCTGTACAAAAATATTCCTTTATACCAAACGTATCTTTTTAATGTATTTTTATCACCAATTGTTGTTCTAAATACTGTTTTTTATTAGAAAAATAGGAAACGCCAGCAAAAACTATGTCAAAGTTGATGCAAAGTTGACATAATTTGTACAAATAACTGAACATTTGACTTTTTTTCGGTTTTTTACTAAGATGTTAGATGCATAAAACCGAATTAAAAAACAATTCCAACGAAAAATCTTTAATTTACCTTTTACTGCACTTTTTAAAAAATAAAACCTTGTCTTAATAATAACGAATAATTACAACGCAAAAGGAACTAAGAGCAGTCCCACTCTAACCATTGGACCAATAGAGGCTGCAGCCCTAGGGCGCCGGACGCCCTGCGCCCTAGGGCTGCAGCCCCTATTGGTCCAATGGTTAGTGTGGGCCTGCTTTCAGTTCCTTTTGCGTTGTAATTATTCGTTATTATTAAGACAAGGTTTTATTGTTTAAAAAGTGCAGTCAAAGGTAAATTAAAGATTTTTCGTTGGAATTGTTTTTTAATTCGGTTTTATGCATCTAACATCTTAGTAAAAAACCGAAATAAAGTCAAATGTTCAGTTATTTGTACAAATTATGTCAACTTTGCATCAACTTTGACATAGTTTTTGCTGGCGTTTCATATTTTTCTAATAAAAAACAGTATTTAGAACAACAATTGGTGATAAAAATACATTAAAAAGATAAGTTTGGTATAAAGGAATATTTTTGTACAGGTTTGGTAAAATTTGAAAAACCCAGAAATGTCGAGTTTAAAAAAAATTGGAAAAAATGAAATTTGTACTAGAAAGTTGAAAATTGGTACATCGGTAGAAAATTAAAAAACAAACAACTTTTTCCTTTAACATTTTTCGAAATTTTAAGAAATAACCGCCTTTTTGGACATTTCTTGAAAAAAATGTCAAATTTGACAGTTAAACAAAGTCACGTGACTTCTCATGTGCATGCCATTGGGCGTCATTTTTAAAGCAAAAACTAATAGTAGAATCAGAATTTCCTTTAACCTGTAAGGAAAAAAATTTCCCATATGATGCGGACTTTATGTGTGACACTGTATATATATATATATATATATATATATATATATATATATATATATATATATATATATATATATATATATATATATATATATATATATATATATATATATATATTATATAGATATATATTATATTATATCAGTAGGATAACGACCGTTATAATAAAACTTGCAAAATAACGGGATATCGGTCAATAAAATAGTATATTAGCTACTCTTTTACATATACCAAGCTTTCGTAACTATTTGGTTACTTCGTCAGGCCTAAAATTATAAATTATTAGGAACGATAAACATATTTTTATAATGTTGATATTTTACCAATGCGGTGAGTTATATGTTCCTTATTAAAAAATTATTGTTATCAGTAGATATCATATAAAAGTTTGTATAAAATAAAAATTTAATGTTGCTTGAATTAAAATATTAGTAAAATGGTATGAATCCTTAATAGAAAATTGTAAAATGTTGTCACTTCTGACTTTTCTTATAAAAGTTATCAATTTGACGTAAATAATTTTTGGTATTTCTTTTAAGGTGTAAAGGTATAAATCAGGTATTTAAAATTTTTTTATATAAATATATAGTTAAATTAGTGTTCTAATGATAAAAGGTATGAGTAAATTATGCTTAAATCGTTAATGTCAGTTTTAATATTGATGGAATTTCCATGTTTATATATTTCAGCCATTTCTAGAAAAAGTCTTTTTTGTATGTTAGGTTCGATATGTAAAATTTTTAAATTATTATAATTTGGATGATGTCCTGTTTCTATACAATGTTTTGACATTGCAGTTCTATTTTTAGACAACCTTATATCACTTTTGTGACCTGCCATTCTATTTTTTAATGTTTGGCTAGTTTGTCCAATATAAGTTTTATTACAATTTACGCATGGAAGTTCATAAACTAGATTTGTTTTCGATTCTACTAAATCTTTATCTTTAAGTTTAGTATTTAAATTACCAATAGTTTTAATGATTTTAAAAGAAATTTTTATATTTTCATTTTTAAATAAGTTAGCAATTTTTTCGGATAGATTTTTTATATAAGGAATTGAAGCAAAAAATATTCTATTGGATTGGTTTTCAAGTTGATTGTTTTCATTAGTTTCTAAATTGGTATGATTTCTAGTGTTAAAAATTATTTTATTAAGTAATGCATTTGGATATGAGTTTAGTAATAAGATTTGTTTGAGTTTTTTTAAATTTTTTTTCTTTTAGAGTTGGATGAACTAATTTTTCTATTCTATTTTTTAATTTAAGAACAAGATTTATTTTCTGTCTATAACTATGATATGAATGAAAATTTATATATCTTTCAGAATTTGTTGGTTTGATATACCAATCAGTTATTAGAGTGTTATTATTTTTTATTATTTTAGTATCTAAAAAAGGAATGCATGAGTTATTTTCTATTTCAAGCGTAAACTGAATAGAATTATTGTAACTATTAAAAGTGTTCAAAAGTTCTTGGTCTTTGTTAAATGGAATACTACAAATGATGACATCGACAAATTTTTTAATAAAAGGTACTTGAAATGACAGGTTAGGTAAACAAAATTCAATGAGGTCATCTAAGACATATTGTCCAATTATTGGAGAAATACTACTTCCCATTGGTGTGCCTAAAATTTGTTTATAATAAGTGTTATTATATTTTAAAAAATTTGTGTTGAAAATAAATTTAATTATTTCTAAGAATTTTTCTTGTGTTATTTTACAATTATTTTGTAATGTATCCCATCTTTTTATTATACTATTATTAACTAAATTTAGAGGGATATTACTAAATAAAGAAATGGCGTCTAAACTTACTAATATGTGGTTTTCAGGAATTGTTTTATTATTAATGAAACTAGAAAACTCAAAAGAATCTTTAATATAGAATTCATTTGAAAAATTATAAGATTTAGTTAAAATATCACAAATGAATGCAGTTAATTTACTATTTGGTGCATCAATAGAAGAAATTATTGGTCTTAGTGATAACGTTGGTTTATGTATTTTTGGAAGGCCGTAGAATTTAGGTGAAATGGAATTGTATGTTTTAAGTTTCTTTTCTTGTGTTGCATCAATCATATTTAATATTTTTAACTCAGAAACTAATTTATTACACTGACTTTCAAATGAAGTTGTTGGGTTTCTTTCTATTTTAGTATATGAATTTGGTTCATTGAGAATATTTGTTGCTAAATTTTCGTAAACGTTTCTTTCCATAATAACAGTTACATTACCTTTATCTGATTTTGTAAGAATAAGGTTTGGATGTGTTTTGAAAAAATATTTTGATTTGTAAAAAAGCTTATTTAAAAAATTTTGTTGGTAAGATGGTTTATAAAAATGATTTGTAATCATATTAGTTATTATTGATCTAAATACATTTTTCTTATTAATGTCAAAAGAGAAAATTAAACTTTCAATATCTGACAAAAATTTTGGTATAGAAATTTCTTTTATTTGAGGTTCAATGCTAAATTTGAAACCAAGTGAAAGAAATTTTTTAATATCATTTGGTATTTCAATATTTGTGAGGTTTTTAAGCCAGTTATCCTGAGTTTTTATAGAATTTTCATACTCAAGTTTTAGGTTATTTATTTTATTAATATTTTTTCTTTTGACATCATTAAATAATTGATTATATTTTCTTGTCTGTCTAATAAAAAATTCATTATAAATGTGTACAGGTAATATATTTGTGATATTAGAGGATGTTTTGGTTAATTCTTTTTCTAATTTTGTATTATCATTTATGGTAAATTTTATTTCTAAATTAAGAATTTTGTTCGAAATATGAAAACCACATTTTAGTAAGTTTAGACGCCATTTCTTTATTTAGTAATATCCCTCTAAATTTAGTTAATAATAGTATAATAAAAAGATGGGATACATTACAAAATAATTGTAAAATAACACAAGAAAAATTCTTAGAAATAATTAAATTTATTTTCAACACAAATTTTTTAAAATATAATAACACTTATTATAAACAAATTTTAGGCACACCAATGGGAAGTAGTATTTCTCCAATAATTGCACAATATGTCTTAGATGACCTCATTGAATTTTGTTTACCTGACTTGTCATTTCAAGTACCTTTTATTAAAAAATTTGTCGATGACATCATTTGTAGTATTCCATTTAACAAAGACCAAGAACTTTTGAAAAACTTTTAATAGTTACAATAATTCTATTCAGTTTACGCTTGAAATAGAAAATAACTCATGCATTCCTTTTTTAGATACTAAAATAATAAAAAATAATAACACTCTAATAACTGATTGGTATATCAAACCAACAAATTCTGAAAGATATATAAATTTTCACTCATATCATAGTTATAGACAGAAAATAAATCTTGTTCTTACATTAAAAAATAGAATAAAAATTAGTTCATCCAACTCTAAAAGAAAAAAATTTAAAAAAACTCAAACAAATCTTATTACTAAACTCATATCCAAATGCATTACTTAATAAAATAATTTTTAACACTAGAAATCATACCAATCTAGAAACTAATGAAAACAATCAACTTGAAAACCAATCAAATAGAACCTTTTTTGCTTCAATTCCTTATATAAAAAATCTATCCGAAAAAATTGCTAACTTATTTAAAAATGAAAATATAAAAATTTCTTTTAAAATCATTAAAACTATTGGTAATTTAAATACTAAACTTAAAGATAAAGATTTAGTAGAATCGAAAACAAATCTAGTTTATGAACTTCCATGCGTAAATTGTAATAAAACTTATATTGGACAAACTAGCCAAACATTAAAAAATAGAATGGCAGGTCACAAAAGTGATATAAGGTTGTCTAAAAATAGAACTGCAATGTCAAAACATTGTATAGAAACAGGACATCATCCAAATTATAATAATTTAAAAATTTTACATATCGAACCTAACATACAAAAAAGACTTTTTCTAGAAATGGCTGAAATATATAAACATGGAAATTCCATCAATCTTAAAACTGACGTTAACGATTTAAGCATAATTTACTCATACCTTTTATCATTAGAACACTAATTTAACTATATATTTATATTAAAAAATTTTAAATACCTGATTTATACCTTTACACCTTAAAAGAAATACCAAAAATTATTTACGTCAAATTGATAACTTTTATAAGAAAAGTCAGAAGTGACAACATTTTACAATTTTCTATTAAGGATTCATACCATTTTACTAATATTTTAATTCAAGCAACATTAAATTTTTATTTTATACAAACTTTTATATGATATCTACTGATAACAATAATTTTTTAATAAGGAACATATAACTCACCGCATTGGTAAAATATCAACATTATAAAAATATGTTTATCGTTCCTAATAATTTATAATTTTAGCCCTGACGAAGTAACCAAATAGTTACGAAAGCTTGGTATATGTAAAAGAGTAGCTAATATACTATTTTATTGACCGATATCCCGTTATTTTGCAAATATATATTATATATATATATATATATATATATATATATATATATATATATATATATATATATATATATATATATATATATATATTATATATAGATATATATTAAGGTTGGTTTTGTTTTTCTTGGACTTTTCTAATGTATTCTGTTTCCTTTATATTTATTCTTGGGTTTTATAGTCCAGGATAAAAATTAAAAATTATGTGTTGTTTTTTACATATTCTTTATTTGTCAATTAACGTTTCGGTCTTTTTTTTTCAACTTTCGACCTTCTTCAGAATTATTTACTGCTAAAAGAGATAGCTTATGTCAAAAAATATTTTTTCCTTTTTAACCTCATTTGTCATTATATAAATAAAACACGAGAAATACATGAAAAAAACACAGACATACCTTGAAGGAAAATCCTTGGCAGGTTTAAGATATAATGTATTTCATATCTCAATTAAAACAACAATTTTTAGGGGGGCACAAACACGATCTTTAAAAACAATGCAGTAAGCATCGGAATATATATACAAGTGAATACTGACGGACTGATACTATCTATTATTAAGAATGGCAAGCGGAATTTCTGTTTTTCCTTGCTGTTTTTTTCTACTTCCTTTTTTAGCATTTCTTCTTGGTGTTGTTTTTTTGCTTTTTGTGATAGTAGGGGGAAGGAAGAATATGTTTATGGGTTAATTAGTGTTACTTAATTATGTTATGATAAATTTTGCTTAGATTTTTTGTATCGGTTTTTGAATTTATGTTTACGTTTATGTTACTCAAAAAACATAAATTCAAAAACCGATACAAAAAATCTAAGCAAAATTTATCATAACATAATTAAGTAACACTAATTAACCCATAAACATATTCTTCCTTCCTCCTACTATCACAAAAAGCAAAAAAACAACACCAAGAAGAAATGCTAAAAAAGGAAGTAGAAAAAAACAGCAAGGAAAAACAGAAATTCCGCTTGCCATTCTTAATAATAGATAGTATCAGTCCGTCAGTATTCCGATGCTTACTGCATTGATTTTAAAGATCGTGTTTGTGCCCCCCTAAAAATTGTTGTTTTAATTGAGATATGAAATACATTATATCTTAAACCTGCCAAGGATTTTCCTTCAAGGTATGTCTGTGTTTTTTTCATGTATTTCGCGTGTTTTATTTATATAATGACAAATGAGGTTAAAAAGGAAAAAATATTTTTTGACATAAGCTATCTCTTTTAGCAGTAAATAGTTCTGAAGAAGGTCGAAAGTTGAAAAAAAAAGACCGAAACGTTAATTGACAAATAAAGAATATGTAAAAAACAACACATAATTTTTAATTTTTATCCTGGACTCTAAAACCCAAGAATAAATATAAAGGAAACAGTATATATATATATATATATATATATATATATATATATATATATATATATATATATATATATATATATATATATATATATATATATATATATAGTGTAACAACCTCGGGTATTTGTTCAGTGGAGACGATCTAATGATCTAGGTTAACCTAAGATTTAAAGACTTCGTTAACATACATGAATGGGTTTTCTTTTTATTACTCCAAACATTGTATAAAGTATAACGTCAAGTTCTTAAAAATATAATCTTCCTGTCTCGAATATCTTCAACGAAGACTCCTCTGAATAAAGCCTAACGTAGACTCGTCTTCTTCAGGTGATTTGCTTTCCTTAGGGCAATACTATGTTCTGATATTGGATAGCTATAACGAAAAGTAAATGTGCTACACTACATCAATGAGAAGGGGTTTCTGGATATTCGTATAAATGGACAGGTTAGAATGGGGCTCCGCTGTATCAGGGTATCACACTCGTGTTAGGACAACCGTGTGTAGATTCAACGGCAGAATAAAAATTAAAGGGGGCCTCGCTATACAAGAGAATCACACCCGTGGCAGGTCAACCGTGTGTGATCTCAATAGCAGAGATTAAAATGGGGCTCCGCTGTTTCGGGGTGCTACGCTCGTGACAGGCCAACCGCGCGCAGACCCAACAGCAGAATAAAAATTAAAGGGGGCCTCGCTATACAAGAGAATCACACCCGTGGCAGGTCAACCGTGTGCGATCTCAATAGCAGAGATTAAAATGGGGCTCCGCTGTTTCGGGGTGCTACGCTCGTGGCAGGTCAACCGCGCGCAGACCCAACAGCAGAATAAAAATTAAAGGGGGCCTCGCTATACAAGAGAATCACACCCGTGGCAGGTCACCGTGTGCGATCTCAATAGCTTAGATTAAAATGAGGCTCCACTGTTTCGGGGTGCTACGCTCGCGGCAGGTCAATCACGCGCAGACCCAACAGCAGAATAAAAATTAAAGGGGGGCTCGCTATACAGGAGAATCACACCCGTGGCAGGTCACCGTGTGCGATCCCAATAGCAGAGATTAAAATGGGGCTCCGCTGTATCGGGGTGCTACGCTTGTGGCAGGTCAACCGCGCGCAGACCCAACAGCAGGACCAAAAATTAAAAGGGGGGGCTCGCTATATAGGAGAATCACACCCGTGGCAGGTCAACCGTGTGTGATCTCAATAGCAGAGGTTAAAATGGGGCTCCTCTGTTTCGGGGTGCTACGCTCGTGGCAGGTCAACCGCGCGCAGACCCAACAGCAGAATAAAAATTAAAAGGGGGCCTCGCTATATAGGAGAATCACACCCGTGGCAGGTCAACCGTGTGTGATCTCAATAGCAGAGACTAAAATGGGGCTCCGCTGTTTCGGGGTACTACGCTCGTGGCAGGTCGACTGCGCGCAGACCCAACAGCAGGATCAGCGACGAATTTATGGGATAATAAAATCCTATTCATCAACTGAAATAAATAAACAAAATTTGTTTGCTTGCTCTTTTAGGTTAGGAGTTCTGCAGTTGTCGGGATCTGGAGCCAGACTGACTCTCTTCGCGTTCCGGACTGCCTTTTATAGTCGATGGTCGTCATGAGAATTGTTTATTGTACCGAGTAGACAAAAGTACAATGTTCAAACAAAAACCTGTCAACCTTGTCAACCTCTCTGTGACAAGCAAAACTTTATACAAGAAAACCCAAAACTAACAAAAATCAAAAAATCTTTACATGGAACAACGTGAACGAAAAGAAGAGGAGATACTGCAAGCGAAAATTGAAAAATATCGTCACAATATATATATATATATATATATATATATATATATATATATATATATATATATATATATACTAATATACTAATATACAGTGTATCCCCGGATGGACCTAACTATACTTGTTAACTTCCTTATTTTGCATTTTGGAAGAAAAATTCATTAGGTATTATAGCCATATTGAAAATTTCGAATTAACATACAGGCTCGTTAACAAACAAAAAAAAATGAAAATAAGTCAAGAATGAAGTTATTCGAACGAAAGGTAAAAATGTTACCGGGAAAAGATGTTTGTAATGTTAATAAAAGTTCAAATATCAAATTTTAACCTTGTATCTCAAATTTGATTTTTTCCTTTATTAGGAATTAGGATTAAAGCAATTCGAGTTAGGAGTGGCTAGATAGGCATTTTGCTAACAAGGGATTGGACAGTTCGGTCCTATTAGATGGCTTCTAGCTTCTACGTTCCCCAGACATTACCCCACTAGATTTTACTAGGTATCAAACAGAAAGTTTATGTGAATGATCTTCACGATGATGAAAATCTTTTAAAACAGAACATTACAGAAGCCATAGCTGATATAAATGAGCACTTCATTCATCTAGTGTACGAAAAATTTAGAGCATTGACTGAAAAATGTGTACCAATAGGAGGACAACCTGTAGAGTAATGTTTTTATGTTTTCGTTGGTCAATAAATTATAAACTAAATTTGCATAATTATTACTTTAATCATAATGATGTCAAAAAAAATCTACTTTGAGATGCAACGTAAATTGGATATCTGAGCTTTTATTGACATTAAAAAGATTTTTTGACTTTAACACTTTTACTTTTCTTTAAAATAACAGGCACTTTATTCTTGACTTATTTTCACTTTTTCTCATTTTCGAAATTATCGGGCTAAGCCAGTTGGTGTTTCATTTTAAAAAAAACTTGGCGTCCCAGCAGATATTTTTGACCTAACATAGGCAAATAAGTTGCCTTTTGGCATTTGCCGTTAAGGCCTCGGAAAGGAGAAATTTGCTTTTTAAGTAATCAAACAATTGTAATCAGGTAAACCGCTATATGACACCTAAAACACAAATAATAAAGTTCCCCTACTTTCGCACACCCACGTACCTTAATCTAGTCTTAAATTAGAGGTCGATAGTCAGAAAAACAATTTAAAAAAAAAATTAGGACAGAACAATGGGAACAATAATTTTTCGACCTTAAAGAATTTCACTATTAAATGATAAAATTAATGATTTATTTTATTTTAACGTTGGCAGGTTTATGTACGGCTAAGTAAATAGGAATTTTTTTAAAATTGGCTTTTTACGTACCTGAAGAACTGTTTGATATGATCATACTAAATATTAATCAAAATAAACGAACTAAGTACTTTTTACCACAATCAAAAGCTCTACCATTTGTATGTAAACAAATTCGCAACAGAGTAAAAACGACCTATGTCTCGGATCTCCCCACTCGCTATCTATGTCCAGTTGCGAATTTAGTAGAGGTATTTAAAATTAGTTATCTACAAGTATCTAGGAATAGTACTAAAATATTTAGTTTCCATTTAAAGATATTTCCTTTTCATCTTTTTGTCGCTCTAAAAACAATTTTTGGACTACAGTGGGGCGCCAAGTTAATAGATATCTCGCTTAAAAGCTTTAAAATATTTCATTAGAAAATTAACAAGGGTGGAATAGTAAGGAGCGCCAAATTTAGTAGGGAAAAGGGCGGAGGGGGTACGTGCCACCCTGCAACCTATAATATCCGCCCCTGGTCATAACATAACGATCTTAATTTAAACCAGTACTAAATCTTAAACCTTCTGAGTAAATGGGAATGTAACATTTCAAACACACTAACATAAAATGATCAGATTACATCTGTGAATACTGTAGATAGCGAAAACAATCCTCCTAAATTTAGTTTTTCTAATTATCCCTGTGCAATAATACAGAAAACCGGTTCTTGACCACCAACAAGTAGGTACATAAAGACATATATTTATAATGCCTACAAATTTAGAGAAATTTAGTATTTTAAAGATTTGTAACTAGATTTGATGGAAAATTCGGTAATTCCCTGGCCTCCCAAAACCCTTTTTATCTTGATTTATACAGTTTATGCTCAAGTGTATTTTTTACAGAAGTTTTATAATTAATACCTTATTAAGTTTAGAGTGAAGATAAGCCAATTGTTTTTCTAGTCCGGGGGCGAAGTTAAACTGAAACGTTTTGTAAAAAGTTATGAATCGCATAAATCACAGACATAGAAAATTTTAGTCTAATCAACAACTTTTAAATCTTAAATGGGACACACTGTATATTATTGAATATTTGGATTGTACTTAAATTTCCGGATATATTTTGTGTTAGACACTGTATATATTAACCTAAGGGTTTTTCCATAGCATTGAAGTCCTGTAGCTCATCATAAGGAACTTAGAGAACAACGGCCTACAGGTTCCTATTTAGTTTTTCGTTGTCCATGCCAACTTCTGGTTTAACAAGGTTTAACAGGTTGTCGCAAGTTCATTTTCCCACTTTTTGATAGCTTTCAGAAGTTTGCATTTTTCAATAGGAAATGAAGAACTAAGATAAGGACATGTACGCCATTTTTTTTAAAATGCACCATTAGTAAGCTACACAAATTATAAAAAAAGAGAGATTTTGATAAATTTTTATCAGGTAGAAATAAAATATGTATATTTCGTACAATTTTTTTATGTTTGGGTAATACAGTCAATAACACCGTCAAAGTTAAAAATATATCCTCTCGTGTGTAACACGTGTGGCATATGCGGCTCGACCGCACTCACGTGACTGAAAAAACCGTATTTTCCAATACGCGAAACATGGCAACACTGTAACATCCCTTTATTTTTAAATTTTTACCTTAGGCTTTAAATGAGGTACGTTTTAGTATTTTTCTTTTGGCGCAAGCAGAATTTTAAAAATCATGTTAATAACCTAATTATATTAATTTAAAGATATGTCAAAAACTGAAGATAATTGCCAATAAATCCGAAACGTTGCATCAGAGACCCATACTACTATATATCACTGAACTCGTCTTTAAAGGCGCTATTCAAATCTGTAAAAATATACAGGGTGTGCCATTGAAAATAATAAAGTGCTTACCTGTCCAGGAAAAATGAAACACCCTGTATAAATAAAATCCAAATAAATGAAAATGTCAGGTCAAATTAAGAAAGTTTTATTTCAAACATTTTAAAGTATCTCTTACAGTTTTCCATATAAGGGGATAGGGCGTCTTATCTCGGACTCCCTGTACACTTAAGCACAAAAAACTTGGACGTTTTCAAATGGCATTTAAAGCCGCATGTGGGGCCCCCTACAAAATACAGCAAAATTTGAAAATGGGTTTGTTGTCCGATCCCAAAAAAACTACCGCCTATTAAGTTTTCTGAATTTATTTAGTATCTTTCAAAACATATCGATAAAAATGTAAAATAAAATTTTAACTTGAACACCCTATATCTCTCTTATTATCGACTTTTGTACTATAGTAAGTTAGGTTAAATCGACCTAAATTGAGCCAGGCAAGCCACTGCTAAGGTATGGCCCATTCGTTACCAAACACCCTTTATAGTTTTACCATACATCAAAACCAGATGTTTTGGGGGCCAGGTGAACTCTCAATATTATTTTTAAATTATTTGGACCTTTTGCTACAAGAAAAAAGTTTTTTTATGTATTTTAAGAAATTAAACCTTAACCGTACGCGACTATAAACATCTAACAATTTTTGCAATAAAGAGAGAATAGGGCTATCAAATTTAAGCAACTTTTTATTAAAATGTATTTACCTTTAATAAATTGAATCAGATGACAGGTTTTGGTGCCGGAACATATACATATGCTGAGTTTTAGTACTAAATTAATTTAGATAATTTAGCTTAATTAACCCTTAACTACCTGGGTATCAAAACTGTAACGTAAATACCTGGGTGTGGTCTAATAGGCCCATAAGGTTTAGGACTTTACTAACTATTTTCGGACTAATTTATTTAAGAACAACATAGTAGTTTATTTTATAACTTTATGAAACAGCTTGTGTCAATTTTTTTTAAATTTTTAACCTCCACCCATAAAATATGATAAACACGACAAAGAAAAAAACCCTTATGAAAGGAGTGAAATATTATTAAGTAATATTAAAAATAACAAAAAATAACATTCTAAATGTAAGAAATAAACATTAACTTAACGACTGGTAATAAAAAAACTACTCTAAATATATTTTCTCAAAAAAACCACAACCAGTTAAATATGATTATTTTGGGATAACATATTCTCTGCATATTTTATGCGAACATTCCAAACAAATGGGTTTTTTACAATTATAACATAAATAAAATGTTTTTCGTCTCTTTTTTTGGGTCGCATCATCATCATCCGATTCTTGTTCATCTTCAACTTCGACCGTGTCATCCGCAGCTTCTTCAACCTCGTTATTTTCCCAATTTTCCTCCTCTAACTCAATTTCTGAATCGGAATCATTTTCTGACAAAACGTATTCATCTTTAGACACTTCTACCTCACTACCACTAGTGTCATCATACCAGTCTTGCAACGTTTGTTCGAAATTACTGTCCCCATAGCGCACTCTTTTAGAACAACTCGGCTGATCGTCCATAACGTAAATACCTGGGTGTGGTCTCTACGACCACGCGCGTATTTCAAACTGCAATATATTCCACAAATCCGCGAAAAATCCCGTCAACAGCTGGATACAGACTAATTAATTATGGGCCGATTGAAGAATACATGAGCCGGTAGGTTTGTACGCTTTAGGAGTGGCGGAAATTCAGCAAGTCGTGCAGCTTTTTGGGCCTGAGAGACCACACCCAGGTAGTTAAGGGTTAAACTAATTTAAATAAGATTACCGCAAGCAACGTTTTTTTTGAAAATCTTTTATCTTATTAAAAGTAATTTGTACATGTTTTATTATTTCATTTTTGTTAAAAATCATAATTTAAATTTATCAAGACTAGTCAAAATTTCATTGTTATAGATGTAACAGCTGATACTTCTCTAGGGGGCTGGTTAAATTAAAATGCATTTGATATAACTAGTTTAATATGAAGTCTTATTTCTAGGCTAAGGTAGAACATAACATTTTTTAAAGACATTAAAGAAAAAAAATATTTTTTACCGCCCCGATTTGGATCATAAAAACCTGAAAAAATAATATAAATAGGTTAATAACAAAAAGTGTATACTTTTCAAAATCATTATATACCATGTAATATTTTTTTTATGTTGAAAAAATGAAGCACGCTCCCGATGATAAGCCAAATTCGGTAAGTTCTGTTCTTCACAAAAATTGCAATTTAACACGTTAACTGCCACACCTGATCTTAGAAAAAAATGTACCGGGTCCTGGGGGCCACACTAGTTTTTCTTGAAAAATGAATTTGTGAATACTTAAAATTAGTTAAAAGTAAAATATTTGTTTTGGTTTTTGTGTTTTTTTGCAAAAAAAAGCCGTGTCCCAATGTTGTACACGTGGCGCTTGATCGTATTATTTTAAATATTTGAATGTTACTGGCCACGTGTACCATATATGGACACAATCGTGGACAAGGATCGGGCGGCATAGCAACGGTCTTCGGATCGGCCGCGAAGCTGCCACGTGGTATGTGGTGTCTGTGCCTGTGTTTAGTGCATTCTTAAAGTTATACTAAAAAGCGCATGTCGCTTAAATTTACTGATTAGTAGTGATTAGTACCACATTTACAGTAGCGATGTCGCGTAACAAAAGACGTCTTTCGTGTTCTGAGATGCAATTAGAGGCTGATGCTGCAGCACAAGAAGTAGACGATTTTAGAGACGTGAACATGAGCGATGAGTTTTCAGATTTAACGACAGAGTTAACGACTTTCAAAGAATGCCTATGCTTGCAGCTTCTTGCGAGCGGAAGACCGCCTATTCCAGAGAATATCCCACAAGAACACAAGCTTTCTCAACATAAAACAAAAGAGGCAGGTGTAAATATTGCTATCAAAAGAACACACAAGAACATGCCCGTAATTATGCTGTAAAAAACACCAAACAAGTCACCTATGCGTGCAGGGGATGTGACGCCAATTCATTCGTGTGCTGTGAGTGTTTTTTTCAAAAGCATTATTTCAAAAGTGTTAAGTAGGATTTTAACATAAAGTTTATCTTCTAATGTTTTCTATTTGATGTTTTGTACTCTTTTTCTAAGTTAAATGTTATTAAACAAATAAATAAAGTACTTTTCTGGAAATTTTAGTTTTCTTATTATAGAATTTTCAAAAATCATAAAATCCCAAGGCCATTCTTAAAAAGTGCAGTTCTACGCCAGACCAATCGATCTATGTATTTAAATATACGCTAACTGTGACCGCCGCATGTACTCATGGCTCAAAACCGTTTTAAACATGTGTCCTTCAGTTGTACGCATGGCGCAGAATTAAAATGACCTGAACATATATGATACATATGGCAGTTAACGTGTTAAAAATGTTTTCACTAGGATTTAAACGAGTACGGTCAAATTATTAAATCCATATTTAATTTTTTCAGATAGATTAAAGTATTACAAAATCATTAAATTTTACATATTATCTTATGGGTTTAAACACTGTTGTGTTGGATCTTATCTAGGGATAAAGCCGGAAGTTTTTACCGTCTTATTTAGAAAAGACGAGTTTTAAATTTAAACCTTGAAATTAATTAGTTAGATTTCGCTACAGTTAAATTAGGGGCAATAATCATAATCAGAGACTCTATATGGCCTCGGTTATCTCGGATAAAACTAATATGCGCCCAGACAATAGAAACATTGTTGCCCACATTTTGACTCTCTAATTGGGTAATAAAAACCTAAAAAAATAATATAAACAGGACATAAAAAAGTGTATACTTTTAAAAATTATTATATTTTAGGTGGAAAAGATGAACCAAGTTGCCGATGACAAGCCAAATTCGGTAAGTTCTGTTCTTTGCAAAAATTCCAATTTAAAAATAATATCACTAGGATTTTAAAGAGTACGGTAAAATTTATTAAAGTTATATATTTGATTTATTCAAATAGATTAAAGTATTACTTTTTAAACCTTGAAATTACTTAGGTAATTTTTTGCTACAGACAGTTAAATCAGAGACAATAATCATAATGAGAGACTCTATATATTCTTGGTTATCTCGGATAAAACTGATATGCACTTAGACCGAAAAAATATTATTACGAACTTCCCATTATGAAAGAAATTCTACAATTTACCAGTCTTCGATTTCATTGTTTTAATGCGCCTTGTATCCTTCTAGAATGTTTCAGAATTCTTCAGAGCCACCAAAAGGCAGGGCAGCTGAGAGCCCCGGGGCAGTACAATTTTTGTGGCCCCAAAAGATGAGTTCTTGCTTATTTACTTAATAATTTTGAGTTGCGGGCCCCCAAAAGCCCCAGGCCCGGGGAATTTGCACCTCTGCCCCCCCCTCTCGACGGGCCTTCCAAAAAAGGATATATAAAGGATCCAGACCGGCTTTCGTTGTTGATTTTCTATTCAATCTTAGAAACGTGTTAATTTGTTGTCAGTAAAAAGGTTATTGTGACTTTGTCGGCAAATAAAGATTAGAAAACCGTAAGTACCGTACCGTAAGTACCGTAAGACGGCTGAAATACTGAAGTATTTCAGCCGTCCGGAACAATATCGTCACTGAAACAGCATCAACAATTTAAGTATTATTTTAAGATGAAATGGTATGACTAAAGCATTGGAAACATAGGTTATTCCAGGGACGTCTCTACCCTAGTTGGAAATAAAATTAGGATCAGGTTTGAAAATAAAATACAAATATTTATTTACCACCAGTGTGTAATGGGAAAATGCGAAATACGAAAAGCCTTCGGTTAAAGTAATAAAAAAATATTTTGCTCACCTAATGTATGGATCACAATATACCCTAAGACCAAGTGCGTGTAATCTAGTTTTCAGCCTGTGTAAACACCCGCATCATTAAAATACCTTCAACAGTAGGTATACTCTTTTAAGCTTGTACGCTTTGAAGTAAATATTGCACTGTATTTAGAAAATTAAAACATTGCAAGTTATTGCCGCAATAATTGTCCACACTTACGCACTGCCCAATATCACGTAGTTGCGCAAAATCCGGATTTTTGTGTAACAAAGTCTTTCTCGCAACTTGAACACCAGGGCCATCTTTTAAAGTTTGTAGAGCTGTATTTAGAGTATCAACCATGTGAAACGAGACAGAAAGTGACAGATAACTATATGAAATGACAGATAACTATGAAATTAAATTGAATAAGTAAATACTACTGGCCATATATTTCTTATTTTAAGTAAAACTATTGTCTTTATGGAATCACTTCGGTGTCCGTCCGTCTGTCACAGGCGATTTTTTCTGAAACTATTCGACGGACAAATTTGAATAGAGACAGGGTGTGGTGGCCCAATTATAGATGTGAAGTATAAAAGGTTGAATTTTGTTTCGGGGGGTGGGGTGTAATTTCAGGGGGTAAATTGGAAAATGGAAACAAAATTTAAAGGCATCTTGTAGTGTGAAGGGTGTCAAATGAAAGCTTACTGAATCACGAATTTAACAATATACTTATATGATTTATATTTTATGAATTTTTTCAAATATTTTTGGGGAACAACGTATAAAAATTGTTTTCCCCCACCCTTATCATCAAAAGGACCTCTTAGAAAAATCTGAAAAAAATCACGAATAATAAGAATTAGGTGTAGATTGAATCAAATGTATCAGGATTGAAAAGCTCTAGGCGTGATCAATTGTTACAAACAATTTAATTGTTGATTTCCTTATAACTGCTGAACCTTTTAGAGAACAACTTTTTTTAAGAAAAAATATTTCTCTCGATGTAAGTAACAACGTGTGGGACACATTTTTCAAAATTTTTAATTTGGCTCAGTTGAAACGCTCCCCACTCAGCTCCGCGCATACGCGATGTGACACGTCGTTGGTGCCGTCGGCGGCGGGTAGCGCGGCAGAGGTTTGCTCAGGTTAAGGGGCTGATGGCATGGAACACTAATTGTGTAAGTACCTATAGCTTGCACTTGACCGATTTTTTAATTATAAAACCACACTTTGTAGGAATTTAAATATGTGTATGTACATTTTATCTACATTAGGAGGACTTTGTAAATAAAAACTCTGTTCCTTTATACAACATAGCATGATTTGACTAACACTCATATAAAACCGCCCTTAAAGCTTTGTTTTGCCTTACAAAAACTACCCCACAAACATTTTTCGTAAAGAACGCAGGTAGAAATGTAACAAGGATTGATACTGCATTTAGCCTGATATTGAACTTAGTCTGCGTATTTACAAATTTTCTGTAAAACTGGAGCACGCTTGCTGCTGATATATTACACTTATTCAATTTAATTATGAATGAATTTTACATTCTAAAACAGAATTCGCCCAACAGTAATTTAGTTACTTTTAAACGATTACCAAAATAGAATCAAAATTTGGCCGAAAAAATTACACTTCCACACCACTGCGAAAGCACGTGAGATGAGATGTTGAGATTGAGATGTTATGGTGACAAATTACTGTGGTTCTAACGCTGGCCAATAGAAGTTGTCCTTTTTTACTCACTGACCAATAAGGAAATTCAAAAGCGCTAATGTAGCCTATAACATTCAAGAACTGAATCCATGTTTACTGGATCTGCTATACGGCCCGGCGCGGCGGCGGCGCGGCGGCGGCGCGGCGCCGGCGGCAAGTGTGCATTTGCTTATCTCGCGTTACAAGCCTTTGTCTACGGTTTTATGTTTTTTTTTTATTCGAAAGCGGCACAACAAACGATTTCACATCCGAGTGATCCTACTTTACCTACGTTTGCTATGCTTTAGTTATGATGACCTGTATATGTAAAATTTTAGATGGAATCGTCGTGCGCTGTTGGAATCGATTTAGGAACTACATTTTCATGTATTGCAGCCTACAGAAATGGGGCTTCTCAAATAATTCCTAACAGTCAATATGGAGACCATTTAACGCCTTCTATTGTGTTTTATGATCCTAAAAGTACTGACGTATCTATTGGCAAATATGCTGATGAATGGGGAATAGAAGTCAAAACTAATCTTATATATGGTAAGCAAATATATTTTTTATATCATATAATTAAATACATACAGCACTTTACTGCAGAATCAAAAAAAAAATCAAATAATCTAAATAATTACCATCTTACCCACCTTATCTTAAGTAATACATTTGCTTAATGACAACACATTAAATTCTTAAACAACGCATGATATATAGGATTGTGGGATGTCTCGACTCTAGGATCAAGTGTAACATTCACTTTATATAAGACGAAAATATCCGGTTTTCACTTCATAATATAAGAAGTCTCAGCGCGTTTCAGTCTAGTCGAACGCACTAAGACCTCTTTAAATAAAGTAAAAATCTGATTTTTTTGTCTTATTTACAGCTCATGGTCTAAAAAATGTTGTTTATATAAAGCAGGTAGTGCAGGTACTCTCATTATTAGTCATTAAAACTGGGACTTTTAAGGCTAATATTAGTTTTAAAAGTGTGTATAAATGTCTGTCCCTGTGTCCAGTAACTATAAGTTTACGAGACACAAAGGAATAGTACGGTTTAAGGCTTTTTTAGTTTAATTTAATCCTAAATATTTTTCTAAATAATTAGTAGTGCTGTAAAATTAAAAAAAGACAAACATTTCTTAATAAAGTTCAAATTTATTTTATAGAAACTATACAAATAGTTATGCCTGACAAATTTGAATTAATTGTCATTAAAAGTAAATAACAGAAATTAAAAAAAAACTGTAACATATGATTTGTGCAACCCTAAAGAAACCACTAATAATACAAGCTAAAATAAAAGTATTTCGAATTACCCATTTCACAGCCACCAAAATTTTTAAATGGTTTGACGTCAGTCATGTAATCGAAAATTTCTTTTCTCAGGAAAGTTAAAGGTAAGTTTTGAGTTGGGACAGCTCCAAATTTAAGTCTTCTGAGGCGCTCCAGGATAGAAAAAATGTTTCGAACATACTGTGCTCCTGTCTGAATATATTACAGCTGGGTTCCTTTTTATGGATAACAGCCACTGCCCTTTTTGTGAGGACTACTACACACGCACCCAAGGCCTTGGCGGCGACGCAAAATCTAAGTCTAATCTACAACTAAAGATTTTGTTTGTTGTTCTTTATTTTCTGGTAAAAAATCTGATTTTTTGGAAAAGCTAGCTCATTATAAAAGGTTTTGCCTATATAGAAAATGCTGCTAATAATAAGAAACTTATATTTAACTAGGGTATGCAAGAACTCCAAAATTAAGAAGCTGATGAGGCTGAGATTAATAACAAACTAATTTATTTTCTCAATATTAAAAGGTATAGGGCCCAGAATAACTTATCTACACAGAAGCGACAGCTTTGTCGGATCCTTTCATGTTTGTTGTACCCAATTCTCGTGACCTTCAAGTAGCTTAGCTCCTCCCTTCACCCATTGGTACACTGTAAGAAAATAGGCAGCACGCGTACAAAACTGTGATAAAATCTGGATTACACTGAGAAAAAAACTTGTGATATAAGAATAAATATCGTACATTTTTTACTTAAATGAAATAAGGGTATTGTGGGATTGTATACCTATAAAGAGTTGTGATTTAATAACGGATAAATTCAATAAAAGAGTGTATAATTTTTTTTCGGAAAAATCCTCGGACATGTCGATTTTGTTTTTGGATTGCGCATATTTTGACATAAAATGTAGATATACAGGATGCATCAAAAAAGCGTGACAGAAAAAATATTTTTTCTTAAATGGAACCCCTATATATTTTTGAATTTTCGGATTCTCCGGAAAATTCTCTACATTTTTTTTGTGTATAATGTCCTATACCTATCTTCAACTGTTCACGAAATATTTACGTTTAAATATGTAACAATATAACACCTTAAGGTGCGTTTAATTACTGTCGGCTCACCAGACATTTCAATTACCTACACCTCTGTTTGCGGATATTTGACATAGTCTTCACATTGTGTCAATTACTTAAAAATTTGAACTGTATTGTTAATTGAAATTTACAATAAGTTTAACTGAAATATCGAAATATTAATTATGCTTGGCTGTGGTAGGAAACTAGAACAAACAACGAAGTTCGAATAATGTTCAACAATAAATATCCGAACAGAGAATCTGTAAGTCAGTCTACAATCAATAGAATTGAGGCTAAGTGGAGAGAGACTGGAACTGTTAAGGACCTTGGCAAACCTGGTAGGCCCGGCATTCCTAATGACAAAAAACTGGATGTCCTGCTTTCACTAAACGAAAATCCGAACCTCTCAAGTACTCAGCTCGCTTTAGATATCACAGTTCATAGATCGACGGTAACAAAATTTTTAAAGAAGGAAAAGTGGCACCCTTATAAAATTCAATTACTTCAAGAGCTACTTCAAGATGATCCAGATCGCAGAAAAGAGTTTTGCCAGACCATGACAGAAAGAACTGATAATATCCCTAGACTAGTAAAACAGATATGCTTTTCAGACGAGGCAACGTTTTGTTTGAATGGAGAAGTAAATAGGCATAATTTTAGGTACTGGGCACCAGCAAATCCACACTGGTTTAGGGAAAGTCATTCTCAGTATAATGAAAAGGTGAATGTATGGGCAGGGATTATTAATAACAGAGTAATAGGACCATACTTCTTTGAAGGATCTTTGACGGGAGAACGTTATCATGACTTTTTAGTAAACGACTTGATTCCAGCACTGGCTACCCTGTATCTTGATGAAAATATGCCAGACATGCCAAACCAAGCGTTATGGTTTCAACAGGATGGGGCGCCGCCCCACTATGCTGCGATTGCTAGAAAATTCCTAGATGATGTTTTCCCAAACCGGTGGATAGGCAGACGTGGATCAATAGAGTGGCCACCTAGGTCACCCGACCTTAATCCACTGGACTACTTGCTTTGGGGTTATGTCAAAAATGAGGTGTACAAAGATAAGCCACGCACGCTTGATATCCTCAAAGATCGCATTCGTAATGTAATTAGGAATATTTCTCCAGAAACAGTTGAAAATGTACAGCAACAATCTATCGATCGTTTGGGGTACTGCAGAGCTGTTAATGGCGGCCACTTCCAGCATTTAATAAAATAAACTTCCAGAATGTGCATCAATTTATTTACAATAAAGTGATATATTATTTAAACGTAAATAGTTCGTGAACAGTTGAAGATAGGTATAGGACATTATACACAAAACATGTCCAGAATTTTCCGGAGAATCCGAAAATGCAAAAATATATAGGGGTTCCATTTAAGAAAAAAATATTTTTTCTGTCACGCTTTTTTGAAGCACCCGGTGTATCTACATTTTATGTCAAAATATGCGCAATCCAAAAACAAAATCAACGTGTCCGAGGATTTTTCCGAAAAAAAATTACACACTCTTTTATTGAATTTATCCGTTATTAAATCACAACCCTGTATATGTAGTTATTTTAGGTAGTAAGATATTTTGGGCGATCATAACAATCAATTATTGAAATAATTTAATATGTTTAGGTAAGTACATTAATTATCATTTTGGTGATTCACTTGGGCGGTAATTGAAAAAAAATGTTAATTAATAACATGATTATTATTGAAATGACCTAAAGTCAGTAGCGTAACTAGCCATCTGACCTGGGGGCCTAGGGAGGGCCTGAGTGATGGTAATGGGGCTTACCTTATTTTAATTGGAAAAATTCTTGGGGGGGGGGGAGCTGGAAAGCCCCCCTAAAGTATGAAATTTGTTGCTTAATAAAATTATGTTTATTGAAATTCCATATACATAAAAAAGAATTTTGCAAATTTTATCCACATGATTGTGTATTTACATTCGGTTTATTTAATGCCGCAAATTACGAAAAATAAAACACAATTTGTTGCTTAAATATTTTTTATTAAAATAATATACAGGGTATTTCCTAAGTATACACAGAGAAACTTTAAGGGGTAATTCCTTGTATGCTTTTAAGAAAAAAGGTTATATAAATATGTGCTCTAAACGTTTAGGTTTTAGAGATACAAGGTATTAAATTTTAATTTTTTTCTAAATTTTTCTTTAACACTGTTAGGGACCACTTTGTTGAAGGCGATACTTCCGGAGACAATCGTGGCGGACAAGGATCTGAAATGTAAATTGTATTAAGTATAAAATAAAGTAAAAATTAATTTTAAAATTATAATATGATGTAACACATATTTTCTTTAACCAATCACTGTGGCCCAAAAAGTTTGCAACAAATGGCAGTTTATTTTCTTATAGTCACATCAGTTTGAAAGCTCACTAGCATTACAAATGGGCGTCGACCATCTCGGCCCGAGGAATCAGGTATGCTGCATAAAATTAGCCCATTTGTGCTCGAACTCAAATTGACCTATTTGTAACCCATCTCGACCCAAAAATGTCATTAATTTATTCATTTTTAACTGTAGTTTATGAAGGAGGGCGTATATTTTAGATAGAAAAAAATTATAAATTTTATTTATTGTACAAAAAAACAAAAACACAATAATACAAAAAAAAATTTCCCATTTGTTGCACACTTAATGGACCACACTGAATATATCGTGTACCTACCTGGTAATGAAACAGATGTTGATTCACACTGAACTGATTGATTTTTGCTGCAGGAAGGCACTGGAGACAACACGTCTTGATCTGGATCTAAAAATAAAATTTCATACTTTACATCAAGATAAAGACAATGTAATAGATTTATTCGTATAAAGTTGGAACAAAAAATCCATTTCATTAGAAAAATAATGTGCAAAAGATTATTTATGATTACCGTGGTTCACTTCAGAGATATGATGGTTTTGGGCATCGCTTAAAAAAACGTCTTGATATTTAATATACAATACGTCCCTAAATTAGTGTTTGCAAAAGAACAAAGACTGAAAACTTTTACTGCCTGAAAATAATACATAGGTATAACAATTATGTTCCTTATACACACAGCTATCCTCAATGAGGCATAGGTTTGTCAAACATGGCCCGGAAATCTAAGAATGGGGGGTGTTCTGGAACATTTATGGAGTCGATCTTCGTTGGAATGAAAATCGGAGCTGCTCCTGTACGGAAAATATGGCCAAAAAACTGTTTTTTTTATAAGGGGATCCTGAAGAGACCCAGAAACTGGGTATATGGTGGCCTGCAATCATGTGTTTTAATCTATATACATGTAGGATTGTGCAAAGTGTGGTCATATTCCGTCGACCCCCCCCCCCCTCACCCCGCCCCACCCCCACCCACCCTTCCCCACCAAAAACCGATTTTGCATAGGAGCGTTTTGTAACAAAAATAGTTATTTTATTTCAAAATGTTTGTAGAAAATGTAACAAGAGTCTTAATATAAATTGAACACAGGTAAAGGAATCTCGAGATCAAGTACTTTTTTACATTAGACATTAAACCAACTAAACATGTAAGGAGGAAAATTCGGCAACAGCTTTCTTCAATTTCTCGGCGTAAGATGGATCATCACTCTTGTTGATTTTATATCTATCCCAATGCTTTGGGAATTCATGGTGAATACTTTCCCCGGCTTGTTCTGACCACAATCCTAAACCATCAAAATCACGTGCAACTTTATTACCCTAAAGTTGCACGTGATTTTGACGCACCTGCAAGAATCTTGTAGGTTTCTGAGCCCGCAACATGGTTTAGGATTGTGGTCAGAACAAGCCGGGGAAAGTATCCACCATGAATTCACAAAGCTTTGGGATAGATATAAAATCAACAAGATTGATGATCCATCTTACGCCGAGAAATTGAAGAAGCTGTTGCCGAATTTTCCTCCTTACATGTTTAGCTGGTTTAATGTCTAATGTAAAAAAATACTTGATCTCGAGATTCCTTTACCTGTGTTCAATTTATATTAAGACTCTTTTTACATTTTCTACAAACATTTTGAAATTAAATAACTATTTTTGTTACAAAACGCTCCTATACAAAATCGGTTTTTGGTGGGGAAGGGTGGGTGGGGGTGGGGCGGGTTGAGGGGGGGGGGGGGTCGAGGGGATTATGACCACACTTTGCACAATCCTACATGTATATATATATATATATATATATATATATATATATATATATATATATATATATATATATATATATATATATATATTTATACTATATATATATATTATATATATATATATATATATATATATATATATATATATATATATATATATATATATATATATATATATATATATATATATATATATATATATACTATATATATATTATATATATATATATATATATATATATATATATATATATATATATATATATATATTATATATATATATATATATTATATATATATATATATATATATATATATATATATATATATATATATATTAAAACACATGATTGCAGGCCACCATATACCCAGTTTCTGGGTCTTTTCAGGATCCCCTTATAGAAAAAAAACAGTTTTTTGGCCATATTTTCCGTAACGGAGCAGCTCCGATTTTCATTCCAACGAAGATCGCCTCCATAAATGTTCCAGAACCCCCCCCCATTCTTAGATTTCCGGTCCATTTTTGACAAACCTATGCATCTTTGAGGATAGCTGTGTACAGAGTTAAAACAATCATGAAAATGAGAATTTCATCCAAGACTCATTCGTGAAAAAAGAATTTCGTTAAATACTTGTTATAAATCCTGAAAGCTCGACAGATTTTTGTACGTAAATCATGCCAATATAGCTTCATAAGACGCTATTCATTTCATTTAGACACCTCTTACATACAGTATGTAAAAATATAAAAAATGGATATTTTACTATTGGAGAAAATTTACATTATCATGATGTTGGGACACCTTTTATAATACAATTTACTTAGGCAATTGGTTGGCCAATGTGAGAAATAAAATAATATATTTTTTTTAACCAATCTGATTTTCCCTGTAAGCAAAGTAAGGTATTCAAATAAAAAATATTTTATTTGGTATGATCCCCTAGTGCAGGGACATCCCTACTGTATATATTATACCAAAATTATAATTTAATACAGAGTTTTGAACTGACCACTGGAATTTATAATTTTATGTCTTTTTTCATATTTCAAACTATAAATATTAAGCCTTAAGAAAGAAAATTACTTATAAAAAGCAAGTTACCTGCAAACCCCATAATTTTACAAGGACTTCCTATAATAGAACCTTCTGTTATTCTTTTTAAAGAATGCTGAAACAGGGTAGGTAGGGCTTTACCTATAAGGGTTTTTCGAGTACCTCCTTTAGAAAGATACTTGTCCTCAAAGTGTTTTTCACATAATTTGTGATAATTATGAAGAATGTCCATATCCTTCTGGAACAGGTCAGCTCGATTCCATGAATGGAATCCAACATCGCTGCTCTAAAAAATATATTATTTGTAAGTACTTACGTAAGTAAAAATGCTAAGGGTAGGAAACAATAAAAGCAATATTTTATACAAGCTCTAGGATTTAATACAAAATCTCTATGGAACAAAAATAAGGCTAGGTTCATTTAGTTTTTCGAAAGGGTGACATATAGGTACCATTTTTTTGTTTAAATATAGGTACTTTTTTATCCATTAAAGGAATTCACCAGATAAACAACCATCAGGCCCATCAAGAGGGGGGGGGAGCAAATTCCCCGGGCCCGCACTGCTTTGAGGGGCCCGAAACTCAAAATTTACTGATCAGCCAGGGGGCGCCGGGCCAGACAAACCTTACTGCTCCGGGGCTCTCCATTATTAGCTAGTGGGGCCCAGGGCCAGAAAAATTGTATTGCCCGGGGCCCGTCCCGGCTCTCGACGGCCCTGACAACCATCAATACAACCTGTTTCTAAATTTAATTGTGGCAAAGTGTCGTTCAAATGAATAAACTTGGTAATATCAAATTAATTTTCCTCTTATAAGGAATACATAAACAAAAATAACTCTTGGGTTTATTATGCTAATGTTGAATTTAATTTGATCAATAGAGCATAAAATATAAAATTATATACATTAATTCACAATATTTTACTAATTGGCCATAGTAGCCCTTTCCATAACTAACCTTGACCAAAACAAGAAGTTTTTGTACACCTACCTTTTTCGCTCTTTAGGAAAGGCAAAAAGTGATATTCCCATGCCGCTTTTGGAGTGACACTCACGGTAAGCACAATAATTACTTGTCATTTTTAACCAAAGTTAAAAAATCACAAAACTGAACTGCTGTAAACACAAAACAAAATAAAACTTAACCTCAACTGTTCACTGTTCGCAGAGAGAAAGTAAACAACATTGATGAAGTGACAAGGTTATTTGGGTGCTCTCTTTCCTTGTCTAAGGGGCGGTGACTACCCATTCGGGCGCGCCGGCGCACTCAAAATCAGACCCGGGAAAATGGCTCAGTGTCGCTTCTGTGTAGATAAGGTATTCTGGGGTATAACCCGTATCGTACAAAGTTGCAGTTTTGCGACTGATCATAAAAATCTTAAAAAATATGGAAAGGTCGATAAGAAAAGTCCACTCTTAAGTTTAAATTCATTCCTCGACAAAACAAACATAATTCGTGTAGGTAGACGAATCCAGAATTCTACTTTTCCTTATAATAAAAAACACCCCATTATTATTCCTAAAAATAGTCACTTCACAACACTTATAGCACAACACGAACATTTCAGATTATTGAATGCTGGACCTCAATTGCTCCTTGCTTCAATCAGAGAGCGTTTTTGGCCATTATCTGGGCATAGTCTAGCTCGAAAAATTGTCCTTAATTGTATTAGATGTTTTAAGTTTAACGCAAACTCGGAATAATATAAAATGGGAAACTTGCCCGACACACGACTTACTCCTACACGACCATTTTTGGTTACTGGTTTGGATTATGCCGGTCCATTTACTCTAAAGGACAGAACTACACGAAATTACAAACCAGTCAAAGGTTATGTTGCCCTCTTTGTGTGTTTTTCCATAAAGGCTCTGCATTTAGAGGTCGGTAGTAGTCTGACCACTGAGTGTTTTCTTGCAGCACTACGGCGGTTCTTTGCTAGACGTGGCAAGTCTCAACAAATTTATTCTGACAACGCTTCTACGTTTATTGGAGCCAATAAAAAACTTTCTAAATTCCTTACTGACAATACTAAGACCATATCGGTCAATCTTAGTAACGAGGGTATTGAGTGGAAAGTTATTCCACCCAGATCGCCACATTTTGGGGGCATCTGGGAGGCAGGGGTCAAGTCTGTGAAGTATCACTTAAAGCGAGTAATCGGAGACAGACCTCTTACGTACGAAGAGTTTTCAACCATTTTATCACAGGTGGAAGCATGTCTGAATTCCAGACCTTTATATCCTTTGTCGAATGATCCTTCCGATCCAACTTCCCTTACACCTTCGCACTTCTTAATTGGAGAACCAATGACAAGTATAGCTGAAAGGAGCTTATTAGATGCTAAACAGACCTTGTTGTCACGATTTCAACTCCTACAACAAATTGTACAATCATTCTGGTCCAGGTGGTCCAAAGAGCACATTTCCAGGCTGCAAGAACGTGTGAAATGGAAAGAAGACTCGACTAGATAACAATTGCTGAAACCAGGTGTCCTTGTCCTTGTGAAGGAAGATGGTTTACCACCCTTAAAATGGTGTTTGGGTAGAATAACGAAAATACATCCTGGATGTGACCATGTAGTCCGAACAGTGACTTTGAAAACTTCGTCGGGAACATTTAAACGCCCTGTGGTTAAGTTGTGCGTGTTACCCGGCCAAAACTAAGGTCAACCAATTTCGTTGTTTTTTGGTTGAAGGACACGAGACCCTCAAGGGCGGCGGTATGTTAAGTGATTATTACGCCGCCACTGGTGACCGGCTGATTGGCTGGCTGTGACGCAAGACGGCTTCGACTCGTCGAACCACCCCGGGCGGGTAGCCAGCGTTACCATGTCTAGGGATTTATCCCGAATCTAGGGATTTTCGATGTGCGAAAGGGAAAAAGGGATTTTGTTCTAAAATCTAGGGAAAATGGAAAAATTCGGCAAAAAACTAATTTTTTTTCAGTTAATAAAGAAATTTGTTTCAGTTTTTTCATTAATGTTGAAAAATAATGAAAAAAGTTTCTGTAATCTAATATAATAGTTTGTTTATAACTTTGAATTCTGTATAGAGCGTGTTAAAAAAGAGTAAGACACTGCCATCTATCTGCGATTGTGTGCAGATTTAAGAAGAAAATAAACAGTAGATTTCATGGTTGGAGCGGAATTATTTTTTAAATTGTGGTTAGCATTTCGGGGATTTACACACTTATGGCATCGTAAGTAGGTTAATGCTCGGAACAGTGGGTAAATCCCCGAATTACTGAAAGGTCAGTCGCCGGAAGGTAGAGACACAGACCAGTATTTTCCGGTAACAGGTACGTTTTGTTCCAGTTCCAAGTTCATACCTGTTCCAAATGCCTGTTATTTTTTACCTAGTACAGTAAAAAGTACAATACAAAATACATTTCAAAAAAACATGAATTTAATTACATTAGAAAATATATGTATATCATGCAACTAAAATAATTATTAGATAACAAAATAAATTATTTATTGCTCTAAATTGCTCTTTTCCGGCTATATACAGGGTGAGTCGGGATGAACTCACCAAATTTTAGGAGTGTATTCTACACGTAAATATAAGTCAACAAAACCCAAAAGTTGTAATTCGATTTTAAATTGTTTTCAAATTACGTTTTGAAGAAACACCTTACATAATTTTTTTCAGTTGCAATTTTTTTAATAAAAAATGTTCAAAGACACCCTTTACAACGGCATGATTATCAACTATACACCGATAAAAACAACAAAAAATGAAAATACGCGTATAGCTGTTATGCGCGCATACCTGTTCCTAGTATTTTGTATCATCTCTACCGGACTCTATAAATATACCCGCAACCTTTTTTTCTGTCTTCTTAAATTCGGATTCTCTGTGACTCTGTTCTCAGTTTTGAGTTTCCGGAAATTAAGAAAAAATCGAGGATAAAATTGTTAATAGATTTAACTTTAATGAATTTTTGCCTTATTTGCATGCGGTGCTTGCGCCTTGGGATTATGAATTTGTTTATATATTTGTATTATTTGAAGGATGTCTAGGGATTTTTTGTCCTTTTCTAGGGATTTTTGGAACATAATCTGGGGATATTATAAAATTTCACCTGGCAACGGTAGCTGGTCTCAAGACGTTGGAAGGTAAAGACCTACTTAGTGCTGTTTGTACGCTCGCCACTTTGATATTTTATATTGTAAACTCATGAAAAATAAAGTTTTATTTTTACATCAAAAGTTATGACAAAATAACGTGAAATACTAATCAAATTGCACATTTCCCCTACATTATTATTTTCTTATAAGAGCAAAAATTCCACCATATTGAAGACTTTTTCTGCAGAATCTACAATAATAGAACTTAATTCATTACAGCAACTCGTTCCAAGATGAAAATCATTTAGAAACGAAGCAAAACGATAAAATATGCCCTTGATAACATTTCGTCATGTTGCGTTATGACTTTAATCATGTTTCGTTCCGTTGCGTTATCCCTTTGCTCATACTTCGACCCGTTGGGATATCGCTATGTAGGGTTACAATGATTTGTAGGAAAAGTACTGTTTATATTTTAAAATTTTCAATTGTAATCCAGCCGTCAGCAGTGTATTACCTATATATTGCTGATATCACAGTAGCGGTAAATATACTGAAATAGCTTAATTTATCATGATTATTTTTAACGCTCAGGATTATTCTTTTCTTATAAGAGCAAAAATTCTACCTTACTGAAGACTTTTTCGGCAGAATCTACAATAATAGAACTTAATTCATTACAGCAACTCGTTCCAAAATGAAAATTATTTAGAAACAGAGCAAGACGATGAAATATCAGAATAATTTATAAGTTTTTAATTACATCTTATTAATAAAGAAAAACTGTTTTTTTTGTTACATAAAATAATTAAAAAAAAAACATTGAAATTAGTATATGAGCAATGAACGCATGATATATTTTCTTAAATTTATAAAGCTATCTTAGCATGATTACTCAGCAATTTTATATTTTATTATATTCGCGAAAAAGTTTTTGACAAAAATATTATAAAATATAACGTTACTCTCAGGAATGTTTTTATTGCAGTTTAACAACAGCATATATGCAAAATTGGCACCATTTTATATAATGCTTCAGTCTCCGTTATTACTTTGTAAAGCTTTTTGCAAACTTATAACAATTTTATAAACATTTCTGCAGCTCTTAAAAAAACTTAACAGCATCATTATGAAATAGTTATATTAAAGCGTTTCATACTGCGCTTTAAAATATTCTTGACTATTTGTTATATTGTTTTTATAAAACAATTAAACAGCAGTTTCATAAAAGTTTTTTAGTAGTTTCAGCTAAAAGATAAATAGTTATAAAGTGAAAATACAACATGAAATCACAACAATAAAATAAAAAAGTTTTTTAAATTTATTCTAGGAGCTGCAAGAAGCAATTTTGTATTAAACACAGGAAAAATATAATAATTGTCGCCAAGTATTTACTTCTGTAAATGTAAGAAGCCATTTTAGTAATTTTAATTCTACACTTTATATTAATTAGAGACGTTGATTGTAGTACAGAGACCAATATTTCTACTGCGAATTAAGTTTTATTGGTAAATATATAGCATATTTCTAACAAAATTTAAGCAGGTCCCGTATTTATTATTATTTTAGGAAAAACTTTTAAAACGTACAAAAGATAGCTTTGTCGATTTGATCATTTCCTGCAGAAAATCTTGAGCCAATTTGTTCTAGGCATCATTACTTTATAATTTTATATATTTACCAGCTGTAAATGTTAACATACATGCGATACGTTAAATTCGATCCATTTTTATGTTCCCGAATGCTGTCATTTAAAAATGATCTCTTTCTACAAAGTTGTTTTGTATCAATGGCAAGCATTTTAAGATAATTAAGCTACCACGCAATCTCTAAAAAACATTTAAAACATATTTTGCTTTAAAACTGACGGTACTGCGACAGTACCGAACAGCGTTAAAACCAGTATTTTTTCTTAGGGAAGTAAGTATGACTTTTTTAAAACAAATAAGGATACAATGAAAATACAAATATTATAGGATTTGTGATTGTTTCGGTGTTAAAAAAAAAGTGACATGCCCACGAGATTCGTGGAGGTCGCATCGTATGATCCCGCCAACCCTCGGCAATGTTGGCTGATGTCGTTGATGTAGGGGACCTGCGTTCTTTGTCAGGGAGGAATTTCTGCCTAGTGTTTTCTCACCACCATTTCAATGGCAACATCATCCAGCCAATGTGGATTATTTTTTTCATTATGGTCACTAACACCGAGTACTGAATATTGAAAATGAATAGAGGCTACGCGACTAATCCTTTACGTACTACAAAGGGGGAATTAACAAAGTAGCACCAATATGGCCGCCGGACCGAATTGTGATTAAAGGCCGATCATTCTTATTCGATAACTTATAGCACAAACTAATCAAAAGAACACTTTTAATACCACGAAAAAAGGGAAGTGCAAAGACGAACTTTGACAGATTATCAAATTGAAGCCGGCGCGATCGCGTTGCTTCTTATTCGTTTTCAATACTCGGTAGCCACTAATGAGAGTATTTTACATTTAGTAGTTAAGACTCAAAGTTTCAGCTGATATTTGCGGCAAACTGATGAGTGGCTAAAACCACGAAATGGCTGTCATTGTCATTTCCTTGGGCCGTGGTGGTTTTGAGAACTCTCTAATATAACCGACGCTTGCCAAAAAAAGGACCCCCCCCCACTTCATTTCTGTGGAAACCCCTTTTCATTAAAAAAGAGGTGTTTATACGTGCAGTGTACACTCAACTGTTTATCATCTCTAACCTCAAAAAACACTACGCCAGAAAAGTAAACAAAAAACAAAAAACGGGTACTAGGTCGGTATGATTTAAGTTCATCTTTAGTTGCTTATTATTTGCCACTGGTCTTAGCTGAGTTTCGATAGTCAGATCCGTGTATCTATTTCTTGCCTCATTAAATTTATCATACCCTCTCTGACTACCTTAGCTCAGCTAAGACGTGGCAAATAGAAGGCCGCTATTATTTCATAATTCTAAATTAACGAGGACCACAAGTTTTGTGGTCCCATCACACACAACTCGCACAATGAAAGGGTTCGACAAAAAAATAAAGTTAAAACCATTAAAAGTGAGGTTAGTTTCGTTAAAGCGGTTAACCAGTTAATTTCATATGGCTTCAGGCATGACATCATAATAATGACGTTGCTTAATTACCAGTCTGTTACCTGGTTATTCAACGGTAAGGTCAAGTGAATCAGTGGTCATGGTAAATCACCACTACTGCTGTAAAATCTTTTATTTTTAATTAATTCAAACAAACAAAATTATATAAGAAAAACATTAGCATACGATCCTGTTCTTTCCTCTAAACCTAACTCTTGCGGCCGCTTCGTTTCACGGAAAACGTAAACATCTACTTGTTGTTTACTTGATCGTTGGCCACTTTCTTGCTAGTAGACAACTTTTTGGCGACTCTTATAAAATAAATTTGTCACTTTTGCTATATTTTATCTTTTTTATGATAAATTGTTTGTTATTTGGTGGTAAACGTGACCATACCGATATTACCGTGTAAAATATAAACATAACCCATAAAATCGGCATATTTTCTTGATGGTTTGTTGTTTTTAGTCGTGCTTTAGTGTTAAAGTGTGAAGTATAAAAAGTTGAATTTTGATTCTGGGGGTTAATTTCAGGGGGTAAAGTGGAACATGGAAAAAAAAATTTCAAGGGCATCGTGTAGAGTATCAAATGAAAGTTTATTGAAGCACGAATTCAACAATATACAGGGTGGAATTTTTAACTGGAATAAATTCAGTATTAGAAAGCCTTGTTATTTGATGAAAAAACAAAAAAAATACGAGTTCCTTTATTTTTAGTTTGGCACACTTTTTTCGTCTCTTCATGAAAGTTACCCCTCTTTTGGGGGTAGTAACCGCCCCAACTTTTTTTTTAAATGTAAAGGTATGTATTGTGATAGCTCGTTGGAAAGGGCATAAAAAAGGGATATGGCCGACTATTTACTTTTGCATTTTGGTAATCTAGAAAGCCAGAAAAAAATGAAAACACATTTTTCGACTTAATTTGTTTTATTGTAAAAATTGTTGGAAATGTTGCCCATTTTTTTTTCGTGACAAAACCATAATCTGAAGTAAAATTCATTCTTGATATTATGTACAATATTCGGGGTTATTTGGCGAATTTCGTTTATGAGTCGTTGCCTAAGTTCCTCTAAATTTTCTGGTTTTGTTACGAAAACTTTAGTTTTTCTTCTTCTTGTAGTGCATCTCCTATCGGAGGTTTGCTATCATCACAGCAATCCGGACCTTGTTGACTGCAGCTCGGAACAGTTGAACATTGCTACAACTAAACCAGTCCCTTAGGTTTTTAAGCCAGGACACCCGGCGTCTGCCAATGTTCCTCCTTCCACTAATCTTTCCCTGGACTATCAGTTGGAGAAGTGTGTATTTCTGTCCTCTCATTATAGGTATTGAAGCTTTCTCTTTTTTATGGTGTTAATGATTTCGCAGTCCTTCTGCATCCGGTTTAGGACTTCGGCATTAGTGACCATATCGGTCCAGGGGATACGCCACATTCTACGGTAACACCACATTTCGAAGGCTTGCAGTTTGTTCATGTGACTCTTCTTAATAGTCCATGCTTCAACTCCATACAAAAGCGTGGAAAAACGTAACAACGCAGCATCCTCATCCTAAGTTCCATGTTAATATCCCGACTAGTAAATAATTTGTTCATTTTTATAAAATGTTGATCTAGCTATCTCTGTTCTCGTTCTTATCTCTCTTGTTTGGTCACCTGATTGTTCTATCTACGTTCCTAAATATTTATACGTCGGCACACGCTCTATTATGGTGTTCGCTACTGTCACGTTCACATGGTTCAGATTTTGTGGAAACTTTGTAACTACCATCAACTTGGGTTTCTTAAAATTAATTTTTCTAAAAGGTGTTGTGTGTCTTCAGGATTGCTCGTTAACAAGACGGTGTCATCAGCATACCTCACATTATTGATCATTTCTCCATTTATATCTATTCCCACTGACTCATCTTCTAAAGTTTCCCTAAAAATAGCTTCGCTGTAAAGGTTAAATAGAAGCGGCGATAAGATGCATCCTTGTCTCACACCACGGCGAATCTCCATTTCCTCTGTTGGTTGGTTTTCTACCTTTGTACTAGCTCTTTGACCCCAATATAGGTTATTAATTATTCTCACGTCGTCCGAGTCAATGTTTTTGCTGACGAGTAGTAACTTATCATGTTTCACTTTGTCAAAGGCTTTCTCAAAATCGATGTAACATGCATACACATCCTGGTTTATATCGAGACAGCGCTGGAAAAGAACGTTAATCCCAAAAAGCGCCTCTCGTGTTCCAAGTCCTTCGCGGAATCCAAACTGTGTGTTGCTTATGTCTTCCTCGAGTCTTCTGTAAATTCTTTTGTGGACGATCTTTAAGAACAACTTTAAGGTATGGCTCATGAGTGCGATTGTTCGGTAATCTGAGCATTCTCTTGGATTCAGTTTCTTGGGTATAAGCGCAAAAGTGGATGACAACCATTGTTTAGGGATTTCTCCCTTATCATAAATGCGGTTAAAAAATTCCAGAAGAATATCAATCACATCATCATCAAAGAGTTTGATAAGCTCTATGGGTATTTGATCAGGCCCAGCAGCTTTACCGGGTTTCATGGTTTCCAAGGCATATACTATTTCTGATCTTAATATCTTTAAGTGCACGTTACTCGATTCTAAGACCGGTTTTGGAGGTCTTTGATCGTCAAAGAGTTCTGAGAGGTATGCTTTCCACCTTTTCAGTTTGTCCCCCACGTCAGTTATTATACGCCCATCTGTATCCTTGATAATATTACTAACAGCTTTGACCTTGTTGCATCCAGCCATTTCTTTTATCTTTTTGTGCATGTGAAAGCTGTCAAAGTTCTTTTCTAGTACTTCTATCTCCTCGCATTGAGCTATTAGGTATTCTTCCTTGGCCTCTCTGATTTTTCTCTGTACTGCTTTATGTAGGGTCCTGTACTCATCTTTTTTGCCTTTGCTCTTTCTCCTCTCTTCCATAGGATTTCTGATGTTATCCAGGGCTTTTTCTTGGTTTGTTTGCTTGATAAATGTTTTTTGGCTATTGTTCTTAGGTGATCCCAAAGGAAATAATCTAGAGGATTAAGGTCCGGCGATCTAGGCGGCCATTCAATAGTACCCCTTCTTCCTATCCAGTGGTTTGGAAAAACTTCACTTAAGTAAATATTGTCGAACATTTTGGGCGTAATGAGGCGGAGCACCATCCTGCTGAAACCATATTCGATCATCATGAAGATTTGCTTCTGCATGGTGAAGCGACCAAAAGACGCCATCTGGCGGTTCAGGCTTAAACAAAATCTTAATTATTATTACAGGCTGTGATTTGGCTATTAAGTAGCTTTGAAACAATATCAAGTTTGTTAAAATCGGTTAACGTAGCCGAAAGTTAGGCAATACAATTTCACCCTCCCCCAACCCCTTATTTTAAGAGATGGGTTAAAATGTCATAGATAATTTTTATGGTGCTAATAAGAGAGTCCAAAATCGTTCCGCCTAACTTACCTTCGCTATTGATTTTATAGAGAAATTTTCATTTTTCGATTTTGATTTAAAAATACGCCATCTAGCGGTAAACTTACAAAGTGGAAAATAATTTTAATAGACTCGGGATCACTTTTGTGATCATTTTTTCCCGAAAACTGTAGGGCAAATAGTTTCCTAGATACAGCCGGTGGCCGACCTTAGCGGTACAGCCGGTATATGAGCAGACCATCCATATTAATATTCAAAGAAATTGTTTTAGGCAAATTATGCATTGAAGCTACAACTTGTCGTAAACAAAATTCAAAACCATGATGCAATTACCCTTATCTCCAACTTTAATAATTGTGACAATCGTTTGATATGTTTTCAGAAGTGTTCTGGGATCTTGCGGAAGTACGTTAGGAAATCTATCATTTATATTTTGGAATAGCTCTCTTAGTGCTGTCTGGGGGATATTAAAAGAATCTGCCAATGGCCTAATATTTTTTCTAAATTCTGCGTTTTTGTTAAGATCTAGCACGAAATTATCTTCTGCATCGGATTTTAGTTTTATTATTCAATTATTCCTTATTTCATCATCATCAGTTACTATAACTGCATCATTTAACTGGTTCACAGTTGTTTGTAAAAATAAATTTCCATCATAATAAGCTTGTTTTTGGTTTTCCGTTTCTGATAAGCTGGTACTTGCATTAACAGAAGTACAAGTACTTCGGCATATTGACGCTTGATCTGAGGCACTAAGGCAGTTAGTGGATTCCATTGTTTTGTTTAACTGAACCGCATTATCATTAATACTAGTGTTCTTACTACACATCATATTTTCATAACACATCTTTAACCTTCTTCGAAAAGCTCCACTTTTTTAAATTTTTTTCCATTGCCCCATATTCGACATTTTTAATTTTTATATTTAGTTTAGATCCAAAACTGACAAACACCTTTACTACGTTACCTAATTTAAAATGGACATCAGCTGGCTCAGGGAAGGTATAAAATTAATTATCTTAAATATGCTTTATTATGGTATTAACAACAGCAAATTCACAGCAGTTCAGGAAAACACTTTAATTTTATAAGAAATGTATTTTTGTTTTTATATTATAATATAATTGCCATACTATTAAATAATTTTTTTTAGTGATCATTAAAACAACAATTTACTTTTAAAGGCAAAATTATTTTTAAAGGAACTTCAATATAACTGTTTTTTTTAAGTTACAGGAAGCAACATTAAAACAATTTTATAAGGGAATTAAAAATATCGCCGAAATATACTAAACGATCACTATAAAATAATTTAATTTTATAGGCTGAAAAGCTTTATAAGTTATTTCTAGAAACGTTTATACAATAATTTTTTGAGGGTTTTATAAGATATTTTATAATTCTGTTATATGTATAAACGTTATAATGATAAATGTATAAAACACTTTAGCTGCCTACAACGGAATAGTGTTTATTGGTCAGGTCTTATGTAATCAATCAGCATTTTGGAAGTATTAATAAAATGCCAATAAAATAAAATAGTTGTAGAACAATCACATTATAAAATAACTTTGCTGGTTGGGCAGGTTTATTCTTTTCTTATAATCAGGCGAAAATTCGACGATATTGAAGGCTTTTCTTTACAAAAACTATTAATTTGTTTCGTAACCTAAATATCTCTGTATTGCCTATATAGATTCTGCACCAAAAATTGGGAAGTAAGTACATTCGTGGAAATATAAACCTTGTTTACAAAATTCCAAACCCAGACAAATACTGCTCAAATCATATACGTTGAGATAAGACAGCAGGTTTTAGAGTAAAGGCATATTGACTATTGATTTTTAAAATAGAATTCTGCATTTAAATTCAAAAACATTTGAATTAGAAATACCTCTACGCCTTTAAAGACGTCTGACATCTGTTTTATAGATGATATCACTGTGTTGTGGTAAAATATGCTGAAATAATCTTAATTTATCCTGGTTATTTTATTATTATTTTCATATAACGGCAAAAATTCAGCGATATTGAAGGCCTTTTTCTACAAAATCTGATAATTTGCTTTTGTAACCTTAATATCTCTATATTACCTATCCGTACAGAATCTGCACAAACAAAAGCCTTCCTTTATTCGACGAATAGCTTTTAAACTTAAATTCCCATTGCATAATATAAAAAAGACCATAGACGTGTAACTTACATAATACTTTCATCCCTTTTAAATGTATCCCATATTTGAGAAACCTACATAACCTGCAATGTTTGTTGTGAGAAAAATTGGAAAACCGTTTTTGTTACCTAAAATAATTTTAAAAAACATTGAAACTGGTAAATAATTAATAGAACCATGAACGAATGATATATTTTCTTAAATTTATGAAGTCTTAGTCTTTTTATAAAGCTAAAATTAACCAAAATGGCTACTGAAAATGTGGGGGTTTTTCAAATACATGATTATTGAACCACATTTGCGCTATTTTTTAAAAATTTTATTTAAATCAAACTCACTTTCGCATAAATTCAACAATAAACGAATAAATTGCTACTGCTTGGGAAAAACGGTCAAAAACGGGTAAAAGTGCAAAGATCTTTTTTTTTTAAATTTATGTCCATTATCTTCGTTACACCATAAATTTTTCTTGATACTTCTTTGATCGACACATATCAATCCGCGCATAATTAATATCTTCAGCCATTTTCAAATAGAACTGTGAATTAAAGTTGTATTATTCAAGTATACCTAAGGATTTTATAGTCTTTTTATTGAGACTTGCGTACTTTAAACGGGGGTAATAATATTGTAGGCGTCACGATTGTTTTTTTACGTAGAACTGAGGGTAAAATTTACATTATAAAATTTTTGTTGTGTATGCATAGCTATCAGTCAGGTTGTGTAGTTGACTGCCTATCTGACTGCTTATCTGACTCGTCTGTCTGCCTGGCTGCCTGTCTGTCTGTCGGACATTTTTTTTTTAATTTATGTCCATTATCTTCGTTACACCATACATTTTCTTGGTACTTCTTCGTTCGACACATATCAATCCCAGCATAATTAATAATTTCAGCCATTTTCAAATAGTACTGTGCATTAAAGCTGTATTATTCAGGTTTACCTTAGGATTTTATAGTCTTTTCATTGAGACGTGCGTACTTTAATATATGATAATATTGTAGGCGTCGGGATTGTTTTTATACATAGAACTGAGGGTAAAATTTACGTTATAAAAAAAATATTTTGACCGCACTGTCTGGCTGACTGTATAACCGGCAGTCTGACTAGTTGGTTGTCTATCTGTTTGTTTATTTGTACGTATAGTTGTTTGGTTATCTGCCTGCCTGTCTGACTGGCTGACTGACTAATTGTTTGCCTGCTTGTGTCTGACTGTTCGCCTATCTAGTTTCTCTTTCCGATCTAACGGACCATCTCTCCGTCTATCTATTTGGCACGATGCTCTAAATTTCACATACTATTACTCACACACTCACACATATGGCTGTCTGGCTTCATGTCTGTCTGTCTATCGACCTATCAGCCCAACTAGCTATCAAACCCGGCTTGCACTCCGTCCATCTATTTGACTATCCGGACCACATTTCCCTATCTAACTGCTCATCTTCCCACCAGACTATTTGGTACGATGCTGTAAATTACACATACACTCACACACGTATGACAATCTGGTCGCCTATCTGTCTGTCTATCGACCTATCTGCCAACTATCTCTCAGATCATCTGCCCGGCTGCCACACCGTCTATCTATTTGACTATCTGCACCACATTTTCCCATCTAACTGCTCATCTCCCCACCAGCCTATTTGGTGCGATGCTCTAAATTACACTTACACACGTACACATCCATACATCAACATTTGTGGAAATCATATCTTACGCTCGAGATTTATAAATCTTAATTTATCCTGGTTATTTTATTATTATTTTCATATAACGGCAAAAATTCAGCGATATTGAAGGCCTTTTTCTACAAAATCTGATAATTTGCTTTTGTAACCTTAATATCTCTATATTACCTATCCGTACAGAATCTGCACAAACAAAAGCCTTCCTTTATTCGACGAATAGCTTTTAAACTTAAATTCCCATTGCATAATATAAAAAAGACCATAGACGTGTAACTTACATAATACTTTCATCCCTTTTAAATGTATCCCATATTTGAGAAACCTACATAACCTGCAATGTTTGTTGTGAGAAAAATTGGAAAACCGTTTTTGTTACCTAAAATAATTTTAAAAAACATTGAAACTGGTAAATAATTAATAGAACCATGAACGAATGATATATTTTCTTAAATTTATGAAGTCTTAGTCTTTTTATAAAGCTAAAATTAACCAAAATGGCTACTGAAAATGTGGGGGTTTTTCAAATACATGATTATTGAACCACATTTGCGCTATTTTTTAAAAATTTTATTTAAATCAAACTCACTTTCGCATAAATTCAACAATAAACGAATAAATTGCTACTGCTTGGGAAAAACGGTCAAAAACGGGTAAAAGTGCAAAGATCTTTTTTTTTTAAATTTATGTCCATTATCTTCGTTACACCATAAATTTTTCTTGATACTTCTTTGATCGACACATATCAATCCGCGCATAATTAATATCTTCAGCCATTTTCAAATAGAACTGTGAATTAAAGTTGTATTATTCAAGTATACCTAAGGATTTTATAGTCTTTTTATTGAGACTTGCGTACTTTAAACGGGGGTAATAATATTGTAGGCGTCACGATTGTTTTTTTACGTAGAACTGAGGGTAAAATTTACATTATAAAATTTTTGTTGTGTATGCATAGCTATCAGTCAGGTTGTGTAGTTGACTGCCTATCTGACTGCTTATCTGACTCGTCTGTCTGCCTGGCTGCCTGTCTGTCTGTCGGACATTTTTTTTTTAATTTATGTCCATTATCTTCGTTACACCATACATTTTCTTGGTACTTCTTCGTTCGACACATATCAATCCCAGCATAATTAATAATTTCAGCCATTTTCAAATAGTACTGTGCATTAAAGCTGTATTATTCAGGTTTACCTTAGGATTTTATAGTCTTTTCATTGAGACGTGCGTACTTTAATATATGATAATATTGTAGGCGTCGGGATTGTTTTTATACATAGAACTGAGGGTAAAATTTACGTTATAAAAAAAATATTTTGACCGCACTGTCTGGCTGACTGTATAACCGGCAGTCTGACTAGTTGGTTGTCTATCTGTTTGTTTATTTGTACGTATAGTTGTTTGGTTATCTGCCTGCCTGTCTGACTGGCTGACTGACTAATTGTTTGCCTGCTTGTGTCTGACTGTTCGCCTATCTAGTTTCTCTTTCCGATCTAACGGACCATCTCTCCGTCTATCTATTTGGCACGATGCTCTAAATTTCACATACTATTACTCACACACTCACACATATGGCTGTCTGGCTTCATGTCTGTCTGTCTATCGACCTATCAGCCCAACTAGCTATCAAACCCGGCTTGCACTCCGTCCATCTATTTGACTATCCGGACCACATTTCCCTATCTAACTGCTCATCTTCCCACCAGACTATTTGGTACGATGCTGTAAATTACACATACACTCACACACGTATGACAATCTGGTCGCCTATCTGTCTGTCTATCGACCTATCTGCCAACTATCTCTCAGATCATCTGCCCGGCTGCCACACCGTCTATCTATTTGACTATCTGCACCACATTTTCCCATCTAACTGCTCATCTCCCCACCAGCCTATTTGGTGCGATGCTCTAAATTACACTTACACACGTACACATCCATACATCAACATTTGTGGAAATCATATCTTACGCTCGAGATTTATAAATCACATGATGTCGGCATCATTGATCTCTACCTACAAACGCAAAAACTGAAAAAACCATATAGTAAACGTGGAACGTGGAACGCCGCATCGTCGCGTCGTGCATCACCGCGATTTAAAATACTTCACACGCTGATTTATTACTTTTTTTCGTTAAAAAAGGCTAATAATGCATGTATTTGTATAAATATTTCTATTGTATCACCGCGGATAACTTAAACGTTACCATCAACAGTTAGGAATAATATAAGAATACTTAACACTATTACTAATTTACTATCCTCTTTTATTCTTTTTATATCCTATAAATCTTTATCTCCCCCACGTGTACAGCAAATCTTGACAGACAATGAATTTCTAGAGGGAACGTGTCCTCATTTTTAAAAATATATATCACCCGCGTTCCTTTATTATTTTTAATTAAGAACTGTCAATACTTATACTTATTATCATGTCTTATTCTTTATTATCCTATAATTCTCTATCTGTCACGCGTAATCCCAAAAATGTTGACAGCCCGTAAAATCTAAAAAGGATTGAAAGGCCTCACTTTAAAATATATCACCCACTTTTGCTCTGTATAACATAAAAATTATGTAACCCTCCTTATAACAAATCTTCACAGGTAATGAATCCATCATCATGCTCGACGTCCGAAAAGTAAAGAGCCCAAGTGGGTAATAAATTAGTTTACTCACGTCAGCGAGTTCGATGCGAAAGGTACCGCGGCCGCCGCCTAAAAGAATCAAACGCTGCAGCGTACGTTGACTATAAATAATCACTATATTAATCACCTGTCTGTCATAAATTAGCCTGTCGGTCTAAACGCCCCCATCGCACTACTGGTATGTTTTGAGGATTGCTTAATTGCGAATATAAAGTCGTTTTTGATATGTTAAAAATGCATTTTTTTCGATTTTCCCTGTATAAAAACCGAAATCGTCAGTAATTGCTAAAAAATGGTTAATTTGTTAAAGTTTCACGAACAAAATAGTAAATTACACATAATGCCGGGCCCTAGTGAGTATACAAGCCGAAATCGTCAGTAATTGCATAAATACGTTTAATTTGTTGAAGTTCCACAAACAAAATAGTAAATTACACATAATGTCGGGCCCTAGATACAAGGAAAATCGAAAAAACAAAATAACTAATTAATAGTAATTTTGATCATAGGAGGCTCTCGCTTTATTATCGCCACTAAATCTCCTTCCCTAATAATATACTGTATGTCATCTTTTAATGCTCAGAAACAGGTGTAGTTTTGTGGTTTGTCGTAAAATTTTATATTTTTTAACTTCTTGCATAACCTGTTAGTTGAAATTTCTCATTGGCCATCACATCTCTTAGAAAACCGCAACTTTTTATGAATAATGGCAATTGCTTTTGTAGATTTTTTTCAAGTGCAGGGCAATCACGCAATACATACGTTGACACACTGTATCTTCAATTTGTGTAAAACCCAAGTAACAAACTAATTTTCTCAATATTAAAAGGTGATAATATAGGGATAGGGTATGTTTTTAGGATTACTTATTTGCGAATATAAAGTCGTTCCTCATATGTTAAAAATGGCTTTTTTTCGATATTCCCAGTATACAAACCGAAATCGACAGTAATTGCCTAAAAATGATTAATTTGTTAAAGTTTCATAAACAAAATAGTAAATTACACATAATGCCGGGCCCTAGTGAGTATACAAGGAAAATCGAAAAAACAAAATAACTACTAAATAGTCAATTTGACCATAGGAGGCTCTCACTTTATTATAGCCACTAAATCTAATTCACTAATAACAGACTCTATGCCATCTTTTAATGCTAAGAAACAGATGTAGTTTTATGGTTTGTCGTAAAATTTTATATTTTTTAACTTCTTGCATACCCTGTTTAAGAATATTGAAGTTTATCATTGCCCATCACATCTCTTAGAAAACCGCAACTTTTTATGAATAATGGCGATAGCTTCTACAGATTTTTTTTAGTACAGGTAATCAAGCACTACATACGTTGACACATTGTATCTTCAATTTGTTCACGTATCCACCCGATTGTGACCTAATACGTGTGCATCAAAGTGGATTGTGACCTATTATGGAATTGTGACCTATTTTTCGATAGGTCACAATTTTTTAATAGCAAATTCGGAATCTACGACCCGAAATTAGTCAAAAAAACACAACTTTAAAAAAACCATCATTTTAGGCCACAATAGGGTTTTATGCATATTGGGTAAAATACGTGAACCAAACCAGATTGTAACCTATCCCGAAAATAATATTTAGCGCCCTCTATCAAAGCATACACTAGAAATTGTGGCATTAGAAGTAGGTCACAGTTTTTAAATGTGTGTAGTTTTATTAATATAATTTAATTCTTTTGTAAAGAACCTGTGTGTATTGAAGTAGGTCACAAGTTTTAAATGTGTGTAGTTTTATTAATATAATTCAATTCTTTTGTAAAGAACCTATATAGATCAGCTAGATCTCGTTATTAACCAACTTTATAAAGGAAGCTGTTTGTCGGTTCCGCCTGAATTTAGCTTATTTTTCTTCAATTTTTTTTATGTATGTTCGGGGATAAATAAACTTATTTGAATATTTTTTTTATTTTCTTCTAGAATAGATTTCTTCCTCTAGTCGTCACATTATGAGACGCAACCACTTAAAGAGCTGGTGAAATCTTAGCGGATGTTTCCAGCCCTGGGTGCGTGAGTCGGTTTTTTCTTTTCCTTTCCTCTTCAGACTGTCATTCTTTCTCTTCTCTTTTGTGTTCCTTCTCTCTTCTAACTATCCACCTGTTCAAAAAAAAAACAAATGTGAAAATAATGATGGAGCTCCCAGGGGTAAAAAAATTCGGAGGTAAACTACCCCTCCATTCGGATCTCCGGGCGAGGTGTGCTCATGGGGGCCCACCATCGAAGAATTCCAAGAGCATAGTAACCTTTGCCAACATCTGCGGGCTCAATTCCAATTTGGACTCTGTCCACCACTATCTCCAATCATGCAAACCCCACATTCTTTTTCTGACCGAAACACAAATCAGCTCCAAATCCTCCACCAATCATCTCCTATTTCCAGGCTATGAACTTCCGTCATCTTTTCGTCTTCATGGTGGGGTATGTGCCTAAGTCCGCAGCAGTCTTTCTTGCACCAGACTCCCGAACATGGAAACAGGCCAGTCGGATATACTCTGGCTAAAACTCGCCCTTAAATCTTCTACTAAATTTATCTGTTGCATCTATCGCTCCCCGTCACACAAATCCTACAATGAGTTCTTTGACTATCTCTCGGCCAAGATCGACCATCTCATCTCCGAATTTTCCTCCGCTGAAATTATCGTCCTAGGCGACTTCAACGTCCATAGCAAGGAATGGTTAGGATCCACAAAAACTGACCCAGAAGGCCGAGCAGCAGAAAACTTCGCAATCAGCAACTCGCTCACCTATTTGATCAGAGAACCAACATACTTTCCCCGCGTTTCTACCCATAATGCAAATCCACTAGATCTTTTTCTTACTACCCATCCTGAGCCTTACTTAACATCTGTATGCACTCCCCTTGGTCGTTCAGATCATGGCCTCATAACCGTCTCTTGTCCCATAGACCCAGAGTTTGCTGAAATCATGCCAGGACTCTCGATCTGGCACTACAATTCTGCCGACTGGGATGGTCTTCGAAACTTCTTCTCTGCTTTCCCTTGGAACCCTGTCTGTTTTTCCACTCCCGATCCCTCCGAAATTTCCTCTCATATCTCAGACATTATTCAAGCAGGTATTGAAGGCTTCATTCCACATACCCGCAAGAAACCTAAACTCCACCATCAAAAGCCATGGTTCCCCAAGGCCTGTGACAAAGACAGGCTCAAAAAAGGCCAAGCTCACAAAAGATATCTTCAAAATCCTACATCCGAAAATCGTCAAATTTTCACCGAGGCCAGAAATCAATACAACCAAACTATCTTAGAGTCCAAAAATGCTTTTAACAACCGCATAAAAGATAAAGTGCTTTCCTGTCCCAACGGCGGCAAATCTTTCTGGTCACTTGCCAAGAGCATTAGTCAGAACTTCTGTAGAAGCACTTTTCCTCCCCTCACCTCCGACAACGAAGTTATCTCCACCTCTAAAGGGAAAGCAGAACTATTCGCCAAACAATTCGCTGCCAATTCCACCCTGATCCCTCCCCCCAATTTCGCTCTTCCAACCGCTAAGTCTGTACCCCACAAAATGCCCGATATAATACTTAAGGTCAAACAAGTTCAAAAAATTCTTCTATCCCTTGACACCAAAAAGTCCTCAGGTCTGGATGGCATACGAGCAATTGTTCTAAAAAAATGCGCTCCAGAACTTGCACCCATATTAACTTGTCTTTTCCAGATCTCTCATGGCGAATCTCAGATTGTTGCTCTCGATATTTCCAAGGCCTTTGACCAAGTATGCCATGCCGCACTCCTCAACAAACTACCTTCTTATGGTCTTCCTACCAAGCTATGTACCTGGATCGGCAGCTTCCTCTCTAATCGGCGCATATCTGTTGTGGTTGACGGTCACTCATCTAACTTCCATCCTATCAATGCTGGTGTCCCCCAAGGTTCAGTCCGGGCACCAACCCTATTTCTTCTTCACATTAATGACCTACTCTCTTCAACTACCAATCCCATCCACAGTTATACTGATGATAGTACTCTTCACTACAATATTCATTTTTCCAGACAAGTTTCGAATCAGGAGTTGGATAACAGACGCAGATCTATGTACCTATCCCTTTCCCAAGATCTTCAATTAATCTTAGACTGGGGTGCCAAGAACCTTGTTCAGTTCAACGCCTCCAAAACCCAGTCTTGCTCCCTCTCACGCAAAAAATCTGGCAACGATTACCCCATCCATATGAATGGCCAAGCCCTACAAACCAACGAAACCTTCGATCTCGTTGGCGTCGCTTTCGAACATGATCTCAGCTGGCACAAACACATTACTTCAGTAGCCACATCGCCAGCTAAAAAGCTTGGTTATATCTTTCGAGCCAGAAAATACTTCTCCCCTTCCAACTTATACACTCTCTATGTTTCCCAAATAAGACCTAATCTGGAGTACTGCTCCCACATCTGGGGAGCGGCATCACCTTCGACACTTAAGATCCTTGATTCTATCCAAAAGAGAGCCATTCGACTTATCAATGACCCAGCCCTCACGAGGAAACTCCCTTCTCTCGCTCATCGCCGCGCTGTTGGGAATTTATCCCTTTTCTACCGCTACTTCCACGGATTTTGCTCTGAAGAACTAGCCGGTATTATTCCCCCCTTGAATGTCCCTAACAGAACAACAAGAGGCCCGTTACGTATGCATCCCTTTACTGTCCAGCTACAAAAGCCTAGAACAGACCACTTCTCTCGCTCATTCATACCTAGGGTCTCCAGATTATGGAACAAATTGCCTGCAGATGTTTTCCCTTCCCGTCCCAACCTCCAATCCTTCAAATCCCGTGTCAATAGACTACATTTCCCTTCTCTTCAGACACCCACGGTACGTTAGTACTTAGGCTTCAAGCCTACGTGGGATGTCTTAGATAAAAAAAAATTGAAGAATATGGGAGGGAAAACAATTTAGCGTAGACATTTTTTTTTGTTAAAAATGTCAGCAGTAGAAATACACTTTTCAGATTTATTGACCAGACTAACTAATTTTACCTAATATATGTCAAATAAAGCAAGAGTGGTGGGCTTAAGAGGGGATAAATTAAGATTTTTTCAAATATGTCGAGTGGAATGTCGTTTTACATACATACATAAAGATAGAACAAAAAATTTTGCGTAATATTTTATTTTAAAAAAACAACAGATTTCAAAAATGCTGGGGATGAAGAAATATACTTATAGTTACTTTAGTACTTGAAACAACTAGTTCTTCAGCTAAGCTTTGTTTTATTTCAGTACAGGCATTGTTAATTTATTAATTATGAACAATAGAGATACCTACTAAAAATTTCCACCATAAAAACCTTATTTAAGAAACTAGAGTAATTTGAGTATGTAACACTATTATTAAAGTTATGTTTCCACATCCCTAAAATAGTATTATTTCATATTAAAAAACAATTAAGTTGGTTCTCCTCTGTGTATAAAAAAAATGTTTAAGTATTTCTTAAGAAACCAACATAAAAAAAGGTAGGGTGGCTTGTTTATTAATACGAAATTTCGATAAAAATTCATGAAAAAGTTTTTTGGAAAAACTCTCGGGCACGTAATCTTTTATTATAAATTGTGCATTTTTTGACATTAAATTTATTTATACAGGGTTGCTCCTGTAAGAGCTTTGACGTTATTGTTTTTTCTTAATGGAATACCCCACCCCATTTTTTATTGCATCTTTGAAATCTACAGAAAATTCTAAACATACCTGATGTAGCATAATCTATACCTTAACTCCACTGATTTCGAAATAAATCAGTATAAACATTAGAACTTCACAATTTTGTTATGATATAGGTACTGAAATTTAAAAAATTGTGGGTAGCATGGAAACGACGTAAACAGACTTGCTTATTGTCAAGAAGCCCATGGGTGGCATTTCGAGCATTTAAGTAAATAATTTTTTATTATACTTCTTTGAAAACACCTTATTTTCATCTGTTTTAGTAATAATGTAAGATGGGCTTTTTCGGGCTAGCGCACGGAAAGAGCGCACGGAAAAAATTTTCCTGGTCTCCAGTTCTTTCAGTGTGCTGAATGAAGATACCGACTATTTTTTGGCTTTAAAATAGAAATATAGGTATAGGAAAATAAACTAAACTCAAGAAAGTCTATATGCTATCTGATATTTAATATGTACCTATTTTGTATTTTATTTCGTAAATATTTGAATATTTAGATGAATTTCTGAAATATTTTTTGACGTTTTGTCAATCTTATCTGACATAGACAAATTTAAATCACCTTTTAAATGATTTGAAAGTTACCATGAAAACGCATCATACCTGCCAAAGACCATATTGTCAGCGTTGTTAATTTTCTGTCAATTAAATTCATTCTAATAAAATGGTGAAAATAAAAATATTCCAAGTTTATTTTGTATGTATGTATTTTTTTATGTTATATTTTGTTTTATGTTATCGTTTTCAAAGAAGTATAATAAAAAATATCGTTCATTACACGTCCATAAATGGATTTTCCGTGCTTGCTTGACTTCCCGTGTTCGGCTGCGCCTCACACGAGAATTTGTCAAGCGCGCACAGAAAAATCCTTTTTTCCGGACTGGTAATGAAATATACTATTTTCTACTCCTTGCTTTGTAAGTCATTATTATGTCACTATTATGACAATTTGACAGACAACTTACTTCCCTAGAAATTTAAGAGATTTACTTACAACCCTAGCAAAGTAAGTAAATAAGCCTGGGACATAATATACATATATAGTCATTTATTTATTCATATATAAAGTACAATTTTCAAATTTACAACTAACAAAACTTGGTGACTGTTCTTGAAGCTTGTTTCTGTCTTCGCCGTTATTGTCATTCCCATTAAATTCCGCAATTATGGTTTTTGTTGACATAGGGGGGTATTTCTGATATGATGTTACTAATTCGCAAAACATGGCAAAATTAAATTTAACTTTTGACACTGACAAAAAACATAAGATGACAAGTAAGCATTCAAGTAAAAACCTAGAGAACCAAAGTCGACTTACCAAAAAGTAAAAATGTGTGTTATTAACTTTAATTTTTAATAGGCACTTTTTTACTCGAATTTAATATGGATTTCAGATTTCAAACACTTTTGTTTCTTCTCTAGTCGGTGTTCCTAACAAAGTAACAAATGTCTCGTTGAAATATAAAAAGAACAAAAGAGGGAATATATTTTTATAATTTGTTTACCTTGGCTTTGAACCTGTTTAGAAATCTCAGGCTGTATCTATATTGAAACTTTTAAATTTGGCAAGCTTTGTTGAGGGCTTTTTGAAACTTGGAGCCAGAGGCTATAGCCCCCAAGCCCCTCCCCCTTAACATAGGGCTGCTATACACTAATAACAACTGTGACTTAATAAACCAAAAAATTGTGACCTAACACATTAAATTTAACAAAATTATGACATAATACATTTAAAAAAATTGTGGTCTAATACATTCCAAATAATTGTAGCCTAATACACTCCAAAAAATTGTAGCCTAATACACTCCAAAAAATTGTGACCTAATAAACTCTAAAAAATTGTAGCCCAATACCATCCAAAAAATTGTGACCTAATACACTTTAAAAATTGTGACCTTTTAGTTCCAAATTTTTTGACACGTGTGTAAACATATTTAGAAAGAGTGTATCAAAAATCTGCAAATACAGGCCTATTTGGCATTGAAAAATGGACCAATCCCACCAAAAATATTTATGTAGGTCACAATTGGGTTTTGGGGTACATAGGTCACAAGTAACCAAATACGGGTATGTGTGTGTATACGTATGTGAAAAAAATAAATGTATATTGGGGTTTCTCTGACTTTCTCTGGGAGAGTGGGGCGCCAAATTCAGATCCAGCCCTGGGCGCCATTTAGTCTAGGACCGCAGGGGCGCGCCAAGCCGAGGGTGCAAGGAGTGCACCGCACACGGGCGGCAAATTTCAGGGGCGCCAAAAAGCCGCCTCGTTTTTTCATAATAATAATAATAATCATAATAATTATTTTAATAATAATTTTCAAATGGATTTAAAAATATGACATATTTAAATACATATTAAATTTTATTGTCAACATACATAGGGGCGGCAAATAAGATCTTGCACCCGGGCGGCAAATTTCGTAGGCGCGCCCCTGTAGGACCGGCCCTACCAGCAATTGTTCTAAAGAAGTGCGCTTCAGAACTTGCACCCATGTTGACTCGTCTTTATCAGATATTCAATGAAGAGGGTGTCTTCCCAGGTAGCTGGAAGACTACTCGTGTACAGCCTATCCCGAAAAAAGGTTCCGAGTCCCTTCCATTCAGTTATAGACTCCCTTCTCTCTGGTGTTAGCAAAGTTATGCAAATAACTAACTTGCAAATTCTAGAAAAACACAAAATCATCCATGACAGACAGTACTGGTTTCGTCGCCAAAGATCCACAGCTGATTTCCTCACACATAACTAGAACAAGTCTCTCGAATTTCATATCGAATCCCAGATTGTTGCTATTGATATTTCCAAGGCCTTTGACCAAGTATGGCACTCTCAACAAACTTCCTTCTTACGGTCTGCCTCCCAAACTATGTACCTGAATCGATAGCTTTCTCTCTAATTGGAGCATATCTTTTGTGGTGGACAGTCTAACACATCTAACTTTCATCCTATCAATGCTGGCGTACCCCAAATTTCAGTCCTAGCACCAACCCCAGTTCTTCTTTACATTATTGACCTACTCTCTTCAACTACCAATTTCATCCACAGTTACGCTGACGATAGTACTCTTTACTCCAACATTCATTTTTCCAGACAGGTCTTGAATCAAGAGCTGGATAATAAAAGCAGATCTCTGCACCTACCCAAGACCTTCAGTTAGAATGGGGTGCTAGAAAGCTTCAAAACCCAGTGTCGCCACCTGTCACGAAACATATCCGGCCACACATCCACATAAATGGCCAAGCCCTACAGAACACTGAAACGTTCGATCTTGTTGGCATCATTTTTGAACAGGATCTCAGCTGGCACAAGCACATTACTTCAATAGACACGTTATCAGCAGCTAAAAAGTTTGGTTTTCTTTTTCGAGCCAGAATATACTTCTTTCCTTCCAACTTACACACTCTCTATGTTTCCCAAATAAGACCTAACTGAGAGTGCTATTCCCACATCTGGGGAGAAGCATCATCTTCGACACTTAACATCCTTGATTCTGTCAAAAAGAGAGTCATTTGACACATCAATGACCCACTTGGGGATTTATCCCTTTTCTACCGAGACTTCAACTGATTTTGCTCTGAAGAACTAACTGCTATAATTCCCCCGTGACCTAAGAGAACTACAAGAGGCGCGTTACGCATACTGCATCCCTTTACTGTCCAGCTACAACAGAAACACTTCTCTTGCCTATTCATACTAAGGGCCTCCAGATTGTGGAACAATTTGTTCCAGGCAATTGCCTGCAGATATTTTTCTTCCCCTCACAACATATAATCCTCTGAAACTCGTGTCAGAAGATTACATTTCCCTTCTCTTCAGATGCCCACGGTGCGCTAGTACTTAGGCTTGAAGTATACGTGGGCTGTCTCAAATAAAAAAAAAGCTAATAATATTTATCTGTTTTAATTCCCGTTAATATTTTCAGATGTCAAGCGATTAATGGGAAGAAAATATAACGATATATATGTACAGAACCTTATAGCAAATAAGGAATATAGTTACAAAATTGTCCGCGGACAGGATGACAACGTGGAAATAGAGGTGGAGCAAAGTAACCAATTAGTAAATAAAACACCAGAAGAAGTAAGCTCAGAAATTCTAAAGTATTTGAAGGATTCAGCTTCGAAGTTTCTAGGATACGAAGTCAGAGAAGCAGTGGTTTCCGTACCAGCTCATTTTAGTAATGCTCAACGGAAAGCTACAAAGAAAGCTGCTGAATTGGCGGGTAGGTACCACAGTTCGTTTTTTAGGTCTGAGTAATTTACTAAGTCAAGACACACACACACACACAGGACAAATCCCGATTGGTTGGGTTTGCTTGGGTTCGCTCGAGCGAATGCAAGATCATTTCAGTTAATACCTTGTTTGTCGTATAGTTTTACATCCGATTTGGTAACTAGATCAACGGCGTCAAAATTAAATTGCACTAATATAGCATGAACACATGCGCAGTTGGCGTTTTAAGGCATTTTGTAGTATTGAACAGGACCGGCCTTTATATTTGTGTATGGTGTTATGTCATGATACAATAAAAGGAAGATATGATATCAAACCGTGTCAAATTCGTCCGGGTTTGCGCATGACGTCACGCTGTGAGTTATTTTTGCATATTATAACGCACAATATAGAGTTTACGTTAGTTATAGGCGATTTTATATAAATTCTATTGGCAATATACTTTGCCTCCTGCTTATAATACAAATTTTAAAGTATATGATTTGAAACAAGCATGCAAATAAAGGGATAAATTAATTTAAAATAGTAGATATTGGTAAATTGCCTGCCAATTGCGTTCTATGTATTTATTTACGTGAGAAGAAAAGGTAAATAATTTTATGAAATAAAACTATGCCTAATAATTAATTAATATAATACTTTTTATTTAAAGGCATATTCTTATTAAAATATATACCTACAGAGTCTTCCGAAAATATATTATTTATAAGAATTTTGATTGTTCCTATAATTTGTCAAATATTTTTTGGGGTGAATAACATCTGCATGTTTGCGACGGAAACATGTTTTTTAGGATAGGTTTTTTGGGGTTTTTTTACACTTTAAATAGTAATTTATTAAAAATTATTGTACTTTGGTATTCTTTAATTTTTCAAATTTAATAAAATCTTAAAATGCCAAAAACTATTCTAAACAAGACAAAAATATCTAAATTTATGAAATCAGGTAAAACAAGAAATTATTTTTTAAGGAAATAGCCTTTTTTTCAGTCTCTTTGTTTGTCGTATTTTCTCGATTAAAGTCTACCGTGGAGATTTTTAGCAACTGCGAGTTTGTAAAAATATTAAATACATTTGCCATTCATGACATGACACAATTCATGCTTTAAATTACCTTCATAATCACTTTCGTTAAAATGTCTAGAACAGATTCTAGCATTTTTCACATTAAACTTATCTTCCCGTTTGCACAGACGCTTCCAAACACTTTGTGTTTCATTGTTTTTGGGGAAGCTCAAAACTTTAATATCGGGCATAAAGCCATTGCAGTGATTGTCCACATCACAACCATATACAACACACCTCATTTTCACTTTTAAACTCGTAAAAGTGATATAAAAACACCAAAAAATAACTTTAAAACACAACGCGATCTTAACAAAGACGTGTATCGTTTACAAAATATGGCGGAATTACTTACAGCTTGAAGTACATGGCCACGCCTACCTGCGCGGTATCATATCTTCTTTTATTTGTATCATGGTGTTATATCAGTTTACACAGACTACATGTTTATGGAAGTTTCAGTAATTTTTAGTGTTCCGTGGAAAAGGAACACTTATGGAATCACTTCGGTGTCCTTCCATCTGTCCGTCTGTCACAGGCGATTTTCTTTGAAACTATTCGACGTAAAGATTTGAAATTTTGCACAGAGATAGAGTGTGGTGGCTCAATTATAGACGTGAAGTATAAAAGGTTGAATTTTGATTCTAGGGGTTAATTTCATGGGGTAAATTGGGAAATGAAAAAAAAAATTCCAAGGCATCGTGTAGCATGTCAAATGGAAGCTTATTGAACCTTCAATTCAACAATATGATGTATTTTTGATACATTTTTTTAACATTTTTCGGGAAAACCGCTTTAAAATTGCCGTCCCTCACCCTTAGCACCCACCCAAGCAAACCAAAAGGGTCGTTCAGAAAAATTTGAAAAAATCATCAACATTGAGAATTAGGTGCAGATTGAACCAAAATTATCAAGATTGAAAAATTCTAGCGCGATCAATTGTTACAAACAATTTAGTTGTTTCTTTCCTTATAACTGCTGAACCATTGGTTTTAGAGAAAAAGCTTTTCGACAAAAAACATTTTTCACGATGTAGGGAACAACTTTTGTCCTTACACTTTTTAAATACTCCGCGCATACGCGATGTGATACGACGTTGGTGCCGTCGGTGGCGGGTAATGCGACAGATGGGCGGAGCTCGGGCGGCCAAGGTTTGCCCAAGTTAAGAGGGGGGCTGACGACACGGAATACTACTTGTCCAAGTACAGCTTGCACTTGACAGAGTTTTTTAATTTAATAAGCCAATGTCCATTTATAAATACTTATTTTAATCGCTTGAAAACTTAAAAGCTAAAAAATATGTTTTATAAAGATATGGAAGTTAGGTAGGTACGTAATTAAAACTGTGTGTAAGTCAAGTCTATGGATCCGACAATCGCAAAGCGAAATAAAGGTTGCTTGCAGATTTCTTAATAGACCAACAGAGAAAACTCCGAAATGCATTCAGGAACCTTTTTACGATCTGTACTAGACTCAAAGAAAGTAAATATTAGGTTTATGTGAACATACTGCGTAAATAGTTTTTCACCACCCCAAATGAGATTTGTGCATTAGGATAGAATTAATATATATTTCCAGCAAAATACATGGGCGCACATTGGTTCGTCAATTAACAAAGTATTATATATTATATCAAATTAAACAAGTTGTAATATCATCAATCACTGAAAGGAGTTTCTAATAATATAATCTAATATATACATATGTAACTATCAAGCAATGATTCGTAAGGTACTCAAAGTATACATAGTCACAGGTAAGAAAGACTTTCAAGAACAGAATAAACATAAAATTAGGAAACATTGAGAATCAGTTTCCGAGTCTACACTATCACAGTCAAAGTAATTATAATAGAAAATTCAACGTGTGTTTCGTTAACTGTGTTACTAGAATGATACTAACACAAACAAATAGCATATTATTAGGCGAGACAAGCGTCGAGAGGCAAAATTGAACGTTTAACGAAAATTAACGTTTGGTGAAAAACTGTGTAGTGTTACTATACCTAAAATTACAAAATCGCAATTTAGTTTACGTGTAAATCGTATTGTAAAATATAATGTCATTAATGCCAAATTTAAAACTGTTGACGATGAAACATTAAAGTTGGCATTAAAACTGTTTTACACTCTGAACATTGATAAAATGAAAAAATATTAGCACATTACAGCAAAACCAGTAATGGTGGTGAGCGACGAAATGGGGTAATTCTTTAAAAAAAATGCAGCTGAAATCTAACTAAATTACATAATGCAATCTTACAATCTACCTATGCAACTATAAGTAAATCATCCTTAGTTTAACAACTAGAATATTAGGTAATGTATCTTTATGTCTAAAAGCACCAAATATCCACCTCTTAAAGTGGAAATTGGTCTAACGTAACGTGGAAACTGGTCTAATCACACTTTCTCACCAAAGACGCTAATAAAGTCGCCCCCCCCCCCCGTACGCAGCAAAACAATAATGAACTTTTGCTATTAATCCTCCCCTGGTCAACCAATGTGTGTGGCTTAGATTAAAGGCCGATTTATAAACTTGACGTTTGCGGTTTGCGTTCGCCGTTGCCGTTGCAGTTTGCTGTTGACGTTCGTAGAAGTCAAATTATGGTATATTTATAAACTTGAAGCTGAACGTTGGCCGCCGTTGAAATAACAGCTGCCGCTGACAGCATAATCATAACCTATTTTTGCCTATTAATTTGTTTTGTTTTTGTGAGGAGTGTTTTTGTTTAAAATGGATGAAGATACAGAAAGTTTATTAGCATCCCTTGGAATAATTTTGTGTGTATATATGTGTAAACAAATATCACGCCACCAGATACGAAGCTTTTGATTGGTTGTTGCCAATTGGCTACGGTTTTGCTACGAACGGCCAGCGTCAAAAGATAAAGTTGAGTTAACTCGAACGGCACCCAACGTCAACGCCAACGGCAGTCGGCAGCGTCAACGGCAAATATAAATGGTGTTAGGTATTTCAGTACATTTAACTTTGAACGGCGAACGCAAACCGCAAACGTCAAGTTTATAAATCGGCCTTAAAGCTTGCGTTGTTCAGGATTTATAAGAGACGAACCCGTTTATATGGTTAGCAAGACATCCTTTTTTAGCTGCGTTATGTAAACAAGGAGAGCACGCTGATCGACTGAAATCGGTTTATCCGCTGATAAATTCTGAAAAAGCATATACCGAACATGGGTTGTGGCATAGATTTCGCCAATAGTGAAGGTAAAATGTTGTGCATAACCTATGGATTTATGAATGGAACTTTAAATACTAGCAGTGCAGTTTAGTTCTAACTTCGTTGAACTAGATCTGCCGGTGGCTCGGTGGGTAACACCGCAAAAATGCGAACTGGACTCACTTTGACCGCGCCGCATACAGGTGAATTTTTCAAAATACCTGGCCAAAACTTATGTTTTTGTTTTTTTTTGCGTTATAATGGCGTATTAAGGTAAAAAGCATTATTAGTAATATAAATAGTCCACACTCCAAGTTCTCTTTTTAATTTCATTTCGAAAATGCCTACGTTTTTTTTAATTATCGGAAGGACGGCTGCTTCCACGTATCTCGTATCTCAAATAGTTAGCGCCTGATAAAGGCAACGTAACTTGCTCCTGACCCTTTAAAAGAAATACAAATATTCAGGCACCATAAATATTTTACAATAAAAATAAAATACCCATTTTATTCTATTGTGACATCTTTTACGTAATTTAACTTTCCTTTTAAGTTCGCACTTTTTAGCAGTTAATTTTAATTTGGTAAATACAAGGAATGTGTAAACTCTTTTACTTCTACAAATATTTGGTGAGTTTGCGTGGCATCGGTTACTAAACCTTTAAGCAAAAATTAGAAATCTTTTTTTTGGAATAGATCATACTAAATATCTAAGTTTTAAAGTGCATAAACAATAAAAAATTGCTAATCTTTTTTATCAATAATATATTACATACAGGATCCATAAGGCCACACACAAATTTGACAACACATAAATTACGCATGCAGCACAGAAAACGCACGTCGGTGACAGGTAACTGCTTACTCGCAACAAGAGTAACAAGCAACTGACAAATTTAAACTAGCGCCACTTAAACAATTTCAATCTCTGGAACTTTCTAGGGTCGATTTAGTACGCCCAGGTACCTAAGCTCTTAGTTACATCTAAAAGTTTAGGAAAATTTTATACCTGTGTTTAGAAGGTTTTCACCAGGTAATATGAAAAATTTACCTGTGTGCGCTGTGCCGTACCTGGTTCGATCCGGTGCTGTACCATAAACAATTTGGAAAAATTCAAGTCTGGGTGTTTGCGACCATCAGGATAAATGCAGCGCATGTATGGTGTATACGTGCTGTATAAAGGAAGGTGCTAAATAATTCTTCCTCGACCGAGAAGATACCCTCTCAAAGGGCTGCTGAAATTCTTATGGACGTTTTCAGCACTTGAGGAGTTTTGCATACACGGCGAGCGAAATAAACTATTTATGACATGAAATAATTTATGTTTGTTTTCGTTCAATAGCTACTTCGCTTTGCGTTAACCTGTTTTGGTACGTTTTATTTGCATAGATACCTGATACCCCAACAGCACGATAATGGAAGTCAACCAAAAGTAGAGCGCCTTAATAATTATGTAATTTGCGGTGTGAAATGTCATGTCAGTCATAATTTATTTAGTCGCAGAGCTTATCGTATGAAACTTCGTTGCATTCGATTTAACTCGATACAAATGCCTTTTGAAATAGTAAGTTGAATTACCGCATCTCTCGTAACTTCAATCGCACAAATTTCTTACGGTCTTCTTCCCAAACTATGTACCTGGATCGGTAACTTTTTCTTTAATGGTCGCATGTCTGTCGTGGTGAATGGTCACTCATCTATCCTCCATCCTATCAATACCGGCGTACCCCAAGATTCAGTCGTAGCATCAACCCTATTTCTTTTTCATACTAATAACCTGCTCCATTTAACAACCAATCCCATCCACAGGTATGCTGCCATAGTACTCTTCACTCTAATATTCATTCTTCCAGACAAGTCTCGATATTGACCAAGTATAGCATGTCGCACCCTCAACAAACTTCCTTTTTACGGTCTTCCTCCCAAGCTACGTACCTGAATCGATAGCTTTCTCTCTAATTGGAGCATATCTTTTATGGTGGACGGTCTAACTCATCTAACTTTCATCCTATCAATGCTGGGGTACCCCAAGGTTCAGTCTTATCATCAACCCCATTTCTTCTTTCCATTACTGACCTTCTCTCTTCAACTACCAATTTCATCAACAGTTACGCCGACGATCGTACTCTTCACTCCAACATTCATTTTTCCAGACAAATCTCGAATCAAGAGCTGGATAATAGACGCAGATCTATGCACCTGTCCCTTTACTCAATTAATCTTAAACCATTAGACCGGGGTGCCAAAAACCTCGTTTAGTTCAACGCCTCCAAAATCCAGTTTTGCTCCCTGTCACTCAAAAAATCCGGCTTACCCCATCTACATGCATGGCCTACAGAACAAAGAAACGTTCTATCTTGTTGGCATGCCTTTCTAACATGATCTCAGCTGGCACAAATACATTACTTCAATAGCCACATCAGCAGCCAAAAAGCCTTAATTTTCTCTTTCGAGCCAGAAAGTATTTCTCCCCTTCCAACTTACACATTATGTTTCCCAAATAAAACCTAGCCTAGAGTACTGTTCCCAGATCTGGGGAGAGGTAACACGTTCAACTTCTTTGATTCTGAGAGCCATTCAACTTATCAATCTTATCAATTCTGTTCTCACAAGAGAACCCCCTTTTCTCGCTCATTGCCGCGCTGTTGGGGATCTGTCTCTGTTCTACCGATATTTTCACGGATTTTGCACCGAAGAACTAGCCGCTATAATTCCCCCATTGACTGTTCCCAACAGAACAACAAGAGGCGCGTTAGGTATGCATTCCTTTACTGTCCAGCTACAAAAGCACAGAACATCCCACTTCTCTCGCTTATTCATACCTACGATCTCCAGATTATGGAACAAATTGCCTGCAGATGTTTTCACTTTCCCTCCCAACGTCTAATCCTTTAAATCTCGTGTAAAAATATAACATTCCCCTTCCCTTTAGATGCCCACGGCACGTTAGTACTTAGGCTTGAAGTCTATGTGGGCTGTCCCAGATAAAAAAAATGTGCAACGTAGATTACCCTCTTAAACGCATTACAGTCAAGTGGGATAGCTCTAACTCTAAATGTTGTTAAGTATATTAGGAGCAGTTGTCTGACAATCATAAAAATTTGTAGTTCGAAATTTAGCTTATCCGAAACTAAAATTAAAACAAGATTTAATCTTAAACTAACACAATGACTATACAGGATGTTATGAAATGCGCTGCATATATTGAAACCGGTAAATCCTGATTTGAATTCAGATTGGGGAAAAATAGTCATAAATGGCGCTTGGCGATAATAAGCTAGGTATCGCCCCTCAAATTGTTTTTTAATCACTGCACACCGCTGATAATAAAACACATGGCCATATAAAGAACGAAAGAACAGTGAGCTAGGCTGTTGTGTTTCCAGGTCTCTTAACAATATTTCTATGTAACAAGTTTAAAGAAATATATTTTTTTACATTACCTTTAAGGAAAGAAATCCTACTAACTCTTCTAAAATTCTCAATTTTAAAAAGTTAAAATAATACTTATAACACAAATAAAACAATCCAGAGAACAGCTGTTTAAACCAACAAATAAATACCTCAACGACAACTAAACGCCCAGGAATTAGTGTTTTACTAATTTATAACGCACATCACTAAGCGCGTACGATATTTTGTTAATATTAAAAGCCTTAAAACTTTTCCTTTCACAAATTAAGAAACAGAAAACAAAAATTTACATGGCATTATTTAGCTCAATTGAATATGCATCTATATTGCATCACACTGAACAGATGACGCACGACACAGGTGTTCGGCGGACCAATCAGGTAGGGGCCTGAGATACAGTAGCGGAATGGAAAGGTCAACAACTTCGACTTGGCATAATATTATATGTATTGAAATAGAATAATGATTTTTTGACAAAATTTTCTGCTGTAATAAAATAATATTGGTTATAATTTTATAATACTGTGCAGTTGTGCTTAGTTAGTGACCACGTTACAGAATATGTTAGTAAATTAGAAGCTCGGCGACAACCGAGATAGATGTTTGCGTTTTGATTTTCACCCTTTTTTTAAAGACTAAAAGTTTAAGCTAGTAGGAATAACGCTTAATAACGTAATAGGTAAATGATAATTCTTTGTGTCAACGGTATAACATAGCCAGTCTTGTCCTGCTTACAATGTCAACTTAATTGCACGAGTGTATGATCCATATTTTCCCATATTATTTAAAGAAATTGTTATTAAATTAAAAGAAACATTTCTAGGGAAATGCGTTTTAGAAATTAAAAATACTTTGGATTATTTTCGGTTTTCACTGCCTAACACTGATAAAAAACTGAGATGTCACGATATATTTAGTTTGGCAATGCCCGGGCTGGATAATTTGTTTTTTTATAATATAAGTGCCTATGACGTCGGCTCTTTAGAAGCTTCGTCGGTATTTGGGCATTTTTTAAAATAAAAAAGTGTGCGATTTGAGGGAAAAAGTATTGGGTATGTCTGTAGACCACCCCAGGAGTCACCCATTCGAATATATGCACTGAATTCCATAGCACCCTGTATATCAAAGTTAAATGAATCCCGTGTGACTCTGATTCTTATATGAAACAGACTGATTCTTTGTTGTTTTAATTTTGTTAATATTTCTTTTTAGGGCTAAAGGTTTTAAAATTGGTATGCGAACCTGTAGCAGCAGCCATTCATTATAGTATGGATAAGTTAAAAACAAAAACAACTCTCTTAGTATTTGATTTTGGAGGAGGAACATTAGACGTGTCTGTAATTGAAGTGGACAACGAACAATTTAAAGTCAGGGGAATTGAAGGGGACTCGTTTTTAGGTGGAAGAGACTTTGATAAAAAGTTACTGAATTGTTTTTTTTATGAAGCTTTAAAAAAGATCTATGACAAAGAAGATCAGAGAATTATTGAACACTTACTTAGAGTTAAAAAGAAATGTACAAAGCTTAAAATTTTACTTTCCGTAAGAGAGCAAGTCTCTATAAAACTTGATCATTTTGGAAGAAACGAAGACGAAAGATTTTGTTTAACTATATCACGGAATGAATTTGAGACAATATGTGAAGATTTATTTACCCGATCGACAAATTTAATAACACAGTGTTTAGACGACTTAGATTTAACAACATCTGATATTGACCAAGTGCTATTAGTAGGTGGAACAACTAGAATTCCAAAAATACCCCAGATGATAACTTCATACTTTAATGGAAAAATTCCCAAAACTGACTTAAATCCAGATGAAGCTGTAGCACTGGGAGCATCTATTCAGGCGGCAATATTAAAAAATAATTGCCTAGAGTTGGAAAAATACAAAATAACAGACGTAACGCCATTAACATTAGGATTTAAGTTGAATGGGGGCTTAATGGATGTAGCTATTAAAAAAAATACCCCACTTCCTACCAGATCCCACATTATTCGTACGCAAACCGTTCAAAACAATCAATCAACCTTACGGAAGGATATTTATGAGGGTGAGAGAAAAAACTGCAAATATAACGTACACCTGGCGACATTAGTTATTAAGGATTTACCTCTGGGAAGAGCAGGCGACATAGTATTCAATACAACTTTTAGTTTAAACGAAGATGGATTATTAGAAGTTGAATCTAGTGAGCTTTCCAAAGGCAATAAAAGTAAATTAGTTTTCAATATGCAAGAACATCGGTTAAGTCAAAAAAAAATTAAGAGTACTTTGGAAGAAGCTCAGAAGCATAAGGAAGAGGATGATCTTTTTGAAGCACTTGTTAAATTTAAATGGAACGTTGAAAAATATTGTAATTACGTCCTTTACGATTTGGATAAAATATTAGACCGTGAGCAACGAATTAGCGTGGAACAAAATTGCAATAAAATCTTAAAATACACCAGAGATACAGATTTTTTAAATATTGCAGATCTTCGTAAAGAATTTCAGAGTGTAAAAGAAAAAATTGACCCAATTATTAGTAAAAAAATTTACATAAATTTTAATGTTTTATAAATATTAACTAGAGCACAATAAAAGAGAAAAAATAGTAGTATTGTTTAAATAATTTTAATTCAAGCTAGAAAATATGATGGTGTAACAAACAAGAAAACTCAGGACATATTATTAAAAATAATACTCGTAATATGTGTAATTGTTATTTAGGGTTATCGACCTACACACCTGATGGTCTAAGGTACTTCTACCCGGGACCTACAGTTTAACGTAGGCTCCGAACCACGGTCCTCAGTAACACGATAACCAGAGCGTGCACCCCCAAGGGCTGTCAATGCCTTTTTTTATGTTACCTACCGACTGATGGGGAGTGTGAAACGGCGCCTTTCATCCTACGAGATATCAGATCTCATCCGGCGTGAATGGGGCGGTTCTGACGTCGATTCATTTTACACTCTTCCATTTGCTTTTCCACCTACCGCACGGTAGCGTGTACTTCTCGAAACGTAGAATGGGCCAAGAAAATTTTTACATTCCTCAGTGGGATTTGAACCCACGACGATGGTTGAAACTAGGCTTATCATTTCAAACATATTTATTCATTCATAACACAGGACCACAAATGGGAACCGAAAAAAGTCCTTTGGCGAGATTGATATCCTATATGTAGTTTGGTGCGCTGATTACGAATCCGAGGTCCATATAATCCCAGCACATCACGTTCAAGGTCATTTGAAGGTCAAATGCATATATTACGGAAAAACAGAAAATCTGACGACGGATTCGGAAAGAGCGGGAAATTTTACGTCCAAATATGTAGTTTTTAGTTTTTCCAACATGACCCTCCAAGGTCATCTGGGGGTGAAATGACTCACCGATAGACCAAATTCTTATTTCCCATATACATCATGACCTTGAAAGTGACGTGCTGGGTTTATATGGACCTCGGATTCGTAATCAGCGCGTCAAAAAAAACCTAAAGATACCTGACTAAGTTGTACGTAAAAGTCTGTAGTTGTGATGATGTACCTATATGGGAAATAAGAATTTGGTCTATCGGTGAGTCATTTCACCCCCAGATGACCTTGGAGGGTCATGTTGGAAAAAATAAAAACGACATATTTGGACGTAAAATTTCCCGCTCTTTCCGAATCCGTGGTCAGATTTTCTGTTTTTCCGTAATATATGCATTTGACCTTCAAATGACCTTGAACGTGATGTGCTGGGGTTATATGGACCTCGGATTCGTAATCAGCGCACCAAAATACATATATAGGATATCAATCTCGCCAAAGGACTTTTTTCGGTTCCCATTTGTGGTCCTGTGTAATTAATAATTTACAATACTTCTTACAACTAATTTCTTAAGTATTTCTCAGTAGAGTACATATTAAATATATATTTATTGGGAAAACGCAGCCAGGCTATGGCTGGGGCTGATGTTAGCCCTTGTGGTAAGAGTAGTATCACGTACAAAATGGATACAGTCCTTTCCGAGTGATCTTTAAGGGCTATGAACAAGTTAAGGCTTTTACAGAATAAAGTTAGTATGTACAGTTATTATTTACAAAGGTTTTAATTTATTTTTACTGAAAAATTTTCTAAAAACCAGCTTTAAGGGTGAAGGGGGCTTATAAGACTGGCGCCTTAACGATCCGAGCCACCGCCGACCTATGATTAATTTTCGATGTTAAATTTAAATCTTATTTAATTATAACTTTAAAAGTTGTAACGCAAACTACTAAAACGTATAAATGTGAATAACAATATTACTTTTCAACATATTAGGTGCACCTAACCTGGCGAATACGCAAATAGGGAAGGGATTTACCCTGCTCAAAAATTGTGTAAGTGTACTGGTAAAACTGTGTTAATATTAGTATTCTCCTAAAAGTGAGAAAAATCCAATTAGTCCGACAGCTAATTATTTATAAAAGCTAATAACAGAAGCCTAAAATGGGTCATTGCCATTATTTCTGGTGTATTTTGATTTTTAAAAGGCCACACTGCATATTATGACTAAAGCCCGGACCTTTGCGGCTCATTTCAGTTCCGGACTTAGGAAGTAAGTGCACAGTGTACACAAGATTCAAGTATATGGTTTTATGTAATTGACAAGGCATAATTTTTAGGAAAACATTCTCTATAGTTGTATAATAAAAAAGAGGCCAAGTGCGTTTCGAGCTTCTGTGATAAGGGTTCTGTAACATACGGTGCTGATAACATGTGTGCAATAATGGACATCATTATACCAATACATATCCTTTATTCCTTGCAGATATTTTTGCTATTATTTTCCAAGATACAAAGGTGGAAGAATAACAACTTTGACTTTTTTGAAAACACTCACATAAAACATTCATATTTTTTGACACAGTTTACCGAACTATTTATGAAATAATGCATTTTTGAATTCCTCATTTTGGTAGCTGTCACGTGATTCCTCATTTTGGTACCTGTCACGTAAGTCCCTATTTACTTAACAATCTGCAAAGAAATAACAATTACATAATTATGTGTTTTGCATTGCAGAGTATAGGGGAGACCGGTGACAATTGTAACAAAAAACACATATGATTTTTTACAATGTTACCTGTCAGTTCTAATTAATTGATTTTTTTTGAGGATGTCCCCGAACTTTGTAAGTAACCTGATAAATTCAAATGTAAAAAAAATATCTAGTTTCTTGTTTAGAACATGTAATTCAAGTCAGTGACAAATGTTTCAATTGATACCCGACTGGTGGCAATTGTAACGGACACAGGTGTCCGTAGTAACAGTAAGTACAAACATATATTTTATTTTAAATATTATATTAGAAACAAATAATAACATTAAAAAATAAACAAATACAGAGTTACACAAATAAAAAAGTAGTTTTTCTATTGTTAAAGTCGACCAAACCAAAAGAAAAACGACAAATACGTAACAATCTGTATTAGTAACTCCTATTAAAATATAAATAACAATATTTGAAAATATACAAATGCAAGGTAAAATATTCTTCTAAAATGAAAAAAGTTAGATAAGACACGTGGGCATGTTAACATTACTAAAATACCGTACTTTTCACCTGAGTTGCGTATATCGTGCATGCGGAGGAAGACTGTTTGAACTCAAAATGTTTAACTTTGAGATTTTCATAATGGTTGGCTTTGACTTTTGTGGTAAAAATTTACAGATTATTATTTTAAGTTAATATACGAGTATTTTTTCTTACGTATGCATGGTATGAGGTCTCCACAAGTTGTTTGGTTTTATATTGTAAAGCGTTCTATAAATAAATACATTATTATAAAGATAAATACACTTTTTACATTGGTTTCACTTGTAACATGTTACAATTGTCACCAAAGGACACATATGATTTGTTTACATTATTAATCTATGTAATCTAATACCTAAAGCGTTCTTATTATAAGATTATATAGTCAATATAATCCGTATTTCAATGGTATAATTTAAATATATATTTATTGAAGATATGGCTAAGAGATTATTTACAAAAGAAAATAAAAATTAATACTTACTTTTCGTGTTGAAAGTCACGTTTGAGATCGTAACAACCATACTCGTCGGAATTCTTAAAGCAACTAATACCCTAAAGGAAGATCCGCCAACAACCGTTGAACATGTGTAACTCAGTTCGCGATAATCCGGCAGATTGCGGAGATATATAACTTTAACTAATGGAAAGTGAAACCGCAAAAAAAGTAACGAAGCCGACACTTTTGACGCAGCAGTGCCGATAAGGTCCAGCCATAGGCGTCCCAAAATATTCTAACCAATTTAAGATGGGACACAATAAAAAGTTTTAACATTTTAACCAAATATTATTTATAAGTATATCAAAACCTAACTGAATCTGCAAAAACAATGTTTAACCATAGAAATAATTGTATCCATGGGCGTACCGTCGACCGATAATTAAGACTTTAAATCAATGGCATAAATACGTTGTTATTTGTATGGTCGTTTTGTAGTAAGTGTAACTATATTATATTTACATCGTCGTCTGCTCCCCAGGCGCGCACGTATGGGCGTACCTTTACGACACGCGGTTTGTCATTATCGAGATCAGCTATTCAACTGAGAACCAAGGACACACATAATGGTCGGATGCGTTATGCATGTCATTTTCTTGTCGTTATTAGCCAGGGCCACGCCTCTTGACTATAATTATTTTTCCTAGGTTTTTTCCTGGAATTATAACTTAGACCACTATCGGTCTAATAAACCATTTTTACCGTTTCGTGAATACCGTTCTGGTCCCTCTAGTCGGTGCAAGACTCCCTTGACCAAGAACGTTGATTTATCCCAAATTAACAAGTACCAAGTGTAGACTTCCTAGATCTGAGTACAAAAGCCTGCGTCTAATTTCGAGACGCGGAGTGCTGTCTTTCATGCGTTTCACTCAATCGTAACGACAACCGCGGAGACCGCCAGACTGAATTTAATTACTAAGGCGGAAGACTTTCGTCCTCTTTCCTGTATATAGACTATTCATGGATTGTCCTCAGGCATTCAGTAAAAAACCCGCCGCTCGGCCCAATTCGCTTAATTATTGTCCGAGTTGTCCATTTCTCAGCAGCATTTTCGAATAATTTTCCTCCTTTAAACCATCTTCCCCAAGACATGTATCCAGGTTGAATCTCCTTACGGGTTAATATAATATATAATAATATAATAATAATAATAATAATAATAATAATAATAATAATAATAATAATAATAATAATAATAAGGAGGTAACCGCAACAGAGTATGGCCGTGTCTAGTGCAAAGATTATCAATTATATATTCATTTTTAAAATTTCGACTCTTTATCATTTTTATCAGCTCTTTTTTTACCGGGACCTTTCAGGAATTTCCACATTTTTATGCCTCATAAAATTTAAAATGTATTATTATTATTCGGTATTTTTTTTAATATACGCGAATGATATGGTGCATTGTCCATGACAATTACCGAGTTTGGTGGAATGTTCGGTAAAAGCTGATCAACAATTCTTTCGCTTTACCGAATCATCTGTAACATCTCTTGTTTTAATTACGCGATAAATTGTAGATATCGAAAGTTGTGTTAATTCGTTAACTCTTTTTATAATGGCTTTATCTGACTGTGCCGGATTTTCCTTTTTAAACAGCCGTAAATATTTAGAATTATTCGTTGACTTTGAACATGTAAATCTTTGTTAAACTCCGGACATGTTTCGACTGGCGATGCCACGGTCGGTACCGAAGGTAATTCAACATGTAATAATTCGCTTTCGTCTACCTCAAAAGGTCGCCAAGAAGCCATTATTATAATAAAAATTCACTTACATAAACCAAGTATCTAAAAACAAAAACACTTATAATACGCACGTCACTGGTAAAAACCTAAAACTTAACTGTTTTACATAAATCATATTCTAAACGAGCATCTGTCTAGACGTAACATCTCAATTAAATGTAAATGACTCCGTCCTCTGCATGCGATAATATAATATTACCCTTAGTGGAAAAGAGACAAACACATCGTCACTGCAGGTGTCCCTTCACGAGACAGGCAGCTGCTGTTTGCATATTATATACCGAAGTTATCACTAATAAATCTACATGAAATGTGGGTTACTTCCTATGCTACTAAACTAGGTATCGAGCGAGCCCGGTATAAGCGGCAGGCCTTTGTCTGGCTTTTTATACCATTTAAATCTTAAGAATTTAGATTTATGAGATTCAGTTAGGACTGGCAAAACTATACTGAATGTTACAATTGACACCTGTTACAATTGTCACCGGTCTCCCCTACATAGGCTCTGTCGTCGGCATGCTTCTATGATACAGTGATCGAGCCGAGAGTGGTGACCCAAGTGAGTGCGACGAACTGAGAAACATTATTTCCGACTTAAGAGACGAAGTGGTTCATAAGAACGAACATATAAAAAGGCTCAAAAAATCCTCTGTTGTGTTTGAAAACGAGGTTGTCGATACAGAGGCCAACTATTTGAAGGAGATTGAAGCGCTTACAGCGAAATTGAACGCACTGAGGCAACAAGCTGAAGAACAAGCGAGAACAATCGAAAATTTTGGGAATGCTGTCATGAAGGATTCCGAAACGCAAACGGCTGTAAATTTGCGTTCAACCTATGCTCAAACATCAGCAAATATGAAGAGTAGTTTTACGCAAACAACAAACAAAAGAGAAAGAAGAAAAACTCAAGAGTTTAATGACGACATATTCGAGTCAGAAAAAAAGTACATTGAAGATATTAATAAAAAAACAGAGGAGACTGTTAAATTAAAAATTGAAATTCAAGATTTAACAAACCAAAAAAACATATTGGAAAAACAAGTATGTATTTTCCAAGGACAAGTAAATACACTGGAAAATGATATTGCAGAACTAAACACCATTAGAAAAAATATGGTTGAGTCTATTCGTGTATTGGAAATTGAAAATAAATTGTATTGTATTGAGGTGGGCAATCTTAAGAAGGACCTTGATAAAATAAGATCCGAAAATCTGAAAAATTTTACTGATGCTTTTACACAAACATCAACCGATTTGGAAGCCATAATGGAAACCAATCTTACTGAAACTAGCACAAAACGGTTGAATGGACCAATCACCATAAACAGTCTGCAGAACACTAGTGGTGGAGGGTCTTCAGGGTTCGCTGTTTCCAAACCTGAAACTATAAACGAAGAAGAAAAACGATCCAGAGTGCTAGTGTTAACAGATGACTTTGGAAGAAAATTGTACAATCCTTTACGGAATATTTTGGGATCTAATTGTAGACTGCAAATTGTCTGTAAGCCCTTTGCAAGGTTTGTGGAGGTAGTATCAAGTGCAGACTCTTATGTGAAGGATTTTAAAGGTATGGATTATGTTGTGGTTTTGGCGGGTATGAATGATTCAAACACTCGCATAAACGACATAACCGGGTTGGCAAACAAGTGTTTCTACACTAATTTAATTGTTTGCACGATACCTGCTAAATGCAGGGAAGATCCGGAATATAGTTTGGATACTGTAAATAATAAAATATGTACTGTTGTAACTAATTTAAGATTATTTTCTGTAAATATTGACCTTTTGGATCTGCGCAATAAATTTAAATGGGGTGATTACATTAGAGACAATTGTTGTTTAAGTAGAGTAGGGCTTTACAAATTGTCAAATTTTATAAGGAATGCTGTCATGGGTTTTGCATTTAAGTGTCAAATTTCTAATTTAAGACACATAGACACGCACGCCTCTGCGAAAAATGTTGGGACTAATTATGGGGAAGCTGGAACTCACAACTTGGGATCCGATGTTCGGCAACAACAAGCAATTGTTGACAATTTTTTAGGAGTTCCTCTACAATTTTGATTAACTCCCAGAGTCTGCCCTCAAAATTCGATGAAATACACAACTTTGTTATGAGTTCATGTCCATTAATTGTATGTTTAACAGAGACTAGACTCACGGAGAATATTAGCGATTTTGAGATTAATATTCTGGGATATCAAATAGTTACAGTAGATAGTGAAAATAGACACACAGGAGGTGTAGCGATTTATATTAAGGATTGTATAAATATAATCAACGTTGAGAAGTATCAGTACCGGAAATACTATTGGTTTCTAATAATTAAAATGAATGCTTTTGGAAAAATTTTAATTGTGGGTAACTTGTATCATTCTCCCAGTTCCAGTGATTCCTAGTTTCTAAATTTCTTTGAACTATGGTGCGACAATCTAGAAGATAATGGGTACCCGGTCATAATAATGGGGGATTTTAATATTAATTGGATGGCGCATACCAGTTATTCAACAAGACTTAAAAGGGCAGTCAACGATTCGGGATTGCAACAAATAATTAAAGACGTTACGCATCCTACTGATCAGGGGGGGAGTATAATTGATTTGGTTTTGACGAATAGACATGATATTTTAAAATGTATAGTTTTGGAGACACCCCGTATTAGTGATCATTTTATTATTAGCATAAATATTCAGACACATAAATGTTGTAAGAGTAATGTAATTGTAAACACAAGAGGTAAGTTAGATTATGAAAAAATAAATAAAGAATTGTCAAGTGTTGTTTAGAATTATAGAGAAACTAGTAATATAAATGACAAATGTAGTGTATTTTTGACAATATAATAAATGCGTTAAATCGGGCTGCACCAAAAACAGAAAAGGTTATAAGGTCCAGATATAAAGAATGGTTTAATGATAAGGTTAAAAATGCAATTAAAGACAAGGACAATAGTTATAGCAATTTTAAAACAAAGAAAATAGACGAAAACAGGGAGGAATATAGAAAAGGTAGAAATAGGGTAGTGACAGTGATCAGGGAGGAAAAGAAGGAATATTATCAGGCTAAAATTGATTTGGCAAAAAATAATCCTAAAAAAATGTGGCAAACATTAGGCCAGTTAGTCCGTGATAAAAGGAAAAAAAATATGGAAAGGGTGGAAATTAACGGCAGGGTTATTACCACTTCTAACGATATAGTAGAAAACTTAAACGAATATTTTGCGGAAAGTATAAATAGTATTGTAAAGGATATCGACAAGGTTAATTTGGGAGTTGTGCCAATGGTGGATAGTAACTTTAGTAAGCAAAATTTAGATTCATTCCGCCTAATTAATTTTAAAGAATTACGGGATTTTGTTTTCTCTTTGCCGAATAAAGGAAGTCCAGATGATATAACATCAGAATTTTTAAAAAATACTTATGATAATATTGAAAAACCTCTTTTAAATCTAATAAACACTTCTTTAGAAATTGGTAAGGTGCCATCATTATTGAACATCTCTAGGGTTATTCCAATCCAAAAAATCAGGGGTTCGATCAGGGCTGATGATTTAAGACCGATAAATATGCTAGTCACGGTTGAAAAAATTTTGGAAAGGGTCGTATATAGTCAGTTGGTAGAATTCATAACGGCAAATAACATTTTAATTGCTAATCAGTCAGGATTTCGTAAAGGTCAAAGTTGTGAAACTGCAATACAGAACATACTGTATGATTGGAAACATCTGATGGATGATAACTACGCTATAGGGGCAGTATTTCTTGATCTACAACGCGCGTTTGAAACGTTAGATAGGCAGTTACTGATAGAAAAATTACAGGGGTATGGTATAATTAATCAAGCACTAAATTGGCTTACGGAGTATCTGGAAAACAGGAAGCAGGTAACTAAGATTGATAATAGTATATCAAGGGAAATATTAAGTAATAACGGTGTACCACAGGGAAGCACTCTTGGTCCGCTTATATTTTTGTTATATATTAATGACATAACTAAAATAATTAAAACTTGTTCAATACATTTATTTGCGGACGATACGTTAGTTTACTTCTATTCGAAAGATCTAAATCACTTAATAAACACCATTAATTTAGAACTGAATCAACTTAACAAATGGTTCAGTATAAATTCACTTAAGCTAAATACTAAAAAAACCAAGTTTATGTTAATTGGTAATAGTAAACATCAGGGTGAATTTCAGAAAAGTAAACCGAGTGTGAAAATAGGCGATAATAATATTGAGGTTGTAGAGAAAATTAAATATCTTGGATTTATTGTTGATAACAAGCTTAATTTTAAAGAGCATATTATGTCCATTATTGACAAAATAACAAAAAATACAAATTTTTTATCTAGGGTGTCAACATCTCTGTCGCAGTGGGCAAAAGTTACAGTCTATAATACTTTGGTCTTGCCCCATCTAGTTTTTAGTTCATCTATGTTATATCTGGCAAATAAAAATGAAATTAACAGACTTCAGATATTACAAAACAGGGCGATGCGGATAATTCTTTGCGAAAGAAGGGATACACCAATAAGAAGTATGTTGGAAAGACTAAATTGGCTCCCAATAGAAAAATTTCTCGAATTCCAAGCATTGGTTCTTATCTTTAAGATTAAAAATGGGATGACTCCCAATTATCTGACTGAAAAACTTATCACGAATGTGTCGATTCACTCGTACCCAACAAGAAACAAAAATAACTTTCGCGTAACAACAAAGAGCAAAAGTAGCTCGGAAAAGTCAGTGTACCATAAAGGTTTAATTAGTTTTAATTCATTACCAACAAATATTAAAGATGGAAGATACCTTAACTTATTTAAAAATCAATTGAAACAGCACTTGAAGAGAGAGGGAGAATGATGCAGGCTGTGTTTGACTGCAATATGTGAATGTGCGTAACGTTTAAATATGTGCCATAAACGGTCGAATATAGGATGTAAGACTGTCAATTGTTATGGAATGTGTAAAGGATTGTTATTTTGTTGAATGTGTATGTATATTTCATGACCATGTTTTTTTGAATCCATACTTGTTGACCATTGTTTGTATTTATAAATGTAATGTTTATTATTGTGAGATTTATTGTGGAATTTTATTGTTTGTGTATTGGTGCTAAATAAAGGAATTAATAAGCAGCCAATATAAGTAGGGGCATACGTATGCTTATGGATGCTCTTCACTAGCCCAAATCTTTCGAATTCGGCGCGATAAAAGCAAAAGCATTTTTTGCTGGCGGTCTTTTGATCTCAGCGTTCATCGCTCATATTTAATCAATAAGGAATATGCACATATTTGTTTTATTTCATAAATCGTTTAAGGAAGTCATAACAAACCCAAAAAAAATATTTTGAAGAAAATCACTAGGATAATTTAGCTACAAAAAATGTTTACTTTTCGGTATAATTTATTATAATTTAAAAAGCAGTCATTTGTCCTTAGGGGAAAGTGACGTCAGGACGTCAGGAGATCAGCAAAAATTTACAGGTTAACGTAAAGCTTAACTTCGTCGAACAGGTTTGATTTTCTCGGAAACAGTCAGAGGGAGAGAAATCGAATTTCTTGGGTTGACAGAGGAATAGTTCAACTAGCTTCGGTAAAAAATTCAGTTACACAGGATGTTTGGTTTCGGTACTATTAAATGTGAAAGTCGAAATTTCCGCGATTTCCGTTGAAATCGGGTACCGGTCGCAAATATGAATTAATTCGATGTAAATTTTCGGAAATTGTAGGAGACCAGGAGCTTCAGAACTCCACTGAAGCTGGCGAGGATCAGAAAATGGCAAGTAATTCTTTTGAATTTTCTTGGGTCGAAAAATGCCATTTCCATACCCCTCTTTGATACCTAATAACTCGAAAACAATACATAAGATCGAAAAACGGACTCATAAGTGAAACTTTAAAATCTCAAATACTTTTTTTGCAATACATTTACCTAAACCTAAAATCACGGGAAAATGGAAATATGTGGAAAAAACTGGAAATTTAGATTTTTGACCCAAATATTTCACGATTTTTAATTTTTTGTGGGGTTAAAATGGTTCAAATTAAAATCCCATATACGTCATCGGAAAGAGCTCGTCGAAGTATATGATATCCATATTTTTTAGTTTCTTCATTCTCTATAGGAAGGGAGCATTCGCTGATTAAATTTAGATTTTTTAACTTTTTTTTGCCCTCGACATCGGAACATTTGAATCACTCCGTTTTTTTCCTAAGTTTTTCCCAATTTCTCAGCACTATCTTATAAAGGGATAATCACACTTTAAAATTAATAAGGAATGGGTCATCCAGGAGCGTATTTAAGGGGTAAAATTGGATTTTCTTGATTTTTTCCGACAAATCCTATTTTTAACCGACATTATTCCACACTATTTATCCTATTTGGTGATTCTTTCTGGGTTTATTTTATCCGCTAATTATCTAGAAATACCTCCCACTAATTTAAATCGCTTATTGTTTCGGTAAAGTTATAAATAAATAGGTTTATTTGCAGGGGGGACATCTAAAACTTGAAAATTTGTGAATTTCCGAAGATTGCCATGAAAATAACGAATTGCTGTTTATTTACTCGAAATTATTAAGATGATATGTCAAAATTTCGCAGAAATGCCAATTTTTGTTGCAAAATTGAAAGGTCCCTGGACCGATTTCGGCTTGAAGTATACATGAATAAGATTTTAGGATCCTTCTACTTTAAGGGCAGGGATATTTCATTGGATGAGTTACGCATTAAATACCATTTTTATTCAGTTGTCGATGACTCTACAACACTGGAATTCGCCATATACTCATGATGAGTCATAAGTTCAGTTTTGACGACACAGCCAATGGGATCACGTTTTACAAGTTTCGAAATTCGCGCGAAAATTTGCAGTTTTAAATCCGTTTTTTTTTGTTAATAAAGACCAAAATAAATGAATAACAGCAACCGTCATAAACATTTAATTTATGTAGAGAATATAAAAAATATATTTCAGATTTCTTTTGGGTTATATGCATATTCCCTATTAAATATGAGCTCGGCATAGTAGCAGCTCAAACGGCACTTTGATAAACCGGCTGCAGCGAACGCATTTCATATTGACATTTCGCATTGGCGACCCTTTTTGTATACTACTGTATGTATAATAATTATTACCTAATATAATATGATAAATAAACTTGGCAACTTTTGGTCTGTTACCAGAAGCGTCGATGTCGCAAATAAGTACATGCGTATACGGTATTTGACAAAAATAATTTATTTCATGGGAGTTGCCCTGATTGTGTGAAACAAAAAAACAAACGGTTAAGTGCGAGTTCGACTCGCGCACAGAGAGTTCCGTACCATATACAATAATGTAAATTTGTCACAGAACGCAAAATTCTCAATACTTATGGCATCGATTCTAACTAGTCTAGTCACTTGCTTATAGCGCTGTAAATCCCCCGCCTGCCAGGGGCGGATGGGCCGGCTGGGACTTTGGGAAATTTCCCGAAGGGCCGCATGCCTTTGGCCCGGAACGGGTCGGCGGTCCCGTCCTGGATGATGGTGGTGAAAACAACGAACGCCGTGCGCGCGCAGCCGAGCCGGTCGCCGGCCCTGCGACTGTATTGCAGTGGCCAGGTGAAGCAAACTTTCACCTAAAATATTGCAGTAAAAATACTAAACAGTAAACTCAATCATTCATTAAATTTTCTCCTATAGTATTATGATCATTAATAATTATATTTCTTATTTACATTCACATTTCACAATTTATTATAACAAGATACCTTAAAAATTCCGCGCTCCAACCCTGTTGTTTTTAGTCGCTCCGCCACACTATGTGATGTGAGTAAAGCAGAATTCAGTGTCGGTGTAAATTTGCTTGCTCGGTACGCCCGATCGAGTCCCTCTGTCTTCGTCTCGAGCGTTGGCGTCCGAGTCGTGTGAGAGAGGTCATTCACTCCGTCATGAAGCAGAAATTTTAGTTAGGTTAATACTGCGACTTCGCAATGTTCAGATTAATTCTGTGTTTTTAGAACAACGTCGGCTTTTCGCGATTATATTTTTGAACTGACATGTGGATAATGTGTTTTATTTAATAATTTATAATACTAAAAACAATAAATTATTACACAATGGTGAATGCGCAAAAAATTTTCAGCGGCGCTTTTCACCTCATGTTATTGTTTTGCTTTACTGTTACAGATGACCACGAGCCGTCACTGCTGTTGTGTTTAATCAATGGTGTAATAATTTGCTATGACCAGTGATGGTAGGCTTTTAAAAACAATTTCCCTAGCGTGAACTGTCAAATTTCCCTAAATCTCCTTACGGTGACTTGATACGTACATTAATTAAAATCACCGTTAAATTTTTGAAGTTTCAGGCCACCTGTCGTTGCTATTGGTGATTAAAATTAAGAACGTTACGTCCGTATCGGCCGATTTTCTATCTACCACAGTGCAGTGGGGAATGTTGTCGTTTCGTCTTTGTCTTCATTGTTGTGTTCTTTGGGATCTTTATTAATTTGTTGTCTAGTAGGCCGTTTCTGCCGACTGAAAATCAGCTGTTTGCAGCTGTGACAAAGATATTTGGCTTAATTTAAGTTGCAAATTTATTACAAATATAGTATCAATTAGCCAATATAACCAATTCTCCTAAAAACAAGTCAATTTACCAGTAGTTGCGTTTTATTTGCCACTTGTTTTAGCTGAGCTGAGTTAGTCAGAGGGACAGTATGGTATACTTGATGGAGCCAAAGAAATTCAAAGAAACATCTCAGCTCAGCTAAGACAAGTGACAAATAAAACACCACTAATGTTGCCTCCTGCCACACGGATAATATAAGTACAGCAAGAGTTTATTTTTAGGGATGGTCGGCTATATCAATTTCATTGGTAATATTAAATTAAAATTAAAATTTTCCGCAGAAAACTGGAATTGCTAAATTTCTGCCACTTTTTCCCTACAAAACCATTCTTCGACGATTTTTCCCTACGAATAGGGAGTTTCCCTACGTGTTAACATCGCTGACTATGACTGCTATCCTCGAATGCTTGGACGTGGTCAACACGAATCACAATCTACCGATAGAACCGGTATTCAATCATTGATTTGTAATACATGGATCAGCGAACAGTAATCGCGAAAGTGGCAAATTTCTGGCTTTGCGCATATAAACAAAGCTGATCGGCCATGGGCATGCGCACTGCAAATTTGTCATCTGTGATGGACAGGACGCGTCGATCCGACTCTGATTGTTTTCCAGCTGGTTATGACAAACGTTTAGCAGATGACAACAAGCGAGTTGTGCGCATGCCCCTCGCCGATCTGGCTCGAGAAATATGACCGGTGGCCGTGCGTACAAACACAATATTTCACCCTGGTAACTTAGCTTTTGTTTGCGCACGCTGTCAGGTGTAGGGGTCTATATTTACCAGCAAAGTCCGTTTCATCGTCATACTTAAGTTTGCCTAGGTAAACCGCACATTGCCGGGACGTTTTCGGCAATGTCCGAAATTGTTCTCTATTTCGGAGTAGGCCTAGAATGTAACCCGGCAAACTTGGGTTTGCCAAACACATTTTAGGAAAAGTCCGAAATATGTTCTTACCTTTATGTTGTATCATGATAATTGGTATACTAGTGATGCTAAGCCTGTGTATAACATGATTTCATCGTATTTCATTAAGTTAAATATACCTTCATAATATACTTATTAAACTTTTTTTATTAAATGATAATAACAAACCTGAGCAAACCCGATCCAGTTAGACGAATAGACAAACACTCAAAGCAGGCCGCGCATTGAATTGACTCGGCTCGGTAAGTTTCATTCGGAATGCTGACAGTCAAAGCGCATTGATTCGGCTATCGGTTCTTTAAAATAGCTGCAACTATTGTGATCGACGTAGTATCGTATCAGACGTTTTTTCGCTATTTTCTCCTAACCATTCTCCTTCCGCACATTGTCGTGATTGTTCGGGTCGTACAAAAAAACAAAAACGAACGTTTACTATCAAAACTTCGTCCGCCATTGCACACCTATCTCTTCCGCTTGCGCCTCAATACGAGAAGTACTCGCACACAGTCGGACATTTCGTCAATTTCTGCTCTGATTTCGATTTGGTCGTTCCGAGCGGGCGAAACCGATTTAATGCGCTCCTCTTCATATAATTTCATGTAGACCAAACATTTTGACTGTGCCGTGCCGTGCCGAGCCGAGCCGAGTCGATTCAATGCGCGCCCTGCTTAAGGCTGCAATTACCGACCACACCCATTTATTGCCAACTAAATTTTGTTTTAGTACAATGTTTACTTTATTTTTCTTTTGTATGGATATTGTCACAATATTAACCGTAGATTCATATTCTATAGGTATTTTTAGCGTATTATCAAGATATTTTATGATTTATTTTAGGAAAATAATATTTAAAAAGAATATTGGGGTCCTAGTCTCAGAAAAAAAGTCACCATAGATCTTTTAAAATATTAATCTTTTGAATGAAATCATTATACAGGTTGAAACTTTAAATAATTAACTAAAAATTGCTTGCAGGATATTAATCTATATTTAATATACTTATAATTTTATTGTTAAAAATTTTAAAGCCGAAAAACCATGATAAAATGAAATTAAGTTGGCCACCATGGACGCGATCGGAACATGCCACCTTAAACAATCAATGCAGTGAGTGTTTACCTGCGACGTATTACAAACAGACTATAACTTGTTACGACTAGAAAATGAACAGCGACGTAACGGTCACAAATTTATTATTTCAGACTTTTCCTAAAACGTGTTTGGCAAACCTAAGTTTGAAGGGGTTACATTCTAGGCAAACTCCGAAATAGAGAACAATTTCGGACTTTGCCGAAAACCTCCCGGCAATGTGCGGTTTACCTAGGCAAACTTAAGTATGACGATGAAACGGACTTTGCCGGTAACATATAGACCGTCGGAACGGCGGTCTGTAATAATTACACACAAATTACACTATAATCAAAAATCGGTCAAGTGCAAGCTACACTTGCACAATTAGTGTTCCGTGCCATCAGCCCCCTACTTAACCTGAGCAAACTTCGGCCGCCCGACCTCCGTACATCTGTCGCGCTAACCGCCGCCTACGGCACCAACGCTGTATCACATCGCGTATGCGCGGAGCTAAGTGGGCCAAATCAAAAATTTTTAAAAATGTGTAAAAACAAAAGTTGTTCCTTATATCGTGAGAAATATTTTCTGTTAATAAACTTTTTCTCTAAAAGCAATGGTTCAGCTGTTATAAGGAAATAAACAATTAAATTGTCCATAACAATTGACAGCGCCAGAATTTTTCAATCCTGAAAATTTTCGCTCAATCTACCCATAATTCTCAATGTTCATGAATTTTTTCAGATTTTTCTGAGCGATCCTTCTGGTGATGGGGGGATTGGGGTCAGCAATTTTTAAGGGTATTTCCCGAAAAATGTTTAACAAAATGCAATAAAAAAATACATCATATATATCGTTGATTTTGTGCTTCAGCTTTCATTTGACAGCGATCACACTGAAATTTTTTTTCCATTGTCCAATTTACCTCAAGAAATTAACCCCCAGAATCAAAATTTAACTTTTTATATTTAATATCGCCTGTGACGGACGGACGGACTGACACCGAAGTGATTCCATAAGTGTACCGTTTCACGGAACACTAAAAACAAAATCTATGTAAACAACAAATTTAATATATTCTGGTTATATCACAGATAAACTGCATGAGTAAAGCTTGTCGCCCACTTATCCGGTACAGCACGGCAGAGCACAGACCGGTGCTGCCCGCCGCCGGCAGGCGACGTATAGTAGCATCGCCGCGCTGGGCTGTGCTGTGCCAGACTAGTGGGCGGGCGTCCATTGAATTGAATTGTTTCAATTCTATCCGGATTTTGACGGGACGGACTGTGCTGTGCTGTGACGAATACGTGGGCGACAAGCTTAACTAAATATACACTCGAGGCCGTTCTTAAATTTATTCTTGTTGCTCGTTTTTTGACAGGCATGTTACTTATTGTTGTAAATAATACGATTGATCATATGACTGTTAAAAATCCCTAGCAAAAGATATAAAGAATTGAATTTAAGATCTTAGCGCGAAACAGCGACATGTTCTTTAGAAAATATCTGACGCCACTTGTAGGCGCTGGCAAATGGCTGTTTTTTAAATGGTAATAAATTACAGTAAATTTTCTTCAAAATAACATTTGTGGGTTTGTAATTGCTTGAATAACTTATGCAATAAAAAATACAGGCATATTCCCTATTTCTCTTTTTGAACAATAGCCTCTAAATTTGACCTCTATTTCATATTTAGAGTTCGTGTGTCCAGTAGTGGCATAAAATAACTATGGAACTATTGGCTTCCTTGCTGTGGACAACACAATTATTATGAAAATTATGTATTAATGAATACTAACTAAAATGCCCAAAAGAAAAATGCCGTTTATACATTTCTTGTTCCAATAAAAGTAGTCAAGTAAGCTTTTATACCAGAAGCTACTGGTTATTTTAATTGATTCACTTGATGTATTTTAAACATTTAAGGTCAATGTTAATTGCCAGTTAATCAAGTAATAATGATTACCTATTGATACTCTTTTAATAAAAAGATTACTGACCCTTTGGTAACATAGGATGGTTTAAAGTTGTGGAATGTATGTAACTCTTTAAAACCACATGGGATTCGTAGCAAAAAAGACGAAGCAAGGAAATTATTTGATTCTTTTTCTATCCTCTGTCAGTACAAGTCTACATTATTTCTGTGGGGATGGAAACGATCGGATGCAGCTCTATCCACTTAAGTCGTTATATACACGGTCGCTATTGAAGTTACAATCAGATACAGTGTTTCAACTTAGCCCTGTTTCAAAAAAGATTTGAACTGAATTGTATCGGATGGAATGGAGTTTTTCTATGGTAAACACTGACCACGTTTCTAATGCAAAATGTCGATCTACTTCCATCCGATTGGATGGAAGTATACATAGTACATAAAATACCTATTTATAGTCTATTTTCACAGAGGAGCGTCCAATCTATTTTTTAGATGCTCTAAAATCAAATGGGGAAACAGCATAAAAAATAGATATATTATTATTTTATTTTAAACATAAACACAAAATCGCGAAACTAATGAACACTATTCTTTCACAAAACAACAGAGAACACAAGTTACAATTAATTACTTACAAAAATAATTAAATTTTAAAAACAACACATGAAAATATTATGTTTATCCTCGTAAAGAAGAATATCTGTTAAAGTCTTTAACTGTTATTTGACTCTGTTATTCCAATTCCGCTTCTATCGCGGAAAATAACTTTTCTATCCACTTCGGTCAGTTCAAATCATAAACATTATAAAATTAACTTGAACTAGCGTATGCGATCGGGAATTGAATGGGCTTGTTCAGCCATTTCGCGTATTTAATAAATATGTTAATGATATTGCACAATCGGTTAATTCAAACACGCACGCACAAAATTACATCGGTTGGACGGATAATAAAATATTAAGGTTTAAAATTCGATCAAATGCAAAACATTCAGTTTCCCGCTTGACGGCATCCTACAAAAAACAACTGAACGTAGTAGGCAATGTGACAAATCAAACATTCGGCCTCGTAGGCCGCTTTAGTACTGACAGGGAATGCTTATATTTTGCGTAACTTTTGTAGAATTTTTTAATCTTCAACTTTAATTTAATTTTAAAACTTTTTCGGAGTGCCTAAGTGCTTTTAAATATAACAAATTACAACAGAAATAATAGTAAAACCCAAAAATAATTGTAAAATAACAACCTCAGCGTGTAGTAGTTTTTTGCTTCTGTCATTCGGTGAATTATGGTTGGTATTTCTTTGATACCCATGCGTAAATATTCTTTTTAGGTCATAAAATATTATGCGTTGACAGTTCTCTTCATATTTATACTCAATAGTTCAGTATAAATTTCGAATATTACAACTAGGATTGCAACCCGTCCCGGTTTCGCCGGGATTGTCCCGGAAATGGACACCGCGTCTCGGCTTTAAAAAATTATTGCCCAGGACCTGGGATTATCGGATATATAAACCATGTACGAAAAATAAATCCAGAATTCAAATAAACATTGGTCCTAGACGGATGTTGTTGAAAAGAAGTGTTTGTTAAAAATTGTCCAATTCGGTTAGTTTAAATATGACAAAACTTCGGTTGAAGCACTTTTTCTCCGCTGACCTCTGGCAACGAAATTATCTCCACCACTAAAGGGAAAGCTGAACCATTTGCCAAACAGTTCGCTGCCAATTCCACCGTAATTCCTCCTGCCAATTTCGCTCTTTCAACCTCTACGTCTGTACCCCACAAAATGGCCGACATAATACTTGAGGTCAAACAAGTTCAAAAAATTCTTCTATTCCTTGACACCAAAAAGTTCTCCGGTCTGGATGGTATACCCACAATAAATTGTTATAAGAAATCCGCTCCAGAACTTGCACTCATCTTAAGTCGTCATCTCCTATGACAAGTGTATCTTCCCAGATAGCTGGAAGACTGCTGGCGTGCAGCTTGTCCCGAAAAAAGGTTCCAAGTTCCTTCCATCCAATTAAAGACCTATCTCTCTTCTCTCTGTTGTCAGCAAAGTTATGGAGAAAGCGATCAATTAGCAAATTCTAAAATATCTAGAAAAACACAAAATCATCCATGGCATACAGTACGGATGTCGTCACCAAAGATCTATAGCCGATTTCCTCAGCTTTGTCACACATAACTGGAATAAATTACTCGAATCTCATGGCGAATCTAAGATTGTTGCTCTTGATATTTCCAAGGCCTTTGACTAAGTATGGCATGCCGCACTCCTCAACAAACTACCTTCTTACGGCCTTCCTCCCAAACTATGTACCTGGATCGCACGGTGATCAATTTGCTTTCTTTAGGAGGACAAAATTATTATTCGCTTCATTGTAGCATTATGCGAATTATTAGCTTTTTGTACTAAGAAATTTAATAAAATGTGATTATTTATACAATTGTAGACCCAAAATCTCCGAAATAGTTAAACTTTTGTAAGGTAATATTTATTATTATTATCAAAAATCTTTAAAAAATATTTAAAACAAGAAGTAAGAGGAAGCAAAAATATATCACTAGTTTTAGAGGACAATTGGCTGTGAAACTTGGTGAAACTTTTTGTAAAACTTAAGCGCTAGTCCGTTTCTACACAAGCGATTAAAATTTAGGTATTATGTAACTTAGGGGCACTCTCTAGGTACCAGAATGAGTCTAATTTATAGCTGAAAGCACAAACCTATAACACAGAACTATACTATTAACCTGCTGTACACACAAGACTGGCTATCGGTAGAACAGGCCACGACTAAGTAAGCACTTTACGGTAATAATGCTATTTATGACCTTGATCGCATCAAATGTGTTGAGTCTAGCCAAGTTATTTTTGTCATTTATCAATTACTGTTTCATTAGATTACACCGTACGCTATTTGTTCCCTGTAACAAGACTGGTTGTGAATTTTGTCTTCGTAATTATAGGAAATTGATCACAGTGGATCGGTACCTTCCTCTCGAATCGGCGCATATTTGTCGTGGTGAACGGCCAGTCATCTAACTTACATCCTGTCAATGCTGGCGTACCCAAAGGTTCAGTCCTGGCACCAACCCTTTCTTCTTCACATTAATGACCTGCTCTCTTCAACTACCAATCCCATCCACAGTTATACTGACGATAGTACTCTTCGCTCCAACATTCATTTTTTCAGTCAAGTCTTGAATCAAGAGCAGGATAATAGGCTCAAATCTATGCACCTATTCCTTTCTCAAGATCTTCAATTAATCCTAGACTGGCGTGCAAAGAACCTTGTTCAGTTCAACGCCTCCAATAACCAGTCTTGCTCCCTGTCACGCAAAAAAATCGGCAAAAATTATCCCATACACATGAATGGCAAAGTCCTACAGAACAGTGAAACGTTTGATCTTGTTGACATCGCTTCGCACATGATCTTAGCTAGACAAGGATATTACTTCAGTAGGCGAATTGGCAGCTAAAGAACTTGGTTTTCTCTTTCGAGCCAGAAAATACTTCTCCCCTTCCAATTTACACACTCTTTATGTCTCCCAAATAAGACCTAACCTGGGGAACTGTTTCCACATCTGGGAAGGGGCATCACCCTCGACACTTAACATCCTTCATTCTATCCAAAAGAAAGCCACTCGACTGATGATGACCCAGTCATTACAAGAAAACTCCCTTATCTCGCTCATCGCCGCGCTGTTGGCAATTTATCCGAATTCTACCAGTACTTCCACGGATTTTGCTCTGAACAATTAGCCGCTCTAATTCCCCCCTTGACTGTTCCTAACAGAACAACAAGAGGCACGTCACGTATGCATCCCTTTACTGTCCAGCTACAAAAGCCTAGAACATCCCACTTCTCTCGCTCATTCATACCTAGGGTCTCCAGATTATGGGACAAATTGCCTTCAGATATTTTCCCTTCCAACCTCCAATCCTTTAAATCCCGTGTGAACTGACTTCATTTCCCTTCTCTTCAGACACCTACGGTACGTTAGTACTTAGGCTTGAAGTCTACGTGGGCTGTCTCAGATTATAAATAGCATAGATAGAAAAAGCATAGAAAGATAAAGCGATAAGAGAAGAAAATACAAATTAACAGCTGTGATATTAAAAAAACAATTTAAAAAAATCTACCCTGCGTGGTCCATACACAAACATTTTTTAAACCAATACCTACCTATTTCTTTCGTGGGTCTAAAACATCTTCCGATATTTCGCTTTTAGTTAATCGTGCAACTCACACGAAGCATCTTTGGAGATCTTCACTTGCTAAATTAAAACATAATCTCTGCAGGCGCTCCATGCAACGGAAAACAAAACGTCGAAAAGTTACAACCACTGGCAATTGCCATTCTCACTGGACAAAGTATCGTTATCTTAATAGATTTATTGAATGGACTTTTTTTTGTTCAACCCTTCGACAACAATCCTACTCCCCCCTAAATGGATGAGATTTGTAAGAAATTTTTAAATTTAGTTATACGAGAAACCTTTTTTTCCACTTTGCCCCCTCCCTCTAGAATACTTTTTTAGATAAGCCTTTGGTGCTAAATATGGTTCCAAACCACAGAGTCCTAGTTTGGTATCGCCAAAAGGTGGCAACCCTAATTACAACGTTTTTTTTTTTATAATTTAGTTTGATAACCTCGATGACCAACCCGAAAACTTTTTCCTAAATTTCGGTCGCTCATCGTAGAACTACTTCAACAGAGGCCATTTCCCGGTTTAATAATAATGAGCGATGTTTGATCGCTGTTTTGAGGGCAAATTTAATTAAAAAAAATTCAAATTTTTTGAGGATAATTTTTTCTAATAGAGCTCTTTTGTATTATGAAAAAAAAATAGCTGGATAAGCCCGTTAGAACTGTTTTCAATACAATTTTCAAGTGTGCAGTTGCATCGGATGCGTTTGATAGCTTCGAAACGTCCCGTTGGAAACGTTGTTGTAACTGAAGCAATGAGGACTGATTACATTTAACACGAGGAGGCAATGCTAGACTCCTTTCCACTACACTTATGCATAAGGAGGGAAGCATTAACAAGTGTCTTAAGAGTTACCCAAACAACAACAGTCCGAACATGTGACTGGTCACCTCAAAATACTAAAAGACGTCCAGTTGAAGGACATGACCAAACAAACTGATTCAATGCCAAGAGTGTGGGACTTTCAACGCTCTTTTCAAGACCGTCAAAGTGTGAGCGAAAAAATATCGCAATTTAAAACAGGTTCACTAGTGACTAGTGTGATACACAGATGGACCAAATATGGCACAGGGGGTGGAAGCGGGAGTATTTGGACCAAAATGCCGAATTTCAAAGCCTCTGGGTAAAGCACCTTTCATCTTTCAAGCAGAAATACGTGCAATAGATTTATATGCAAAAATTTACATTTTATCAAATAGCCAGGCAGCTATAAAGGCATTAGCTTCATCGACAGTAATAAAAGTGAACAGGCCTTATAACTTTTTTATTTTTAAAGATGGAAAAATGTTAAGTATGAAAGTTTTGGGGACTTTTATCACTCATATATCTCATCAGCAAAACAATAGAGCGTCGAATAAAAAAAATTGTATAAAACATCGACTTTCTCGCTTATTTTCAATTGGATGGTATGATTTTTATCATATTTTTGGATTCTAGGAGAAGTTCTAGACATATTTTGTATAACATACCCTATGCGGTTTTTCGATCGTTTTTGAATTAAAAATTATTTCGCATAAATATACTTTAAACGTAATTATCCAGGTTACGAACTACCTGCTACCTTTTTAAATTTTCTTTGTAGATAAGTAAAAGTTAATGTCAAGGTTGACAATAATATTTTAGTTACCGTCAATTTATAAGTTTATTTTTATGCAAAATGAGTTATTCTATTAATGAGAGATACAAAATGTTAAAATTATATTTAAAAAATTACAATAATGTTAGAGCGGCCCAAAGACAATATAAAGAAAGTATTGAAGAGAGACAAATAACTCCCTCATTAAACACCATAATAAAATCAAATAGAAGATTAGAAAAAAGAGAAATTCTGGGCAATAGAAAAAGAAGAAGAGAAAGAAATGAAGAAAGGGCCTTGCGATTTTATTAGATTTTCAAGAGAATCCAAAAAATCAATTCCCGATTGTGTGCGTTATCTCAGATATGGAAGGAAAGATAAAATGTTGACTTATGGGAACAGTTGAAAGAACGTTCAAAGTATTTTAAGTATAGGCCATATAAAATTTATTATATATTTATATTCAATCAACGTTTGGTGTGGGATACTACAAAATACAATTCTAGGACCATTACTTTTTCGGGGAGCATTACTTGGCCAGCGCTATCTTAATTTTTTAGAAAATGAAATCGAAGATATTCTCGACGAATTGCCACTTGAAGAGCAGAGCGCCCCCCCATAATATAAGAAAATTTAAAAAGGTAGCAGGTATTTCGTTCACAACCTGGATAGATGCGTTTAAAGTATATTTATGCGAAATCATTTTTAATTTGAAATATTTCAAAAACGATTGAAAAACCGCATAGGGTATATATGACTCGAACTTCTCCTAGAATCCAAAAATATGATCAAAATCATACCATCCAATTTAAAATAAGCTAGAAAATCGATGTTTTATACTACATTTTTTTATTCGATGATAAGTTGTTTTGCTGATAAGATATATGAATAATCCACAAAAATCCTTAAACCGTAAGACGTCACGGTGATGTGACGTCTGACGGTTGACAACTGTGTGCTCTGATGCTCGTCGCTAGATTGTTAATAAAACCAAATTGTCTTGTAAAACAGAACTGAGACTGAGTTTGATTCGTGCCTCGGCATCCCAGGACATCGCGGAAGTGTGGATAGTGGAAAGTGTTTCCAAATTGTGAAAATTTAAACACTTTTGTAAAATGAGAAATTGTCAGTGTTTCCCGCTAAGATTGCAGATCTGACGTTTGGGAGAAGTGAGGTTGGGTTGAGTCTTTCGGAAAATTGAGACTTTGCTACGCCCGGGCGCACCAGGCGGTTTCATATTGTTGAAATTCCCATCCGCTCTGGGGGATTACGACCTTTGTTTACATTTGAATGTTTGACGTCTGTGTTACTGAGGTTGTGTTTATTTCGTTAAACTGCGTTTTTAAAAATGAGCGAAAGTGAGGCGGAGGAAGATGTGAATTGCAGAGTGTGTACTGAATTTGTGACAGAGAATGATCAAGGGGTCTTTTGTGACGGTGAATGCCAGTCATGGTATCACATAGGCTGCGTAAATATTTCAGAGAAACAATACAAAAATATTACCAATGAGACACCCAAAATACTGCTCTGGATGTGCGCAACATGCAGAACAAAGTTAAAGGATCTAGTGCAAAGGAAAAAAACTGATAAAATGTTGGTTGATAAAATAAAAAGTGTAGAAGACAAAATTGATATTTTGACAGACAAATTGGAAAATAAGGAGCCAGAAGAAACCTATACAGGGATGGTAAGCAAAAGGAAAACCATACCCATCATACTACCACATAATTTGCCTGGTATTTTGATAAAACCCTGGACAAACCAAGACTCAAAACAAACTATACGCGTTTTGGAAAATGAACTAAACCTGATCTTCTTGGAGTCCGTGTAAAACAAAGAAAAGAACTTTCTGATGGAAAAGTCATGTTAAATTTTCCATCATCACAGGATTTTGAAAGAATGAAGAGTGCCGCCTGTACCAAACTGAAAAGTGGCTATGTAATTGTAGACACAACACTTAGAAACCCCAAAATTAAGATTCCAGGTATTCCCTTAACGGGCACCGAGGAAGAACTTGAACAACTTATTCGAAATCAAAACTCCTTTATTGAAAGCAATGATCTCTTTAAGGTGAAATATGTTAAGAGTTTTAAGGACAAACAAATCAAAACCGTGTTTGCTGAATGTTCCCCAAAAGTGTTTCGGAGACTTATGTTTCTTGGAAAGGTGTATGTGGGATGGGACAGGTACTCTGTCTTTGAGGATGTAACTGTCCAAAGGTGTTACAACTGTCAACATTTCCACCACAAGGGTGTAAATTGTAATAATAAGAAAGCATGTAAAAAATGCTCAGAGGAGCATGATTTTAAAGAATGTAAAAAAACAACTTTTAAATGTATAAACTGCGTGCGCGGAAACCAAAAGTATGGTACAAAGTATGCAACCAACCATGATTCTGGTGACTGGAACTGTCCTGGCTGCCAATATTGTCTACGAATGGTAAAGTCCAAGGTTAATTATGGCTAACCAGGAAATGCAAGTTCTGGATATTATTCACGAAGAACAGAATAAAAGTCTACGGGTAGAACCAAAGTCAAAACAATATAGTTACTAGTGCAATGCATTTAAATATCCGCGGCATTAAAACAAATTTTGATGAATTAGTCTTCTTGGAAACATACAATCTGACTTTTGACATTATAATTTTAAGTGAATGCTTTCTTGAAAGCGTTGCTCAAATTAGCATACCCCGTTATGACACCTTTTATAATGAGGCTGGCTATAATTCTTTTGATGGTCTGGTGGTCTTTACTAAAAAAAACTATAACCCTAAATTTGAAAACTATAAACTACCAGTATCAGGCATACCTATAACCAGGATTTTGCTGAATGTTCATAACACCGATTGCTGCTTTTATACAGTATATAGATCTCCATCTTCTAGCATAAGAGTTTTTCTGGATGAACTTGATGTATCTCAGATCAAAAAATTGTACCCAATTCGATATCTTTCTGGGGGATTTAAATGTAAACATCCTTGATAAGGATGATCTAAATGATATAAAGTACGAATCCATTCTGATTTCAAGCGGGTTTGAGGCTTGGTGCCGGGATGTTACTAGGGAGACATCTGGAACGTGCCTTGACCATCTATTTTTGCGCAGCAAAATGAAAATAGATGCTAGAAAAATAAATTCTTTTATCGTTCTTCACGAAATAACAGATCACTGGCCAGTGACACTTTATGTTACTGAAAATGTGGTTGAAGGCAGTAATATCAGTAACCCTGAATTTTACAAAAATATTGATTATAAGATGAGAGCCAGGGCAGAGTCGGTAGACTGGCGGAATATTCTAGATTTTGCTCAGCCCGAGGAGGCCACTGAACTCTTAATAAAAAACATCAAGGACATTACTAGCGCATCGGAATATTTCATAAAATGTAAAAATAATTATAGGAAAATTAAACTGTGGATATCCAACTCTATAATTAGATCTATAAAACACAGAGAACGCATAAAAAAGTGCTTGTTTAGAAATCCCACTGATCAAAAAAAGAAGAGAATATATACAGTATAGAAATAGGCTAAATAAAATAATAAAATATACTAAAAATGCTTACTATGCAAATAAATTAAACGAGACCTCGGGAGGCATGAAAAAAATGTACCAGTTTATCAATGAAGCTAGTAACGAATTTAAAACAAATCCCAACATTACACAAATCAAAATTAATAATCAAATTGTAACCGATGCAAAAAATATCTCTCAAACTTTTAATGATTTTTTTTATAAATGTTGGAAAAACAATATCAGAGGCAATTGACAGACCAACACAAGTATTTACTTTTCAGCTGACTACCCTATCATCAATGTTCTTGAGGTTTACAAATAAAAATGAAGTAATCATGCTCATAAATAGGCTAAAAAATAACTGCTCCCCGGGCTGTGACGGAATATTTGCCAAGACACTGAAGTTTTTACATGAATACATCTCACTTCCACTTGATCATATAATAAATTTACTTTTTAAAAGTGGAAGGGTTCCGTACCATTTTAAAGCCTCTGTAGATACCCCAATATATAAATCTGGTGACAAAAATGAAATATAACAGGCCAATAAGTGTAATATCTAATGTTGCCAAACTGTTTGAGAAGTGTCTGAAGATCCGTCTTGTGGATTATTTGAATAGTAGTAGAAGTATATCAGAAAACCAGTTTGGATTCAGAAGGGGGATTGGTACTGTGAATGCAATGTTTGAAGTGGTGAACAGTGTCACACAGCATTTAAACAATGGTAAGAAGTGTATTGGTCTTTTCCTTGACTTAGCCAAGGCCTTTGACACGGTTTCTCACACTCTATTTCTCGAAATTCTGGAGGCGTGTGGAGTGAGAGGGACGGTGCTGGAGGTCTTTGCAGACTACCTTAGAAATCGTCCCCAATAGGACAGCCTGGCGAGGGCTGTCAGTGAAAGTAAAACTGTTGAACATGGTGTACCACTCCGTACTGTAATTGGTCCTGTTCTTTTCAATCTTTATATAAATAGTCTTTGTGGCCTGGCTCTGGAGGGAGGCTTGTCTCGTATGCTGATGATACTGTGGTAATTTTCTGTGGTGATACCTGGGACGAGGTTAGAGAGAGGATTAAATCAAGCTTTATTGTGATAAAAGATTTTTAGATACACTTAAACTTAGTCTAAACATTAAAAAAACACATTATATTGCCTTCTCTCTGACTGAAGCAGACAGGCCAGATTTTGGTTGTATAAGTTTGGATGGTGTGGGTGAACCCCTAAACGAGAGTGCCAGCACCAAATATCTTGGAGTAGTTATTGATAAACATCTCAGGTGGGACCAACATGTGCTTTATCTGTGCAAAAAAATTAAATGATTGATTCACAACTTTTACATTCTGAGGGAAATTTTAACAAGAAAAAATCTTATAATACTTTATAGAGCGCTTGTGGAGTCACTACCGAGCTATGGTGTTTTGGTTTGAGGGGGAGCTTGCAGCTGCCACTTGCAATCTTTGAAAATTGTACAGAATTATATGGTGAAGGTCATTTTTAAGAAACCTACACTGTACTCAACAAGTTTGTTGTATAGCGAGGAAGTTTGTGATTTAGAAAGTCTTTACATAATCACTGTATGCAACTTTGTCCATCTTAATGATAAGTTTGAAGAATTATTTATCTCACATGCATATGCTACAAGGGGAAACACAGATAATTTACTAAATACCTTTCTCTGCAGAAATAATCAGGGCCATCATTTTGTTTTGTATACTTTTTTTTTTATCTTCTGACAGCCCACGAAGACCGAGGTCTAAGTACTATGTACCGTGGGTGTACTGGGGAATCGACTCACAAATCCAGAGCTGGAAACATCCGTAGGGATTTCACCAGCCCTTTAAGAGGATGTGTGGGGTGGTACCACCTCGGTCAAGGAAGAATTCCTCTACAACCTTCCACTTTTTGTGACAATCCTACTAAATGTCTGGCCACACTTTTTTTATTAAGCGTGCGGCCGGGCCAGGATTCGAACCTGGTCAGTGCCGAAGACGCGTCACAAACCCAGCGCCTTAGACCACTGGGCTATTCGCTCCGACCAACCATACTGGACCTAAATTATATAATCTCATTCCTGTGCACATACGCGGTATCAAAGAGAAAAAATTGTTTAAGAAATTGTTTAGGACTTACTACTTCTCAAATTGTCGGGAGTTTCTGGATGTTCTTAATCAGTGAATGTCTTGCGTTGTGGATGGTGTTGGAAAGGGAGTTTTTGCTTGGTTTTTGTTATGGTGCAATGCTTGTCCTTTCCGGACCATTTGCAATATCAGGCCCTAGTGTTAAGCACATACAGGTATCCTATACCTAAGTGCTATACCCTAACTGTGATACATTTTTGTACCTGTGTAATGTTTTCCAATATTTTTTTGTAACCCCATTATAAATGAATAAATTTTATTATTATTTATTATTTTAATCCCAAAAACTTTTTAATTTAACATTCTTGCCATCTTTAAAAACACAAAAGTTATAAGGCCTGTTCACTTTTATTTAGATATCCCTGTACCTTCTACTCTAAACTAGTTTGGACTGCCGACAATCCCGCAATCAATTAGCACGGTGTGGAAGGCAATAAAATTGCTGACCAACTTGCTAAAGAAGCAGCACAGGCTCCTTTCTATGCAGCTGATCCCTTCTGCGGCATCACTAGAGGTCACAGTATGGACAGCCTCAGGTAATGGGAAAAAGAACAGAAAATAGCCCACTGGAGGAATGCTCCAGGACAAAGACAGGCAAAGAGAATTAGTTATCGGCATGACTACACAAAAAAAACTCCTCGAACTTCAGAAGAATGAACTAGTTACTTGCCTTCTCACTGGATACGGCCCTTGGAGATATCACCTCAAAAAGATGGGAAAGACTGATGAAAATCACTGTAAATTCTGTATCGAAGCAGATGAAACTGCCGAACACTTGCATTGTGAATGCGGAGTAATAACCCGCCGAAGGCTGCAATATCTTAAGGGAGCATTTTTGCGCCCTCAGAAACATCCTAGATTTCGCGAAAAGTTTGAGAATTCATGGCTAATTAATAAAGCTCGGAATTTAAAATTTTCCACTGAAATATATATTCGACAGACATGGGCGTGCATCCTCCACACAATATATTATAGTGACAATAAATTATTAAAATGTTTGTCTAGTCTTGTGTAATGGATTAAGGCCTGGAAATTGCAATATTACATTGAACAGTCGTAACGTTAATACCTGTGTACCAACCTAGGTAGTCGTAACAGCCCTAGGTACATAAGTAGAAAATTTTGCCATGGAAGAAAACAAAGGTCGGAATTTAGAGAGGTAAAATTTTCTAAGAACATTTGACAGGGAAAGCCAATAAATGCTTAATTGCTGTTCAAATATCATTACAGAGTTCTTTGAACTTGCTCGTTATGAATTATTTTCTTTTATTACATGCACACTACCTACCATGCCTTATAAAAAGGAATCGCTTTTTTCTGTGTGCATTACGCAGTACAGACAAGCTGTAGGAGCTAGTCAAAGCAGTTGCGTTGTAAATAGTGATTTGAAAGTAATTAAAATGAGTACAAGTAAAAAAATTAAGTTAGAGTGGCTTATTCCATATTGTGATATATTATTTGAATGTGAACAAGGCGTATGGTGTTCAATATGTAACTCGGAGTTTCTGTGCACAAAGTATAACATAGAGCGACATGTAACCGGTTCACAGAATTTAGAAAAGACGAAGATAAAATCTCTTCCTGGGTCATCCAAACCAAGGCAACAGGATGTAACGCAAAAATAATTCTACATGGATTTGTGTGAAGCATTTGTTGCAGCTAATATTCCACTTCATAGAACAAATAATCCTTTTGTGAAGACATTGTTTGAAAAATACTGCATCCACGTAGTACCAGATGCATCAACCCTTCGCAAGACTTATGTTGACAGCGTGTTCTGCAAAACTATGAACAGAAAAAAGTTATGGTTCAGTATCGACGAAACTACCGACATCAAAGGACGATACGTTGCTAATAGTATAGCTGGACCTTTAAATCCAATTCAGTCTGAACAATCATATGTGATCGCGACTAGATTTCTTTCTAAAGCCAGTAGAGATGCAATAACCCCCGCTGCAGTAGAAAGAATCAGTACAAATATTAGTGAAAACGTTGTTTTGCTTTTGTTGGATAGTTCAGCGTACATGCTGAAAGCCGGAAGACAATTAAAAGACCATTTTCCCAATTTAATCCATCTTACATGTTTTGCGCGCGCCCTGCATAGAATATGTGAATTTGTGTGGGAGTTTTACCCACTAATCGATAGTCTAGTCAGTGAGGTTAAAAAATTCGTTCATAAGTCATCCGCCAGAATTGCAACGTTCAAAGAAATGTGCCCTAATATAGCATTATCGCCACAACCTGTGATAACGCGATGGGGAACATGGCTGACCGCAGTTACATATTACAGAGCTCATTTTGAACAAGTCAAAAGTGTTATTACCAGCTTAAAGGACGATGCGCAGAGTGTAAAAGAATGTAAAGAAGTTTTAAATATACCAGACTTCAAAAATGATTTAGATTTTATTTGTGACAATTTCGGATATCGTCCAGATATTATTAATCAGTTAGAGACAAAATGTGCCCCTTTTAACATCTTTTCCCTTGTTTGAAATGACCCTAGATAAGCTTAAAGAAGTTTCTAATGAAATTGGTGTGAAACTAAAATTATATATATCGCGAATATTAGAAAGAAATCCCGGATTTGTTGAACTAAAGTATATTTCTGAAACCCTAAAAGATAGTACTGATATGTATCCACATTTTCGTTTCATTCCAATGACAAGCTGTGGTATAGAAAGAAGCTTTTCGAGACTTAGAGATATACTTAACTATAAAAGAACGTCTTTCACTGAAATAAACTTTCAGAAAATGTTGATTATTTCATGTAATGGAAACAAACTGTAATGTAGATTAAAATATATGTTTTTCATTTGAAAATAAATATCATAGCCAAATTTACCACTGGTGATTTAGGAAATCATTCAGAGTTGGTTTTGGGCTACGTGACAGAAATCCCATAGAGAGCTCCGATGGGTGTGCAGACATTGCAAGTACCACAACGCGGATTGGCCAGGGTGCATGGTCAGGTTGTCGTTATCGCGACGCTCACTAATCGTAAGACAGGGTGCCTCCTTTTCTTCTCTCCGGGACCTGGTTCTATTCACCACCGGTCTTAATAGTATATATTTTTACTTTTTGCTATGCTAAAGATGTGCATTAAAAGTATTAAACCCTGGCCCACGCTTATGGTATTTCAAGTCAGACAAGCCAACCGCAAAAAACGCACTTGCGCGAAGACTCGCAAAAATCCTAGCCTTAGAATAAAATATAGGGTATATAGAAAAGATCCAATTCGTTCGAAGTGATATAGGGCTATCAGAGCCGAACGACTCCATTTAATACAATACAATAAAAACACATCACGGACAGTTAATTGTTAATTCATAAATATATTAAAAATAAACTGATGGTAAGAGAATTTTTTTCTTTTTCAGTATCTTTCCACAGATAGACAAAACTTAAATAAAAATATACCTTAAAACGCATCAGTGAGATAGATATTTTAACATTTTCAAAAGACTCAAATGCAAAAATACAATATTAATATAGCATTTATTTTAGTCGCTTCGAGAAAATAATATAAATAACTTACTTGTAAATATTTAATAACCCATTTTCAATAATGAACCGATGTAAAAAAATTCATAACATTAAATGATCAATAGTGAACTTGAAATTTATTTATAGCTTACTTAAGTCAATATCTTTATGTCAAATTAAATTACTATTAAGCAATAAAAGAAAGGAAGAGCCACCCACGTATGAACCACGTCAGCCCTTACGTGGCCCCGATAAAATAAAGGTTAATATAAAACACCTGTATCAGATAATGTATATTTACCATTTGCATGTGTGAATATTTCATTTTAATGTTCATATTACCTAATAGTGTTTTAATTTTTACTTTTTGGTTAATTTTTAATCAAATGTATCAATTATTGTATACTCGTATAATAGAGCATTACTTATAAAAGCAAATGTTTAAATCAATAACGACCCTCATCGTGAACAAGTTATTTTCATATTAGTTATTATTAAAGGGGGTGTAACCCAAAAATTAAACTTTTAGTACAAAAACTTCACATTTTCAAACCGCACTTTGATAGGATCAACCATTACCGAGATACGGCAATTTTAAGTTGCGAACGCCTGTGACGTTACACCGGCTGCTTACTAGCCAACGCAGTTTTCTGTTATAAGCATTTGCATAAGTTTGTTGAATCACAGCGTGCGGCGTGTGATATAATCGCGTACGTTATTTCATAGTGTTCTTAATTGGTATTTTTAAGTAGTACGATTTGTAAATAATGGCTTTTGGTTTCGAACCTAAGTAGAGTAAAGAAGAGTTTAAAAAGCTTAAGGAAAAGGAGAAAAAACAATCTACTGTAGGAAGCAGCAAACGTCTGCTCGTATTAAACTGGTATAAATGTTCCAATTGTGTAATTATTATGCCCAACGAAATGGAATGTGTTTGTTGTTTAGGAAACCGGGAGTTGGGAAGGCTAAGGCACTAGATACTAACCGAAATAGCCATAGTTCGTATCCTATTCTGCGGCAGCATTATCCTGGCACTGCAGGTAATGTCCGGCCGAAGATAGGATAGCAAATAATTAAAAGAAAAACGTCGTTTAAAAAATCCGTCCGATTTTTCTCGACAACCAGTCACTGTACGGTTTTGCCTATTAATGCGGTCCTGACTGTTTATTCCCGGAGTTAGGATTTTAAATTTTTCCACTTGTGTCGCAAAGTTATAGAAAACTTACTCAGCAGTCGTAGCTGTAGTAAGATTTTGTTTCTTACAAAAGAATCACCCGCGGTTTAGCGACAAGCGTTTTCCAAATTATCGTCTCCTCCATAGCCATAAAAAATAACGGAGTTTGAGTCAAATCCTGCTCATTAATTTCCGTTTTGGCAAATCCCTGAATCATATAAGTAGAAAAAAGCCCGTTTTTCTCTACTGTAAATAATTAAAATCGCGTGAAGCTGTAGCTAGTTTTTCTGAAGTTAACGTTAGGAGGAGTGACTCGACGGCTCGGTCCCCAGACGTGTAACTTGTATATAAATAAATCCGCCAGAGAGGTAGTCCTCTGGAATTTGCAATGTAAATTTTTAGCCAAGTAGCTCTGCTCTTGCTAATTTGTAAATTAAAGTGATACGTAAAAAACGCTTCGTAAGTATTAGGCGAATAGGGAACAGACGCTCTTATATAGAAAAGCACTGTGGCACAGTAGCGGCTTGAATAAAAGTCATATATTAACTAATTCAGTTTAGTCCCCTTTAGGTCTCTTAGTTAGCGTTGTAAATTTAGGCAGCTTAAGAGAGATATCGGGGACGAACAATTACTTAGACGCTACCTTGAAAGTTTAATTATAAGCTAACTAACCAACAAATTTGACAAGAAAATAGCCCTCCGTGAATTTCAAAAAACCTGAACATTGTGGACTTTGTTAAGGTTTTGAATTAATCAGAAAGTTGGACGCGCCCGTGCAAACAGCTCTCTTAAATATATTATCTTAGGGAATTCCAGGTTTCAACCTAACCTTAAGGTAACATTAACAATAAAATAGACTCTTTTTTTAAAATTGAAGAAGCAAAATGTTCGTCATTCTTTCCTTGGTGGATCGCTAGTAGCTTCCAGCTAGTGGGGTAAAAAGGCGGTGGGACCACCCATCGACAAAGACAGACGCGCCGTGTGTTCTTTTCTACAGTCGGTATTTTTAAGTACCTGGCAACCCGGATAAATAGAAATACATAGACATGGACCCAGGAAAAAAATTAGGTAGGTCCTCCTCGACCTAATTGTTCCAGGCCGCTTTAACGGCACTCGATATTACACGAACAATCGAACGCCACCTGCAGAAACGCTAATCACATGCGTACTCGCTGCTGGTTGGGATAATTAGGACCTGAGGGAAGAATTCTATGAGGACAAAATTACAACTGAAGTTCTTACTTTAGATTCAGGGGAAGTCGGTGACAGTCGGGATGGCTCTTCCGGACTTCCTGAGAAGCTACGGCGTAATATAGCATTAGAACTTATTCAGTCGTCAGAATGCATGGAATTTGTTTGTCCCACACCATAAACAAAAATCTGAGGTGGAGAGGCAAGGAGTCAATGTTGTTTATAAACAGACGACGATTTGTTAATAAATATGCGTAAGTGGCAGCGTGAAAATTTTTGGTAATAAAAAACAAATAGATTATATTCAAAACACGAAGTAATCTTAATGGTCAACTAGCTAAAAAATGAGCGGTTTAGTGTTAATTTTTTTGAAGTTGTTTTCCATCGCTATTCAAATCTCAAATTTGTTACATTTTTTATGGTTTGTCATAAGTAGGTACTTTTTACTTTATGGATATCACTGGTTACTTACACTAAAAAATAAGGTGCAAATAAAAAATCATTCTTAATCTAACCCATCTCAAAATTCGATACTGTTTATAACTACATCTTCTTTTTCAACTACATATGTTCCCCACATTGAAATAACTAAATATGTCCTATGTCATTGAACATTCTAATTTGATTTCTGTCTTTTTTTTCTTTCTTTCTTCTACGTGGCATCATTAAGTCTTCTGAAATCTATACAAAACCTGGTGGAACCATCTCTCTTCTAAACTAGTATTACTGGAGATGATCATGGACTTTGGTAGGGTTCTATAATGCCTTTTGCATGTCTTCAATCATCTTATCAATCTTCGCGTTTGGCCAAAGGAATTCTTTAAGGCTGTTTAATTAGAGCTGCTTCACCGGTATTTATTCTGTGCTGCACTACATTTCTTCCCAGGTCACTGTTATAGAGAGAAAATATCTAGGTTCCTTTTCAAAAGATCTTCTAACCTATCCACCTAAACTTGATTTAACAAAGGTGCTGATGAATTAGCCAGGTCTTGCAGTACCTTGGGTTAAGTAGCAGATTGCTTCGTAGAAGGCAAGGTGGTACAGATAACTATCGCCTTAACAGATTGACAAGTAGCAACTTTGTCACCTCTCAGAACCTGTTAATCTTTCGAATTTATCATTCTGACCAATAAAGGGCCTCATTTATTCTAGGTCAAAGTTCTTGCAGGGAGAATTCATTTTGCGTATAATGGACAATCTTGAACGGGTTCATCCAGAGCAACTTAGTCTTCTTCAGGATCTTCCAATTTCGCTTTAACAACACATTCTGAACTTGCTAATAACACGGAATATTTAGCGAGTACTACTTTCCGAACAGGTACGTCATTACTTCTTGGTAGGCTCATTAAAATTTATTCGTGTCTGGTACGCAGGACTCGTGTGAAATGAAGCTCAAACTTCTAATGTTCCAGAATATGAAGACCAATAATAACTTCATCTAGGATATCAGCGACTAAAAAAACTACTTGTTCAAAAGTTGTGCTTCCCAGAGATTTTTGGACTTCATGTACTCCCTTTACAAGTATGACTTTAGCGTTGGAAATTTCCAGGATGTAATTCTTTTTAGGATGGCGTATTTTACAGTGGGCTACGATGTTCGGCCTCACAGTGGTATGTGTAGAACCAGCATCTCACACCATCTCGCACCTTGACTGTATATTCTTCCAGGTAATACCAAGCTGAAGCCATGGTTCTGCAGCCGGGATACCGTAACTGTTTGTACTGGTAGGGCTTAGTGGCACCTAGCCAGCTTTCGCTCCTTAAAGCTAGCTATTAGGAGTTCTCCTGGTTCTGACCATTTTCAGGGGCAGTACTACGGGTACAGCGGCTTTGTGCATGCCCCTCTTTACCACACTTCCAACAGCAGATTGTATTTCTGGTTTGAAAAGCCATATTCCTATTTTCATTTTGCTTTTGACTGGCCAGAAACTTTTGTATCTATTTCATCTAATTTGTCAAAACTTCTTTATTATTTATTCTACGAGCTTCTCGAGAATTTATTCTTTGTACTCGGCTTTGGCCCATATACTAACTCTCAACTCCTCGTTCGCCTGACCTTAATCCATTGGATTATTATTTATGGGGGCACTTAAAAAAACATAGTTTATTCTACTCCCATTCCTGACGAACAGACTCTTCGTCACAGAGTTGAAATGGGGTGTCAGCAAATTCGAGCGATGCCTGGTATTTTTGGACGAGTTAGAGAATCCATGAGAAAACGCATTGAAAAATCTATAGAAGTTGGAGGACAACATTTTCAACACCTTTCGTAATTTTGTTTGTTGTTTTGTTAATTATTATTGGTGAATACATTTTAAATTTCAAAGTTACTATTCATTCCCATGTAATCAGTGGAAAAACTGGTATTTACAAAAGATTTAATTACGGGAAAATGACAAGAGATACAAGGAAAACGTAAGAGGGAAATTTTGTTTAGAACAAATTGCGTATTCTAAAAAATTAACAAAAAAATATTTTTATCAGTGGCGTAGCACTTTTTTCTTTGGAAAACCCTACGGCAATATTCGTATGCACGCCACTGCGCAAGCTACAAAGTCAATGTTTTAAATTTTATTAGGGCATTACCAAATGAAGCTACGGCTTATTTCCATATCTTCTGGTGTTCAAAAGTTATTAAACAAAAACAAAATTTGTTTAACATTTTCAACACCCTGTGAGTTGGAAACGAAATCCCGTAGGGCATAACTTTATATGAAAAAAAACATTATTTTTTACTAAGCAATCTACCGTTTAATTTATTCCCAATCTTTATGTTACACCCTGTGTAGATGAAGTAGAACGCTAAATTATTACTCTACTACCTTTAAAAACGCCGCCATAACCCGACTAATCAGAACGCGCCTGACCAAGATCGTTAGTCGCTCGTCGTCCTCAAAGTTCGAAAACAAGCTGTTTTAGGTGGGAACCTGCCTAAAGCAGCTTTTTGTATTTAACAGAGTAAGGTTTTTTTTTTGACAAAATTTCCTGCTGTAATCACAGAATGATGGGTTATAATTTTATAATACTGTATAGTTGTGCTCAATTGGTGTGATAGTAAATTATATGAAGCTCTGGTGTGACTACCGGACTGGATGAGTAAATTATGAGAGGCTCCGCGGCGGCGGCGCGGCGGCCACCGGGATGGATGTTTGAGTTTTGATTTTTAACCGTTTTTTGAAGCAGAACGTTTAAGCTAGTAGAAATAATGCTCATCTCATTCATAACGAAATGGGTTTGTCATAATTCTTTCTGCACAATGTCAACCTAATTTCACGAGTGATGGTCTATATCTTGCCATATTAAGAAAATTATTATTAAATTAAAAGACACATTTTTAGTAAAATGCGCATTTGGAATTAAAAATACTTTGGATTATTTCAGTTTGCATTAAAACTGCTAAAAAATGAGATGTCAAGGCAATATTTAAGTTTGACTAAGCAGCGGCTGGATCACTTGTTTCCCCTTTATCCCAGAACGAAATGTCTTCTAAAATTGTCGGATATGTCTGTAGAGTACGCCAGGAGTCGCCCATTCTAATATATTAAACCATTTCCATAACACCCTGTATATAAGATACAATAATTATTTGCTGTTTTGACACTGAAAATATACTAGAAAATACAAGTAGGCTAGTCAATGAATGGCCGCAAAGGGGATGTAGAGTGCATGGAGGGGGGGGGGCTTTTTGCTTCGGGAATATGTTGGGGTAGTTAGGACGTTAACATCCTAAAAGTCCCCGCCCCTAGGTGCCCGCTTCAGGGGGGAGGGGATAGAAAGGTCCTTTTTTTTGGTTTCTCGCTTATAACTCAAAAACGGTGCATTGTAGCAAAAAATATCTTACATAAAAATGAAAACCTGTAAGATTTTCTACAAGATTAGTCCTATATGTTTTTTCGCTACGATGTACCGTTTTTGAGATAACTGCTCTCAAAAGTCGATAATTTTTTAAATATTTTTTGTCACACTTTTTTTTGTCATAATTCTCCTGGTAACGCCTCGGCCGTTTGTTTTACACAAAAGCCCATTAAAAAATATTATAGAACGTTAAATTTTCTTCAGGAATATATATACATATACTAATTTTTATCCAGTTGGTCAGAAGCAAAAGTTTTTAGCTAAAAGTAATGATTTTTTCAAGAAAACTCCTTAAAACTTTCATTATTTTCGTTATTCCAGAGTTTATATCTATATAAGCTAATATATACTGGCATAAATAGCGTACACTACGCGTACATGAAGTGCAGTATCAAGCATACATATGGATACATAGGTAAAATATTACCAATTTTCAAGTTAATTGTGAAAAATTTAAAACCTGGGAAGAAGGCGATTGTGTAACGACCATTTGTACAAATTTTATTATTATTTTACAAAAACTAATATCAAAACGAGAGATGTGAAACAGTAAGCTACAATAAATGTTAGAACAAATGAAAAATCCTAATACGTGAATAATTATTTTTAAAACACAAATTAATTGGGCCTGTTTCTGTTGGGCCGAGAGGGTCCGGCATCTTGCTCCACCATCGACACTGATCGCAGCACGAATTGCGAATCACCTACGCTTTTGTCATCAGTTTCCTGAATGTTGGATAAAGTGTCCGCAGGGGATGTGGGAAGGGGCAACGAGAGCAACTCATCGCTGCCTTTTTGCGGCTACACTTTCCACTGCTGCAGTCTTTCGTACACTTGCAAAAGATGAGGTCCAAAATTTCTCTGGGCGCTGCTTGGTGTTTCGTCAGCACAGGAACTAGAATGTTGCCTTTTCGTTCCCAGCCCCACTGGCCTGGGGGTATTTGGTTTCCCAGCCAGAGCTGCACCTGGTGGAATGCATGCCCTTTCGCTGCCCCCTCGCTGGGTGCAAGTGACGCGAGATCCCATTTTATGTTGGATACCGATTTCAACCTGAAGGTGTTGAGAGAGTTCATCTTTGCACGGGCGCCGTACCATTTCAGCATGCATATTCGCCCAGCTTCCTCAACATCAGCATGCGAGGAGGAGGGGTTGTGAACACTGCGGCGGCACTTTGTACGTCAGGATGTTTTGGCACATTTTTACAAAACTAAGTTTACCTTTTCGGAATGTCGCACTAGTAGAATCGCAGCCAGTGAATGCGTGTAGGAGCAAAATTTCCTTGAGTCCCAGCTGTTGCATTTGGTGGGTAGAATAAACGTTGGTTTGCACTTTTCCCCTCCCAGGTTTTATGAACAGGATGTTGTGGTTGGGTGGCATTTTTGCTGTAGGTGTATCACAGCAGGATCCACATCTTCCCCTATAACAGCCTCATTGGATGTTTCACTTACGGACTGGTTAATAGCTGTGCTTACAATCAACACGTTAGCATCGTGTGATGCTTGATGTGTTGTGACGCTGTTTTACTAGAGTTTAGAGCTCAATAGGTTGATCAGCTCATCTTTGTTTTGGTGGTTGGAAAGAAAAGAAAAGCGGGACCATTATGTAAAACAAACGGAGGAGTTACCAGGAGAATTATGACAAAAAACGTGGGATAAAAAAACATTTTTTAAAAATTATCGACTGTTGAGGGCCGATATCTCAAAAACCGCGCGTCGTAGCAAAATATATAGAACTAATCTTGTAGAAAATCTTACGAGCTTTCATTTTTATGTAAGACATGTTTTGCAACAATGCACCGTTTTTGAGTTATAAGCGAGAGATCAAAAAAAGGTAACTTTCTATCCCCCTCCACCCTGAAGCGGACAGGCTAGGAGTGGGGACTTTTAGGATGTTAACGTCCTAACTACCACCAACATATTCCCGAAGCAAAAAGTTTTCCCCCCTCCATGCACTCGACACCCCCTTCGTTGCCTAGCCTAAAGAGCTTTATACTTAAATCATCAATTTTTATTTCATTTTAAACATATATTATAACTATATTAGTTTACCTGCAATTATCGCCCCTTGTGAATAATTTTTTTTGGAAAAACCTACTAATAGGTAGGTACCTTCTTATTTGCAGCACACTACGGTGGTACGAAGACGAAGTAGTTTCTTTGTTGTCGGAGAAAACGAGAAAAATTGTGTATTATAATCCTTGGAGCAATAAAATCTCTGTTTTCCTTTGCGACCCTGTAATAGATTCCGACGGCCAGTATGGGAACTGGTGGGTCACTAAAAACAGGTTGGGTATCGAAAAACGATACAGTCGCTTGAGCAGCATCTTTTGTAAAGTCTGTATGGGTAAAACTTACATAGATATTAAAGTTGTAATACGCTCCTGTGGATGGTGAATAGGGTGGGACGTCCACATAAATAAAAATATTTTAAAACTGAGTTAAAATCTTTTAAGAATCTAAGGTCTGTTGGACCTTTGTCAGTCTTACAAAGTCAACGTTTTTTGTCGATTTTCTTACCGACAAGTTCATTCTGGTCCTAAATCGTTAGTGATAAATTAGCCTCCTTGACTTTTTTTTCTTAAGTACTCGTACGTAGGTCGCTCCGAAAGGCTTGCCAGATGAAACTCACTGTAGACCCAGGGACTTGCGACCATACTCACGGCTCTCAATACAGGGCTCCTACACTATGACAATGCTTCGGCACATATGGCAAGTGATAACATTGACTTTTTGAAAAAGTTCGGACGGAAGCTTCTGAATCATCCTCTATACAATCCAGATCTAGCCCCTTGCATCTTTGGATTTCTCCCAGACATAAAAAAAAACAGCTAAAAGGGAGGCTTTTTCTAGTGATGTCGAATTTTTGACGGCGTGGGAAGAGGCAGGCGCCTAGCTCTCAGAGAAAAAGGGGAGAGGCTGGTTTGACGACTAGCTTGGGGTTATGGAAAAGTGTATTCCATGTCGTGAACAATACTTCAAAAATTGCAAATTGAGGCTCGTTTTGCAAAACTTTCCGACCGACCTACATACCTACTATGCAAAGTAAAAAAAAATCAAGTAGATATACCACTAATGGTCCATTTTTAGAAGACTGTCTGCATTGTACTTAATCACAAATAAGGCGGAATTTAACAAAAAATATTATGTAAAAAGAAGTGAAGTGACACTTCAATTACTTCACCTAGCAAGTCTTTAAAGTTGTTAAGACTGATTAATAGTGTCAATTTGAAAATATTATTTGAAGGGCCAATGTTCTTACACTACTAACAACACAAATAATATAAATTTAAAGTCTAGACCAAAACACGTCGACAATTTAGTTCTCGGAAAACTTACAAAAAAGTCGACAATTAAATTCCGGAAAAAGCAAGAAAAGGCCGAGCACTTGCAAAGAAAATCGACAGTTTATAAATTTGAATTTAGAAAATTATCAACACGCATTCCAAGGAGTGTTTGCAAAAAAATTTGCTTGAAGTTGTAATTTTTAATTTCGCATGTCGGAAATCTCCCCTCCGCCCCTCTAACATAAATATAGTCTTAGGTTTCTCTTTTGTTATTTATTTTATTTCTCGAAATATTACCAAAAGTGGTAAAAAATACAGATAAAATTTATTTAGTTGTACTTTGAAGATGGAGATTTCGTCAATGTTGTCAACTGAATACAAACTAATACTATTCATTTAATTTATAGGTACTGCCTGGTTCGCAAATTTCCGTTCTGCTGCGAAAACGTATACCTGCAACTAGGGATGGCAAAGATGTAGGTATCGATATTTACAAAACACCGATATTCTGACATATTTAACATCGATGTTTATTAGGTGGCGATGTATCGATTTAACGATAAAATTTCCATATATCACTTTAATAAAGCCGGTTGTGATTGATTCAGTCAAAAAAATACATTCGTTGTCAACTCTCAACTGAACTACGTAGTATAATATAACACCTGCCATATTTAAGCGCACACAGCTGCTCTCTTTTAAGGTTAAACAAAGCACTACTGCCCATGCGGAGATCTCAAACTCGTCAAATTCTACTACTACTCATCACGTTTCCAAGAGTGAATACAAAATCAACAACGAAAGTCGGTCTCGATCCTTTATATACCCTTTTGCTGGCCTTGAAGAATTCCGAAACATTCTAGAACGACACAAGGCGCATTAAAACAACAAAATAGAAGACTGTAGTAAATTCTAGACTTTCTTTCACAGGCGTAATGTGTGAAAGTTAACCAAGGTACTAAATTAGAAACTAGTAGAAAATAAACATAAAATCACAAAATATATGAACATAAAGTGGATAGCGTTATTCGAAAAGGAACCAAGCGACGGCGACGCGACGTTTTAACATTTTTGAGTAAATAAGGTGTAAAGATTAGCTTTGGTTAAAAATATTACATTGTAAATGATAAAAATGCTTAAGTCACGTTTGGTAGTATATACCTTGCTTAACCTTTTGGCAATAAGTAATATAAAAATTCCGTAGTTAAAGCTGGAGTTTTGATTTTTTTGGCGGTTGGTTCTATTTGAAAATTTACAGTAAAAGAACCATGGAATTTCCCAAAGACAAGAATAGTATTTTCTTAGCTCTGTCGCCCATTTTTTTAACTGATTCTTGCACAGGATGCGTTTATTAACGTAAAATTGTTCATAAAAAAAAACAGCACGACATAACGTACGTAAAATTAGAAAAGGAACAAAGTGACATAGACATACACGTCTAAACAGAGTTTTTTTGTCTGTTGGTTCCTTTTCGAAAAATACGCATTCCAGTATTTCTTTGTTGTCGCTTGGTCCTCTCGTCAACAGAGGGCTCTGTTAACATTCTGGCACTTGAGTCTTTTTCGAATATCTAATTTTGGGTTTCAGGAGTCGCTTAGCGCCAATAACTCAAATGATTAAAATTTGTCGCTTGGTTCCTTTTCGAATAACGCTATCCAACTAAAGCTAAAAACAGTCTACACAACTTCTGGGAAGTTCGTAACAATATTTTTAATTCAAAAACTTTTGTATATTTTTAGAGCTGGTATTGTAAGAAAAATTTTGATCTACATTTTTTTTTCACTGAATAACATTATCCTACTTTTTGAACACCCTGTGTATACTTATCGTTTCTGTAAAAAACAATTTGGTAAAAAAAGTTAACTTTCATCAAAATAATTTATATCTAAATAGCAGAGTGTGGTGAAATATTTCTTTCGTCACCATACCGTCAAGAATATATTCCAAAGGCGTTATATTATTAATTTCTTCTAACAGCTCACGAAGACCGAAGCCTAAGTACCATGTACCGTGGGTGGACTGGAGAATTCCGAGTCACGCATTCAAAGCTGGAAACATCCGTAGGGATTTCACCAGCCCTTTAAGTGGATGTCCGGGGTATACCTAACGTGACTATTTATTTTTTTCTTCAGCGTCAACGGGTTTTCGCCAAAAGTAGGTAGTTAAAGAAACTTTAATGAACAATACACGACATGCAAGTATCTTTGTTATTTATTATGTAGTGTTATATTTTCCTGAGGAACAAATTTTCTTTAATAGGTGATGATATTTTTTGTGTAAAATTTTTAGCACCTTTTATCAATATTTACCTTACTTCGTGATCAACATCGCTTTGAGTACTGAATCTTGAAGCTGCGTTTTACTAACCGTCCACAATTTGTTTATAAGAGAGAACACCCATGTCTACTGGTGCATTTTGCCGAGATACCGACCAACAAGTCATCAACCAGCCCGCGCGAAATTATATCTTGGTACTGACGGCGAGTTACGGAGTTAGAGTTGGGAGATATATGAATCACCGTGATCCAGCCACAGAACTTTTCATGGTATTTTGAAAAAAAAGTAAGGGCTACTAATAAAAAAAACTTAATTTAATATAACATAACATACTTTTCTCAAAGCTTTTTGCTGCTATTGGCTTTTTAAACGAAGAAATTACCAGCTACCCGCACTTTTTCTTTAAGGTAATCAAAGTGTGGGTTACTAACTCAGTCTCTCTAGTAAATTTCAAGTTTCTAAACTAGAATATGGCAAAAGTAAAATATTTTCGTTAATTCTCGTGATTTATAGTACCTACTTATGTATTAAAAGGTAATATTTTTAATTTAAAAGCACATATTTTTAATTACCCTTGTAAAGTTCAATTTATGATACAACTCAGCGATTCGACATTTCACAGATGACAATCACAGAAGACATTAAAAGCTGATAGTGCTGATACCTATTGGTTCCTTCGAAAAGTCCCCAGATCAGTAGTGGGCCGTATCAAGCTGATACGCTAGGTTGCGTCGTTTTATTTTCATTTGATTCTGCTTTTTAATTGAAGAAAATGTAGTCTCTGAAATCTACAAAGTGTCCAAAAGTAAAATGTTTAAAACACACACTATACAAAAAAACACCAACAGAAACACTTAAAAAAAACAGAATCAAACGAAAATAAAACGACGCAACCTATCGTATCAGCTTGATACGGCCCACTACTGATCCAGGGACTTTTCGAAGGAACCAATATCAGCGTTTGATGTCATCTGCGATTGTCATCTGGTCCAATGTCGAAACGCTGAGTTTTATCATAAATTGAACTTTACAAGGGTAATCAAAAAATATGTGCTTTTAAATTAGAAATATTACTTTTTTTAATACATACACTAAATCACGAGAATTAAGGAAAATAATTTACTTTTGCCATATTCTAGCTTATTTGTTCATAATTTAAAAAATGTTTCAAAGTTTCAAAATAAATAAACTTCTATTTTTCCGCATTAGGGGCGGATTTTGAAATTTGAAAGTTGTATCTCCGTTGCTACTAACGGGACCCATGCCAAATTTAGGGGTTTTAATAGTGAGCCTTCTTTTCTAAGAGAAAAAAATGTGTTAGTAGAAAGTTATAGTCATTTGAATTTTTTTAAATCTAAAATATAATTTAAAATCAATTGAAAACTTTCTACTAAGTTTTTTTCTCTTAAAATTTAAAAATTCTCGAGAAAATGTTGTAAAAATTGTTTTAAAAGATAATAATTACAATAACTAAACGTGTTAATTTTTTGCTAGGGGGGGGGGGGGGGAGCGCAGAAAAATTCCAACTTTTCTTCGCAAATTACACAATATTTTTTTCTTTACCAAAACATTCCTAGTAGGCTTACTATTAAAACCCCTGAACTTGGTATGGGTCCCGTAAGTAGCAACAGAGATATTCAACTTTAAAATTTCAAAATCCGCCCGTGGCATTAGTGCGGAAAGGCACAACTTTGCGCACTAAAATACGTAGAAAAATAAATTCTTGCAATAATCCCATGAATTATGTTAATAGCAATCATATAGTTATTTTAAACTCATCTAACTTTTATCCAAACGATATTCATTAGCTAAAGAAAGATTTTTACCATTTAAAAATAAATTAAGAGCCAAAGTAATTCCAAATCTACCTGATACTGCTGTGGCAGTGCTGAGTGGGACAGTTAATTACTCGTGGACTTTTGTAATTTTTCCCTCTCGCCTAAAAGCAGGAAAGGTAATTCCTCGTTATAAAGGTGCCGTCCCTAAAGGTATGTCCAATATTTTTTTTTATCTAAGACATCCCACGTAGACTTTAAGCCTATGTACTAACGTACCGTGGGCGTCTAAAGAGAAGGGAAATGTAGTCTATTGACACGGGATATATAGGATTGGAGGTTGGAACGGGAAGGGAAAAACATCTGCGGGCAATTTGTTCCATAATCTGGAGATCCTAGGTATGAATGAGCGAGAGAAGTGGTCTGTTCTAGGATTTCGTAGCTGGACAGTAAAGGGATGCATACGTAACGCGCCTGTTGTGGTTCTGTTACGAACAGTTAAAGGAGGAATATCATTAGTTTCAGCCCTTATAAGATAATGAAAACTGATTCGTGATCACTATGCTATTTTAAACAAATATCAGTTTGGTTTTGAAATCAACAAAGTCACTAATTATTCTATATTTAGTTTCTCGGAAGGGAGGGCGGAGTATACGAGAGTTTAAACTGTGGTAGAGCCGTCGCAGCCATTTTCTGTAACTTGTCAAAAGCGTTTGACTGCGTTAGACACAAAATTCTGCTATTCAAGCTCCACACTATAGTTTCAGGGGACGGCGCACAGTGAATCGTTTCATAGGAGCCGGAGGAACAAAATTTTGATTTTGCATTTTTTATGTTCCAAGTGTGCTTATTAAGATTTGTGGTGAAATTTATAACAATTTATTAGAAGAATGATGTTTTTTTTATTGTTTGTTTATATTATAGATTTAGTTTAGAAAGAAACAAGGATTTAATATTGAGAATGTGTATTTATTTTTCACAAAGATCATGATCTATAACATTATTTGTATATATCTTTATCATAGTATTTTTATCAGGGATAAATTATCACTAACAGTTATAGCCTAAATATTATAAATACATTCTTTAATTTTATTCTATATTACTCTACTATATTATAAGAAGTAATATAACAAGCTACGTATTACCATATGATACATACTAAAGCTAGACTGAAAATCAATTATACAGTGTGTACATAATGTATGGAACAAATTCATTATTTATCAATCCAAAACATTTTCGGAAAAATCCTCGGACACGTATATAATAATTTTTAATTGCGCATTTTTTGAAATAAAAATTAAATGTACAGGGTGATTGATGTAGTAGATATGACATCATCGACGATTTTTTTAAATGGAAACCCCTATATTTTAGTTCAGATTTCTAATGTCCAAGACGAGCTGATTCCAAAAACATAAAATACTTGTGGCCTAAAGTTGATAGTTTCGAAGCTACAAGGTTTTAAAATATATTTTTTTTTAAATTTAAGGTATATTTTATTTTAACATTTAAAAAAATAACAATAAATACAATAAATTATTTAATTAAGTGTTGAAACTGTTGTCCTTCTTGTGCCTGACAGTAACTCAAGCGATCAATAAACTTGTTGTACTCCTCGTATTGTTTCTTCTGAAATATTCCTGCATTCCGTTGTTATTCGATTTTTTAATTCTTCAATATTGGCAGGTCTGCTTTTATAAACAACATTTTTCAGGTGACCCCATAAGAAGAAGTCCAATGGTGTTAGGTCGGGAGACCTAGGCGGCCATTCAATAGGCCCACGTCTCCCGATCCATCTGTTTGGAAAAACATGGTTGACATACTGGCGCACTTCTGCTGCAGAGTGAGGCGGTGCGCCGTCTTGTTGGTACCACAAAATTTCATCCAGAACCGCAGGATTATTTATACTAGGGTAAAAGTTAAGTAGCGTAGGGATAAGAAAGTCTTGAAGAAAAGTAAGGTAATTTTGACCGTTTACATTGATGTCAAAAAAATATGGCCCGATAATTTTGTTTTTAACTAGGCCCGCCCAAACGTTAATTTTCTGAGGATATTGAGTATGATTCTCACGCATCCACCTAGGATTTTCTTTAGCCCAATATCTGCAATTTTGTCGGTTTACTTCACCATTTAATTTAAAAGTAGATTCATCCGAAAATAGTATATTTTCAACAAAAAAAGGATCCTCGTTACATCTTTCCATTAAAATTTGACTGAACTCCATCCTGCGATCTGGATCATCGTCATTCAACTCGTGAACCAGATTGATTTTAAACGGGTGCCATTTTTCTATTGTTAATAGGTTGTGAATGGTCATAGCAGAAGCCCCTTGATCTAGACCAACCTGGCGGACGCTGTTGTGGGGATTTTCTTCCATAGCTAATAAAATATCTAGTTTTTTATCCTCCTGAAGAGCTGGACGGCCTTTCTTGGGGAGATCTTCTACAGAACCCGTTTCTCGAAATTTTTTTTCAATTTTACTAACAGTTGATCTCGTGATTGGCCTTTCTGGGTACTTAGCATTGAACAAAATGCAAACTTCTTGTTGTGTACGAACCCTATTACCATATCCAATCATCATAAGGATTTCTATCCTTTGTGTAGAAGATAAAAGCATAGTAATTAAATATTATAAATCAACTTTACTACTTAAAAAAATTATTCAATATTATGACAGCAAAATGTCATTATCTGCCAATCGAAATACCATAGTTACAAAGCAGAAATAAAGAGAAATTTCATGATTACTGTTATTCTACCTTAAAAAACTGATTTATTTTAACACCTTGTAGCTTCGAAACTATCAACTTTAGGCCACAAGTATTTTATGTTTTTGGAATCAGCTCACCTTGGACATTAGAAATCTGAACTAAAATATAGGGGTTTCCATTTAAAAAAATCGCCGATGATGTCATATCTACTACATCAATCACCCTGTACATTTAATTTTTATTTCAAAAAATGCGCAATTAAAAATTATTATATACGTGTCCGAGGATTTTTCCGAAAATGTTTTGGATTGATAAATAATGAATTTGTTCCATACATTATGTACACACTGTATAAAGTACTATGACGTTGGTGCCGGCGGAGGGAAAACTTTTAGTTAGCCACTGGCTTTTAATGAAGTCACATAAGGTTCGAGAGAGTCGGCGTCGCAACAATCTCTCCGTCGGCACCAACGTCATTGTACTTTACACGATTGATTTTCAGTCTACTATTTTGGCTAGTCATCTGAGTCATCAATAAAATCATATTCCGTTGAATCACTTACTATATATTCTTCATCATCAGAGTCAATAACATTAGTTAGGATAGGAATTGTCTTTTCTGGCGGATTTATACTTTCTAATAATAATTCTAACACAGGTATATGTATGTATGTATGTATGTATACATATGTATATTTGTTTTTTCTGGGAATATCCCGAAGGCTGTTTATAACTGGGTCAGATGTAATTAATACCATATTTAATAAATCTCGATTGCTGGGAACACGTGATGTTTTTTTGCGTATGATTCCTAAACCTGCGACAATCTTTATTTCGGGCTTCTTGGGCCTCCTCTGATAGTTATCCAATGGGAAGACGTACGTGTTATGATACTGGTACTATTGATAAGTATTTTGTGAAGCGTTACCGGCATATTACACCATGAAAAAAGTTGCAGGTAAAGTTGCCTTGTTTCTTCGGTAAACTCATGGAACTTTTCAATATTTATGTCATATCCTGAGGACAAAGTTTGTAAAATAATACAATTTTTTTTAAGAAGATTTACATCTACCTCAGTTATAGCATTCCTAAAAAATCTCCTTACAGTATTTCCATCATTTGTGGAGCCAAAAGACGGTTTCGGTCTATCTACAATTAAACCTGTTTCCCGCTTAAAACGTGCTTGGATTTCTCTTTTCCTTTTTTTACAGCTTCTTTGTCTTCATCTTGAACAACTCTCCATTTTTTAATATGTAGACGGTAACTTATATGTAAAAAGCATTCTAAAGATCTTATCTAGGCATGTAGTGTAGATAGACCAAAACCATAATTTTCCTCTATGTCCACAAATGAGGGATGGCGTTGATTCATCATTTTTGGTGTTTCTTTGCAAATGTAACTCATCTGGGTAGATTTGGTTTCTGTAAGGGCATTGCACACTTTGCCATCTACCATTGTTAATAGTTGCTCATGATAAACAACAACTTCTTTATTATCCAAATTCACTTTGGTCGGTTGCAAAATGTTAATTTGATGTTAAAAAATTTCTGTTTCTACTTTCGTTGTTGCGTCATCTTCCTTGTTGAACCTAAACTTAATTGGGCATTACTGCCATTGTAGAGCTTGGTCTTGGATTTTTCCCAACACTCTGCTTAGCATCACCACCTGAACGTAACTTTATGGGAACAAAGGAATAGAGAAATAAATATTCATCATTAGAAGTTTCATCTGCAAATTTTTGTTTGTACCTACTGTGGCCGCTGCTACCATCACAACCCCACTTACTTACTAAAGTATATTCTTTGCTGGTAAGCTTTCTATGATATTTTTGGGACGCTTATAAAGCTTTCAGCAGTTAACTTTAAAATAACTTGAAGTTCTATTTCAACTCTAGTGTCCGTTACAGTTATAAATGCTTCTGTTGGCACAGCGGCCATTTTTGACTTTTTAAGGGCATAATACGAAGGAAATACTTTATGTCCAGCTTGCATTGTCCACTTGCGAGTAGTTTTATTTGAATAAGAAGTAGATTTTGAGTCTACATAATAAGCTAAATCTTCATTTCTAGTAAGTGGCTTTTTGTCCCCCTAGATTATACTAAACGATTCACCGTGCGGAGTTGAATTGGTTTCAGTCTTATCTGGAAGGCAACAGCTAAGAAGTCGTAATATGATCAGCTACATCGGATAGTAAAGCTACGAAATTTCCGTCGGGATCTTGGGATCTATTCTAGTTTTAATTTATATAATTTAGGGAATGTTGAAATATTTGATTGTTGTAATGTTGATACATTTATATTATTTGTACACGACACTGCTATTTTGTGGCGCAAAGTTTTGTGTCTTAACATCGACAGTGATCTAAAACTTTGAACACATATTTGGCATTTGCATTAAGGAAAAAGATAGGTTCTGACTGTTTTGCAGTTAGATCTGTTGCTAAAGAACTTCGTATAGCAACCGCAAAGGGCGTGTATTATATCCTTATAGAATCTCGTCTTCGGTATGGTGTTGCTTTTTGGGGAATGTAGTTAATACCGATTACAGGTCATCTGTAATCTATAAATAAAATATTTTCCATACCAAATATTTTTCTTGGGAGTATGGATTTGGCGTACTGCTTTGTTTAAACACGGTAAGAAATTTGTGCTAATTTTTTTTTATCAAAATTCACGATTCGATTCAAGAATATAAATTTTGTGGTCAATTGACTTTTTATTAAATCAAGATATTTTACTAGGCTTGATGATTTTTATTCTTGAACCAATTCCATTCCAAAACTCACCTTATCCATTTAATAAAAAAAAACATGAGATAATAATATATAGTGCATTTTATACTAATTCTCTATGCTCTGAGGTACTGAAATCATGTCGAAAATCACGTGTTCCTATACTAAAAGCATACACTTCACGATTGTCATTTCATAACTTGCCTTATCCAGTGGCGTGCCGTGCCTTTGCTTGGGTAAATTACTTTCCTTTTATTGGAGCGCGAGGGCGCCGTTACGACGAGGTCGGAGGGGCTTTCTTCCCCCTAGCCTTGTCCATCACTTCTATCATTGTCATTGAATGTACTTGATCATTTCATAACTTATCTTATCCAAGTTTCCATGTCAAAACTTGCCTTATCCCGTTTATTTTGGCAATTTCAGTAAAAACTTAGTCCAGTTACTATTACTATATCGTCATACTCACGTCGATGTAAAAATTGTTGCATATCTCTTTCTGTTATATCAGCAAACAGTTTTCTGCACATTGTGACAGAATAGGAAAGTGGATTAGCCCAGATTTGAATGAAACCCCTCAAGTAAGCTGCAATATGTGAGGGGTTTCATTCCAAAACTGGTCTAATCCACTGTACCTACTCTTTCACAGTTTGCAAAAAACGCCCTGCTGCTAGAAAGAGGTAGGCAACAATTTTTGCATTAACGTGAGTATGAGGATATACTTAGTAATAGTAACTGCAATTCTTAACTACATCATAATAACTTAGTTTGTAGTGAAATTGCCAGAATAAAAGGGATAAGGCAAGTTTTGGCATGGAAACTTGGATAAGACAAGTTATGGAATGATCAAGTACATTCAATGACAATAATAGAAGTGATGTATAAGGCAAGTTATGGAATGACAATCGTAAAGTGTATGCTTTAATATAGGACAACGTGAGTTTTGACACGATTTCAGTAGCTCAGAGCTTAGATAATTGGTATAAAATGCACTATATATCATTATCCCATTTTTTTTAAATGGAAGGCGAGTTTTGGAATAGAACCCCTCAAGTGCTGCCCACGAGCTAAAGAAAATTGGGACGAAAATTGGTGTGTTTTATTTTGTTCTCATTTAGTAAAAGTAAAGTTATTACTTCTGTCCTGTCAAGAAATTACTTACTTTCTTGTCCCAAGAAACGCGTATTCTTAGCTTAACAAAGTACCACAAGAAGATTTAATTCTTGAAATGAGTTTAACATATCTTGCGGATATGCCAGTAGGCGATATACTTAAGTAGAGTGTTTTATTGTTGACTATAGAATTAGTAAACGAACGTATATTATATACATACATATTATTCTATAGATGATTTCTTTGTTTTACTGCAAAGAGCTCTTCGTTCTATATAGTATAAAAATAGGCTTTCGAGAATCGTGTAAACCGGTGTTTATATCAGAGGAAATTTTAACTTTGGTGTCGCTCTTTATATTCGAAACTGTTACCTTGATATCTAAGAACAACGAAGTGTTAATGAGCCCATATCAAAGCGCACAGAATGCGCCGGGTCAAGTTCTCGCACGTTCTGTGCTATATTTACACGAACCATTTCGAGCACTTTTCGATACCCCTCTATCTTGGAGCAGTGTTGCCTGATGACTAAAACCAATTTATCGTAAAGTGCTCTAAAAATTATCGTATTTAACATGATTTTATCGAGATTAGAGATAACCTCACTAATATTCTAGACTCAGCGGTGTGGGCTGTCCGTTGATCTGTCAGTCAGTCAGTCAGTCAGTTTCTTCTTTTATATAGAGAGATTAGATTTTCCAGTATTAAACTTTTCTAATTATTCCTTAGGCTTTGCTCTAATTTTTTACCTATTTAATCGTAGAGCATATAATCCAAATAAACCTAAAATATTTTTTTCTTCCCTACATAAATTAAATATTTATGGTGGTTGCTTTTATCCATTTATTTTCGTCTTTATTAGCAAAAACAAAGATTTTCTACTAAAAATTTTTGTGCAAAATTCAATCTTGCAAAACGAAAAATCTTGCACTATTGGTTGTGTTATCACATGTCAGGTAAATAAAAGTGTTACAATGGCTAGTACATGGTGAATTCCAGTGTTAATTTATATTCGCGATTATTTACCAGAGGTTAGGCGATTTCGTGGATAAGAAACATTACATTTGAATAAAAGGAATGTTTAACAATGACCGAAACGGAGTTTGTCCAAGGACAATCGGATAATTTGCTGAAAGTTGATTCTTGTATGATCCCTTATTTGTCTTTATGCCTTTAAAATTTCATTACAAACACTTATTATTTATTGTAACATAAAAATAAACGTACAGCCAAACATGCTTACTTGAATTTGACGATATCTACTGACCTTTACGTGACCGACCAAATTTTTGATTAACTTTGCACTATGTGTATGTAGGTACTTTCTTTCAACATCGGCTGTTCTGGGAATGTGAAAAATGAGGATTTCAGGGCACTTGCAGTGGTATTTTTGCACATTGACACAATACAACATTTATAATTTAGTTTATTAATAGATTTCATCGTTTATAAAAAGAATTTTACATAAATTAAACTCTAATAAAAAGACAATAATTATTCCTGTCTTAGCAAATAAGGCGGCTTTCCACATGCTACTCATCTAAACGCACACCTTTGTTGCCGTAGTTAAAGTGGTTGATGTGTTGCGGAGAAGAAAAAATAAATCGAGTAGAGTATGTGACGCTAGGAAATGTGGATGTCTTTTGTGTTGCATAACAAACCTGTTCAACTTTAGGTCAAGATTGACTCTTATTTTTGCTTATCTCCTGATATGACTTGACACTGAGGGCAATTAAATTATCCTAGTTATCTTCTTCAAAATAATATTTTTGCGCTCGTAATACCTGCCTTAAATGATTTATGCGATAAAAAAACTACATATACGTATATTCCAATTTTTGAACAACAACAATATAATAATGTAATATACAGGGTTGTGATTTAATAACGGATAAATTCAATAAAAGAGTGTGCAATTTTTTTTCGGAAAAATCCTCGGAGAAGTCGATTTTGTTTTTGGATTGCGCATATTTTGACATAAAATGTAGATATACAGGGTGCCTCAAAAAAGCGTGACAGAAAAAATATTTTTTTCTTAAATGGAACCCCCATATATTTTTACATTTTCGGATTCTCCTGAAAATTCTGGACATGTTTTGTGTATAATGTCCTATACCTATCTTCAACTGTTCACGAAATATTTACGTTTAAATAATATAACACTTTATTGTAAATAAATTGATGCACATTCTGGAAGTTTATTTTATTCAATACTGGAAGTGGCCGCCATTAACAGCTCTGCAGTACCCCAAACGATCGATAAATTCTTGTTGTACATTTTCAACCGTTTCTGGAGAAATATTCCTAATTACATTACGAATGCGATCTTTGAGGATATCAAGCGTGAGTGGCTTATCTTTGTACACCTCATTTTTGGCATAACCCCAAAGAAAGTAGTCCAGTGGATTAAGGTCGGGTGACCTAGGTGGCCACTCTATTGATCCACGTCTGCCTATCCACCGGTTTGGGAAAACACCATCTAGGAATCTTCTAATAATCGCAGCATAGTGGGGCGGCGCCCCATCCTGTTGAAACCATAACGCTTGGTTTGGCATGTCTGGCATATTTTCATCAGGATACAGTGTAGCCAGTGCTGGAATCAAGTCGTTTACTAAAAAGTCATTATAACGTTCTCCTGTCAAAGATCCTTCAAAGAAGTATGGTCCTCTCTGTTATTAATAATCCCTGCCCATACATTCACCTTTTTATTATACTGAGAATGACTTTCCCTAAACCAGTGTGGATTTGCTGGTGCCCAGTACCTAAAATTATGCCTATTTACTTCTCCATTCAAACAAAACGTTGCCTCGTCTGAAAAGCATATCTGTTTTACTAGTCTAGGGTTATTATCAGTTCTTTCGGTCATGGTCTGGCAAAACTCGTTTCTGCGATCTGGATCATCTTCAAGTAGCTCTTGAAGTAATTGAATTTTATAAGGGTGCCACTTTTCCTTCTTTAAAAATTTTGTTACCGTCGATCTATGAACTCTGTTATCTAAAGCGAGCTGAGTACTTGAAAGGTTCGGATTTTCGTTTAGTGAAAGCAGGACATCCAGTTTTTTGTCATTTGGAATGCCGGGCCTACCAGGTTTACCAAGGTCCTTAACAGTTCCAGTCTCTCTCCACTTAGCCTGAATTCTACGGATTGTAGACTGACTTACAGGTTCTCTGTTCGGATATTTATTGTTGAACATTATTCGAACTTCGTTGTGTGTTCTAGTTTTCTCACCACAGCCATGCATATTTAATATTTCGATTCCCTGAGTCGCAGTTAATCGCATTGTAAATTTCAATTAACAATACAGTTCAAACTTTTAAGTAATTGACACAATGTGAAGACTATGTCAAATATTCACAAACAGAGGTGTAGGTAATTGAAATGTCTGGTGAGCCGACAGTAATTAAACTCACCTTAAGGTGTTATATTGTTACATATTTAAACGTAAATATTTCGTGAACAGTTGAAGATAGGTATAGGACATTATACACAAAACATGTCCAGAATTTTCCGGAGAATCCGAAAAAGCAAAAATATATAGGTGGTTCCATTTAAGAAAAACATATTTTTTGTGTCACGCTTTTTTGAGGCACCCTGTATATCTAAATTTTATGCCAAAATATGGGCAATCCAAAAACAAAATCGACGTGTCCGAGGATTTTTCCGAAAAAAAATACACACTCTTTTATTGAATTTATCCGTTATTAAATCACAACCCTGTATAAAATGCACATCATAAATTAGTTTAATTTTTCTTAAGTTTTTTTATTTTAGTGTGCATGCTGAGACAGAAATGTATAGGAGTATGCACTTAATTAATAATGATTAATTAAGTGCACATCTGCAGTACATAACTTTAATTTCAAATACTGAAGAAAAGATTTTTCCTTCAATTTTTTTTGTATTAGGATGCAAAATTTTGCTAAATTAACTAATATTTTATCAAACATTTTACCACAGTCATAAATTTAATCCCTGTATATTGTGAAATTAGTTAAATTTACAGTTGGCCCCCCTGTGAGTTAAAAGCAAATAAACATCTTCAAGGGATTTGTAGTTACAACTGTCTGTTTAATAAGTAAAAAGCTGGCATTTTGAGCACCATCTGTATACGAAATGCTATATTAAACGGTCTATCTTCTGTTTTAAATACTAAATTAGGATCCAACAAGGAATTAAACGTTTTGTGCAACAACCTTTTTAATGAATACCAGGGTAAAAGTTTCTTATATATTAGCTGCTAAAACTCTTTTTTGTGCTGTCAAATCTTAACGATTTGTAAATTTATTTCCTGATTTAATTAATTTTTGATATTAGACGTCGCAAATCGGATGCACTAATATTTTACCTTACGTGTTGTCTTTCAAACCTACCCATACGAGTATCTACACTTATTCATAGGCAATGTTTTATTCATTTTACCTTGTTCGTACACGTCGCATATGTAAATGACTACTAATTTTTTTTGTCTTGCGGTTGTGGTTACCTCGAAAATAACATGTTACACGTAACCATCTAGGTAACTTCCGACATTTTAACTTGAGGATTCATTATCATCCAGGTTCAACACACTTGTAAGGCTGCACACGATAGGAACAACTTTAATCATAATAGGTTTGTTAATTTTTTTGTATTTGTGAATTTAGATATTATGTAATAGATTGGTACCAGTTGGCTAATTGGTTATATATGACTGGTTATAAAAATATGATATAATCATTCACAAGGATATTTGATATTAATACTCACTCTTAAAATAGAATAGATTTTTGGCAAGCAAAGGATTGTGATTGGTTTAAGTATATAGAACTGAAATGGATAACCATCTCACATATCGCTTGCTAAATGCAATAATGCTAGCATAAGTCAAGAAATACTTAAACGGAAAAATTAATGGAAAACGAGGAAGCTGCATGTTTTTGTAATTAAAATAACAGAATAGTAAATTATATTAAGACTTGCTATCTAGAACTATATATTCTTTAGTCAAGTTGTTGCCTCTCTAGATTCATATTTCTTCACAATTCTATAGTACCCGAAAATCGTCAGATATTCACAGAGGCAAAAATCAATACAATGAAACTGTCAGAGAGTCCAATATGCTTTTGACAACCTTAAAGACAGAGTGCTTTCCTGTTCCAAAGGTAGCAAATCTTTCTGGTCACTTGCCAAAAATATTAGTAAAAGCTTCTGTAGAAGCACTTTTCCTCCCCTGACCTGTGACAATGAAACTATCTCAACCTCTAAAGTAAAAGCTGAACTATTTGCCAAACAATTCGCTGTAAATTCCACCCTTATTTCTCCTGTGAATGTCGCTCTTCCAACCACTACGTCTGTACCCTACAAAATATCCGACATCATACTTAAGGTCAAACAAGTGCAAAAAATTCTCCTATCCTTTGACACCATAAAGTCCTCCGGTTTGGATGGCATAAAGAACTTGCACTCATCTTAATTCGTCTTTCCTAGATCTCCTATGAAAAGGGTATCTTCCCAGACAGCTGGAAGACTGCTTATGTGCAGCCTATCCCGAAGAAAGGTTATAAGACCCTTCAATCCAATTGTAGACCAATCTCTTTTCTCTCTGTTGTCAGCAAAGTTATGGAGAAAGTCGTCAACTTGCAAATTCTAAAATATCTAGAAAAACACAAAATCATCCATGACAAACAGTACGACTTTCGTCACCAAAGATCCACAGCTGATCTCCTTACCTTTGTCACACATAACTGGAACAAGTCTCTCGAATTTCATAGCGACTCCCAGATTCTTGCTCTTGATATTTCCAAGACCTTTGACCAAGTAGTTGCAGGCCACACTTCTCAAGAAGATATCTTCTTACGGCCTTCCCCCGAAACTATGTACCTATATTGGTAGCTTTCTCTCTAATTGGTGCATATCTGTCGTAGTGGATGGCCACTGATCTAACTTCCATCCTATTGATGCTGGGGTACCCCAAGGTTTAGTCCTAATAACAACCCTATTTCTTGTTAACATTAATGTCCTGCTCTCTTCAACTACTAATCCCTTCCGCAGTTACACTGACGATAGTACTCGACATTTCAACATGTATTTTTCCAGACAACTCTCAAATCAAAATATGGCTAATAGATGCAGATCTATGCACATATCCCTTTCTCAAGATCCTCAATTAATCTTAGACTAGGTGCCAAAAACCTTGTTCCGTTCAATGCATCCAAAACCCAATGTTGTTCCGTGTTACGCAAAAAATCCGGCAACACTTACCCCATCCACATGAATGGCAAGTCTTACAGAACAATGAAACATTCGATCTTGTTGGCATCGCTTTTGAATATGATCTCAGCTGGCACAAACACATTACTTCAGTAGCCACATCAGTAGCTTAAAAGCCAGAAAATAATTCTCTCCTTCCATTCGACCATTCGACTCAGAAATAACCCAATCCTCACAAGAAAACTCCCTTCTCTTGCTCATCGCCGCGCTGTTGGAGATTTATCCCTTTTCTACCGATACTTCTACGGATTCAGCTCTGAAGAGCTACCCTTGACTGTTCCTGACAGAACAACAAGAGGCGCGTTACGTATGCATTCCTTTGCTGTCCAGCTACAAAAGCCTAGAACGTCCCACTTTTCTCGGTCATTCATACATAGTCTCCAGGTTATGGAGCAAATTGCCTGCAGATGTTTTTCCTTCCCCTCCCAACCCCCAATGCTTTAAATCCCGTCTCAATAGATTACATTTCCTTTCTAGCACTGTAAAGGCGTGGCAACTTGCTAGAGCTAGTTACAGAATTATCATTCTCATTTCCATTACATTTAATTCATATTCCATAATACATATTTGTTCTTTAAATTACTAGACTGGCCATCTGGGTCTGTTACCAGAGGCGTCGATGCCGAAAATTAAGTACGTACATAGACGGTATTTGACAAAAATAATTTAATTCCTGTGCCTTGCCGTGATTGTGTGAAATAAAAAAATAACGGTCAATTGCGAGTTCGACTCGCTCATAAAGGGTTCTATGGAATAGTCCACTCGCTCATAGAGGGTTCTATGGAGTAGTCTGGCAACTTGCAACATGCATTAAAAAAGTCAAAATGGCACACAGTTTTATCGTCAGGGCGGGGCATAAATCGGCAACCGGTAGTCGACCTCTGGTGCCAGGCGTGCCAGCCTGCGCAAACATGTGCACGCGCACATTTTTGTTTTGTTTTTGTGGGGAAGTTTTTTCTCAACTTTTTTTTTCGACTTCTTCATTTTGTCGTATTTTGGACATCTGCGCAGTACACCAAAATGCGTACTACGCGCAAATCGAGCCTGCTATGCATGCGCACGGAATTTCAGGGGATGTACTTTGAAGTCTACATTCAAACCCATCCACTTGTAAGAATATATCTCCAATTGTAGAGCTACAACTAAGTATTTAATTTTTTAACTTTTTCTCGACTTTTTGTTTCGTTTGTTATCTGTTTCGTATTTTGACGTCTGCGCAGTAGACTAAAATGCGTATCACGAGCAAATCGAGCGTGCTAGACATGCGCATGGAAATTCAGGGGATGTATTTTGGTGTCTACAGTCGAACCCATCCACTTCTGAGAATATGTCCCTGTCGTTTTTTTTGGCATCTGCGCAGTAGACCAAAATGCTCACCATGTGCAAACCGAGAATGCTATATATGCGCACGGAATTTTAGGGGATGTACTTTGGTGTCTACATTCTAAACCATCCACTTTTAATCTCCAATAGTAAATCTTCAGTTGAAGCTTTTGCGTCATATAATACTGAAATCCGGTCATTAATGTTAAATACGTAGTTACGTATTTAGCATTAATGACCGAATTTCAGTATTTTATGACGCAAAAATCTGGGCCAGACTCAGGTAACTGATGGAAAAGGCTAGTTAAATGAAATTAATATTATATTTTGTCAACAAGTCATAGGTGACAATTTGTTTAATAAATATACTTAGTGCAAGTGAAAAGTTAACCTTTAAATCTAATAGATAAAAAAATGTGAACTATATAAAAGTTACACATTTTTTTGGTCCTACCTTTCTGAATCCTTAGGGCATCGAAAAAATGAAACACTGTTGCTATCACTAATCAACACTACAATACCAAGGATGAGACGCCATTAAATAAACTACATTCTATTTGGCGCACTCGGTATTTCTCTTTTAGCGACACAACTTTCACGTGCACAAACTACCCTGTGTAACCCGTACCGGGTTTCGCCAAGAATCGAGCGCTGCCGGCTTAGGCGAGAGGCGAGCAACGACAGAGGGGCGATTTACAGCGCGATTAGCAAGTGACTAGACTATTTGGAATATCCTCGAGAATATCTTTCGACGATGCCATAGGTATTGAGAATTTTGCGTTCTGTGAGAAATTCACAATATTGTATGTGGTAAGGAACCCTCTATGCGCAAGTCGACCTTGCACTTGACCGTTTTTTTTTTAGTTTACACAATCAAGGCAACGCTCGTATATGTAACAGACCAAAAGTGGCCAAGTTCATGAATTACACATTTAAATTACTTTTATCGTGTTTTATGTACACTTTTTGAGTTTACTTACAGGAATTTGAATTATTGGTGAGTGTGCTGTTTGATACATTTATAATACTGTAAGTAATCGCTTAAGATTTCACTACAACACATAATAATATATTCCTACCTGTCAAAAATGTTACACACAAAATACTATATCCCTTGACAACTGTTGAAGCCATGAATAAACGGGATTATAGAACGTGTTACGTAGGAAAAGCGACGTTGCCACTTTCACTATAACTTTCGTCACAAATGGAATGGAAATAAATTATTAAAAAATTGTTGTCAAAAAAAATAATGGTCAATTGGTATATTTTATTAATCCTCAGCCATAATATGCTTTAGCCTATGGTATTTACGATTGCAGACAGTAATTGTTTTCTTAGTACAATTTATTAGTCTGAAAATATGCTACATAACTAAAAGCCTGGCAACAGCCATTCTCAAAAAGTAGGTGGGGGAACATATACTTGGTCATGTTAAAAATAACCCAGGTATCTCCTCCTTGTTTCTAAATTTATGCTTGAAACCAATTCCGTAATCATGTTGTCAATTACATTCTTAAAGAGAAATCATCATGGAGATACACTATGCACGTAAAAAAATGTGTTACTTTCTTGGACAATTTTGCAGGAATTTTTTATAATTTTTTATACAAATTATGTATGTGTTCATTTTGTTTAGGTTTCCAAATTTTTCACAAAGTTTCTATTAAAGCTGTAACAGCTTTACACAAAATATGTTGTTAACATATAACTAATAGAAATAAAGAAAATAAAGCTAACAGACCCTTACTTTTTACTGTTTTGTTATTATTAATGTTACTCATTTGTATTAAAAGCAAGGGCGTCGATATGGGAGGGATAATGGGGGTAATTATCCCCTCCCCCCAAGAATGACGAACCGCTAGTCAGAGACAGCATTCCCCATCAGGTTTTCATGCTAAAATAAGGACCTGTTCAATGTGTTCAATCCACTCTGAAATCAGCCCCCCCCCAAAACGAAAAAAATATAGACTTACCCCCCCCCCCCCCCCCCCAAAAACAAAATAATATAAACGCCCTTGATTAAAAGTAATTTACTTTTCTCGCTGGATAGTGTTAAAAGAAAACTGGTGTCGAGAAATGACACTTTGACACTGAGCAAGTATTAAAAGGTCTACTTTCAATAAAATGCGTAGAAAAAAAGCTTCTTTAATGTTATTGATTTATGCATCACCCAATGTCTAGATAGTCCAGTATGACTCAACAATTAAATTAGTTTGGCCTAAAAAAGATAGTATTACTAAAATATAAAAAATCAGTGAGTATGAAGCAAAAGTCAATGCCAAATATTGACAATAGTTATAAACAGAATAAAGACAAATACAGTTGGTGTTGTAAGAGGCGCAATTTATTTTTAGAATATTAAGGAACTATGGCTAAGCCAAGCGCAACCTATACTGTCGTTTTAATATTTTGGTAAGCCCCTAAAAATTCAATTAGTGGCGTCTTAGGTATCTATTAGACCATTAGAATAAAATTGTTATATGTAATGTTTCAGTTCTTTTTAAGAAACTTCATTTTCATACCCAGCCAGTGTTCATCTAAAGTGTGTTATATATCCGAGAAAAATAGCTATGAGTGGTTCTGCTGAATTAAGTGAAATTATTAGTCTACGAGGTAAAATACTACTCATATTAAACCAATTTAAATTTAAGGATCACAATCGAAAATTATCTTCAGGAGAAACAAAATATATAAATGATATTTCTGGGCCGAGATGGGTTATTTAAACACGGGTAAATTTTAAGTTCGCTCCCAGATGAGCTTATTTTATGCAGCATACCTGATTCCTCGGGCCGAGATGGTCGACGCCCTCTGGAAGTTTATAAAATACCTGTGAGATAAAAACGGACTTTTGGGTCTGGTGTCGAAAATTGCCATCAAATCGTAGGCGCTATCTGCTTGGTGTCGAATTTTCCTCCACCCAAGGTTATAAAAATGAAAAATTGTGTAGGTACCTACTGATAATGGAAAAATGACGTGTTAAATAACAATTGTCACTTTTCTTAAAATTCATTGTTATTTTCAACATTGTTTTAACAACTAAACAATAAAGTTAGATTTTAATTTTTTTTTTAATAAAACGGCTCGGGACAACTTTGTCAAATATTAGTTTCTTAGAAAACCTAAAAATCAAGTCGTTTTATTTGAGACCAACTTTACATTTTTTCATGTTTTGGACTGCATTATACTGCATTATGACTTTAACAACTGTTTATGATATTCGAAGGTAAGTACAACTTTTTATTAAAAATGATTCTTCTTGAAAAATCTAAAATGTAATTTTGAATTTGAAATTTTAATACAGACTTATGTGAAAATATTTCTCAGAACAGAACAGGTGAAAAATATGGTCCAATTTGAATTTAGAATGATGACAGAAACCCATTTTACAATGGAGAGATCAATTATCTCTTTTTTACGTTTTCTCAATTTACAATTTGTCCTGTCGCGTGTAAACTAAGACGACCAACTGTTCTGTTTTTTTTTTAACAAACACTTTTTTTGCTGCTAAATTAAGTAAAGTTAAAATAAGAATGACTTCCAGGTAGATTTTGAATTTTAATTCACTTGTTTGTAAATTATAGGGTTTTCAACAATGATATAAGTTATTGTTATTAGGCTATAAAATCATAACAAATAGTACTCGTATTTTGGTACATCAGTAGTAGGTACTTAGCATTCAGCAAAACTACTGTATACCAAAACAGTCATGGTTTCATGGAAGGGGGCGCGGGGGTGCCGTTAGGACGAAAAGGGGCTTGCGCCCCCTATCCCCCCGACGGTACCCACTGTGGTTTGCCTAATAAATATAAAATTGTTAAAAATTCTGTTTGAGTTCGGTAGAAACATGAGGTATCTTGCTATAAAATCATAAAACTTGTCAAAGTCAAAGGATTCGGGTACCTAAGTATTTTGCCAAATAAATTTATTTTTTATAACCTGATTCCGATAAATCTTTCCAGGCAGACAACCAGAAATACATGCACAAACATAGGCAACTGTAATAAAATATTTGAACATATTCTTTTTTTATTAGAAACAGCATTGTTTTCATTTGTCTTTTCCCTAGAATGATAGAAAGAAATCGGATTCCTTTGGAAATTTTATCAAGAAAGAAAAAAATATTGCGATGGCTAATTTTTTAAAGTAGATAACCAGCAATACTTCCACAAGCAAAGAAGGTACAATAAAGAGTTGAACATATTCTTTTTAATATTTGTTTTTTCTAATGCACTTTCGCCAACACGGATAGAAAGAAATCTGATTACCCCGGAATTGTCAGAAAATAAAAGAAGAATATTGCGATTGATAAAATATGTTCTGATGCAAACTGTCCATCAAACTGACCAATAGGGTGTTCAGTTGCTTTTTCTGTCATCATTCTCAGTTCAAATTCGATAAACCATTGATACACCCATGCCGTGGCCGTAGTTCCTTTATTAACAACAATTACCGGTTACTTTTACTATTTTTACACACAATTCATATTTTTCTTTTTGCACGCTGTTTAGCATTTTAAAAATAAACTATCACGATTTAATCGTGAATATTTTGCTTTTGTCATAATTTGCCTTTGAGAGGGGCGTGCACAATTAAGCGGATGGCCCATAAAAGGGCAAGGGTGTAGCAAATTGAATTAACTTTTATTTGAATTAGTATTAGTTGAATTGGATCTGCTCAAGCCAACAAAATTAATTTAAATAAATTTAATTACCAATATTCCGGCATTTAGAGACATTGTACTTCCCGTTCACGAGCGCCATTTGTTGTTGGCAATTTTGTTCCTAACAAAAAACGAAAATCGATAATGTCACTGGCGTGTGGGAACGTGAAGGAATGCGGTGTTATCGCCGACTGCATCTTTTGGTCTTTTGGTACCACATATGGGGTGTTCTTTCGATTCCGTCGTGGCTTACAATATGTGGTCCATTACACCTTCAATTAAAACTAGATTACCCACCCCAACCACCGCCATGCAGCCCGAAACCATAACGTTCCTGCCTGGTCCAAATATGATATCAGTAAATAGGACAGTTTTCCAAAAACCTACATCGTTATCAATGTGTTGCTTGGCAAAGTCAAGTCGTTTTTGTCTATTTTTCGGGGATATTAATGGCTTTTTTCTTGGAACCCTGTCATGCAGTCCATTGGACCTCAAAACCCTTCTCACACTTTCAGCACACAAATTTTCAACACAAACGGCAAGTTTTGGAGCACTAGTTTTTGTATTACACTAAAATTGTTTGAACATCTCGCTTACTCAATATTTTTGGTCGCCAGACCTGGGCCTATTAAAGACTCGTGTATTAAAATTTTTTATAACTGTCAGTATTGTTGCGCGACAATAACCAACGAATTTTGCCATGGCACAATAAGACTTAGCGTCCTTATGCAATTTTACCGATTAATTAAATTACTAATTTCCACTGAAATTTATTTTCTTGGCGACATTTTTGGAGTGTGTAAAATACACTATTTTTTCCTTGGTGTCTTTAATGCAATTAAAGAATTAGTTTGTATTCTTAAGAAAATTTCTTTTAACACAAAAGTAGTAGATCTACTACTCACAAACATCTTTTTGCAAGCTTTTTTTGCGTGTTATTGTAGCGGTATGTTCACTTTCGTGGGATAGGTTTTCCTGGGTATAATTTTTTCTGTGAAAGTAAATTTTTATTTTTGGTTTTTGTTTGATAAAATACTAAAATGCCATGCAGGTCTATCATCTGGCTCAATAAATTCTTACAATAGTTGTCTATTTATATACTGACTACAAGTTTTAATGGTTTATGTAGACTTTTATGCGTGACTATATCGTTACATATTATTTTAATGGTATTTTTTAGGAATAAAGGATCTAAAGTTTTCGAACCGCCTCTGGGCTGATGATGGTATCCTGCATGCTAAAGACAACAATGACGGTGCAATCTCCATTTTAAACCATAGCCTACTTTCTCAAGTGATGGTCTTGTAAACCTGCAAAGATCAGAGAAAGTTAATATAACATCGCGAAATTGTACGTGGTTCTGCGACAGAGCGGCGTCAATTTTACAGTCAACCTTCCTTACTTTACTTTATTTCAATTTTATTACGCCACATCGTCATATCTCACATTTTTATTTCTTGACAAATGTAATTTTGTCTCGTTAAAGTTACGATTGGCATACGGAAGTGCAGTACTAAACATTAATTATTTGCAGAAAACAGATTTTCCCTGCACCTGCAAACTTATATGTATACGTATATGCATGTAATTATAATCCTATAACTTAAAATGCTGAGTTTTCATTAGCGTTTTAAAATGAATAGGAATAAAACATTTATTTTACTGATACTGCTCCTGATCGAAAACTTGCGTCCTGCTTCTGAAACGCATCAACTTAAATATCTGCGAAATATTCCACAGCGCACATAGGAGTATTTGAGCAAGAAAACTGGACAAAAGTCCAATTAACAAAATTCCTTGCAGCCTCTATTGTTAAGTGGTTTTGAATAGCTGACTGAACCGGTCTACCAGATAGCCGCTATGTACCGCGCTTCCCACCGTTCGTCGTTTCATACGATCAGCTTGAACTTAGTCGTCGTGTAAATCGCATGGTTCTGTTCCCGGCAATTTGTTGTGTGAATAATGGCTGTTTTCAAAGCATATTCAAAATCTAGAATCGGGTAAGGATGCTATTCTATATAAAAAATATATCAGTGCTAGGTAGATTTAGACTTAAATTTTATACATATAGGCAAAAGATAGAATAAAATCATATTTTTTCGTATAAAACTTTTATTTGAAGGTCTTTTTGTTTATCTGCCCGGCTAAAAATAATACACAGATAGAAAGCGTGAACTATCTTCTGAGAAATTCCATAGAGAGTCTTTCCACATCTTTCCACTTTGTAATCTAATGGTCGCAGATAGTCCACACCCCAATTCCAGAACATCGAAGGTAATAAAAGTGAAGAAGAAACGGAAGTAGAAATAAATATGGAGGACAAGAAAGATTCAGATACCTATTAGACTAGTGCATTAGTTTATTATATTTTGTTCAGTTTCTTGTTAGGTTTATTTTAGTTTTAACTCTGATTTTTGACTTAGTTTCTAATTTAAAGTTTCATTTATTTGCTAAATTTAATGCGGATTTGCAGTATTTGAAAAATTGTAAAATAGAGCTAATTTAATGTCCTACAGTATTTTTATATCAATTTATAATAAAAGAATCCTATAGATAATTTTGTCCAGTTTTTTAAAACAAATACTCCTATGTGCAGCGGGTAGATTATCTAGTTTGCTCAATGCTCAGGTCAAACATCCAGTCGGTGTGGAGTATGTCGTTGACAAACGTTCGTGAAGCGAAAATTTACGGTCCGGTGTAGTATCAACGGAAAGAATAAATGAATGAATTTTAATTCCGCTAACAACACTGACGAAATGTCAGTAAATGGAATATACCTATGATCTATCTAATTTCAATTGAGAATGATGACGGAAACCCATTTTACAACGGAGAGATCAATTATGTCTCTTTCTCATGTTCTTTCTCTCTCGTTTATTTTTCTCTCTTGTCTTCTTTCTCTCTCGTACTTTAAAATTTTAACAACTTATAAAAAGTTAGGTAAAAAAACATGACATATTACAAACATGTCCCATAAGTTGTTGCAGCGTAAATAATATAGGTACCTAAAAGTTTATATAAAGTATTAGCAGCTTAAATTTCTGCGTTCTATAAATCTGCGACTGGCTAACAACTACCGAAATATTTAGCACGATACATATTTGTTCATTTCTTCACATTGTTTGAGAAGCAAGTGATCAAGTTGGCTCAGTCTATGATTTAAAGCATCCCGTTTGATCCAATAGAAACAGCCGCATTAATGTCGCCCAACTCAGTCGAGTTTTAGCAAAATTTGATACTTCCTTTAAAACGATATCTGGCTCGAAGTATTTTAAATGCTTTATCCTTTGCTTTTGGGGCCATATTTGTCAAAATATTAAACAAATGGTTTTGGGGAGTGGGGTCTGGTTAATCCTTGGATCCAGTACAACGCACAATAATACAAAAAGAATTGTAAAACTTTTTTCTTCTTATCTCAATTGAAAATAAAAAAAAAATATAATAAATATCAACTTACAGTTAAATAGAAAGGCATTATGTTTAAATAAATTGAACAAAACGAAATAAATCGCCATACCAGTTATGGAAAATGACATAAGTAAATCCATTAAAAAAAGTTTGTATTGTAAATATTGCAAATTTAGAATAAAAATAAAAATATTTAAAAAAAAGTTTTTTAGATCATTTTTTAATCGATAGAAATAGAAAGTTCAATAGTTTTTATGTTCATTATTTTTATGCTTTTCTCAAAATCATATATTTTGGATTTAGATATTGCATTTTGCTTGGTTGCTCCTCATTAGACCGGGCTGATTAATTATAAGGGACGCAGACCACGGTGTGCCTCGACTAAGTTTAACCCAAAGGTTAAGATTGTGTTCAAGTGGTGTGGCCTAAGTAATTTAAACCCAAAATAAACATCCTAGATCAATAGCTTGAAAAGAAAACTTGATTTTCCCATTTTCTTTTGGGTTAAGCGGCTTTATATTAAGAAAAAGAGTAGTAACAAAATTGTTTAAGGCGTATAATCTTTTTTCAAGCCCTGGAAGCAATATCTTCTAAGTGAAAATATTTAATATTTTTAAATGGCTTTGATAATCCTAAAAAAAGATGAAAAAATTAGTTTTTCGTCACTGTTTGGTACCGATCTCTACGGTACGTTCAAATACTATGGTTACAAATAAAAAAAATGCCTCTCTATCTGCAGCTGTTCAACAGTACAGGTAATAGAAGGTTGAAAAATTCGAACAAAACAGTTATGGAATATGGTTAAAACTGTTCACCATTTTCAAATGTTGTGTGTTAAGTTTCATATTATATTATTGTTAATTTTATATGCACTACTTAAAACCTGCACTCTCCCTCACTGCTACTGGCTATATACTACACTAAATTACTGTTCCTACAGAAAATAAAATGCTAATATTGGTATCTCTTTTTGGAATTATTTATGGCCGGAAATTCCAGTTCTTCTAACTTCATTGTCAGGTGCTTACATTTTTTTAAATTTTCTGGAGGACCGTTTCATGATCATCTCAAATAGTTTGTTTTTAGTCAAGCAACGTGATGTGGCTGTCGTAACTGCAATTATTAAAAAGAAAAAATTATTAGAAATATTGGTGCAATACAAAAATTAAATAAATGGCATGGTCTTATATAGATAGAGGGTGACCGTAAAGTCTTAGTATGGGCAAATATATTTCCTATTAGTAAAGATAGAGGCACCACATTTTAGGTGTATCTTATTGGTTTTAAATCTACTTTTTTATGTAATTTAACTTGAATCCCATTGAGGGGTGACGCTAAGGAGTTGAAGTAAAAATTTTTAAATGCAACCCCATGCCGTGTGGTAACCCATTTTAAGCCTTTAAAAATTAAAAATCGTAAAAAAATGAAAAATTTAAATACCTTTATTTCTCTTATTACTTTAAAAGTAGTTCAAAATGACCACCATGAACTCTGCCACAAAGTAACACCTGAAATTCTCGAAAATGTGAGAAGTGAGTTCCAAAATCGACATTATTACTGCCAAGAAGTTCATTGTGGTCATTTTGAAAAACTTTTAAAGTAATAAGAGAACGTACAACCTAATAACGTATTTAAATTTAATTTTTTTTAATGATATTTAACTTTTAAAGGTCTGCCATTTAAAAACGAATTAAGATACGAACCTCGGGTTTACGGTAAAATGTTTCTTTTTTAAATACCTTTAAAATGACGTACCATGACGGTATAGGGTTGCATTTACAATTCTTGACCCCAACTCCCTAGCATCATCCCTCAAGGGGGTTGAAAAAGTTAAATTACATAAGGAAGTAGGCTTATGAATTAATAGGATACACCTAAAATTTGGTGTCTCTATCTTTACTAATTGAAAAGATATTTGCCCATACTAAAACTTTTCGGACACTCTGTATAATAAAAATAAGAAAAATCGTCCCTACTCGCCCTTTAGAGTCCTTAACAAAGATTCATCTGTAATAACAGGAGGGATAATACTAGATTTTCATTTTATCTAAAAAATTGGCCATTTAGAATGAGATCGGACAAATAAATGACAATTCAAAAGTTATGAACGTCAACCAAGCGGTATGACCGATACTACTACCTTGAGTTCTTGCTCTCGCGAATCCATGTAATTCATTTGAACTACTTGACAATATAACAGTAACGAACGTTACAAAGCCCTTTCAGGAGAAAACCAAAACTCTCTTCAAATTTCACTACACACGTAGTTATATTCCGACCTGCCTGAAACGTTACACACAAAGCATTACGCCTTGACAAATCATTAAATCATAAGGGGGATAATAAGAGGAAGACACGTGTTGTGATGCAAAAGTAATGTTGTCACCCTCACTGTAAATTTTGTCACCATGCAATGTACCTAAATAAATTACTAAAATTTTATTTTGACGAAAAATAACACAGCCTCACAAAAAAAAAATTGGTACTCCTACCGAGACAACTATATCCCTATGTAATTTTCGACGCTAAATCCGAATCCGAGGTCAAGAAAAATCGTACCCCCCAAAATCAACCCCTAGTGCTAAAAAACACCTCAGCAGGGTAAAAATGACTTAACGCTCCACGAATAGTCTTAAATCTCAATAAATCGAAGTAAATATAAACATTCAAGTATATAACGCATAAGTACAGAGTTAACACTACTTTCCATTGAAAATCGCCCCCATGAGTGGGTGAAAACTACCCCTCATTCAATAGGAAACCTAAAAAAATGCAGTGATTGCAAAAAAGCTTACGATGCCCAGTTTTTTTGCAAGGAGTGAGTAACTGCATTAGTTCCGATGCGATGCTCAAAATCTACCCCCACAGAGGGGCGGAAACCAGCCCTAGATTAAAATTGCAAGGAAAATCGGGCAAAAAATTTTGTCATCGTGATTTCTATTTTAATCGATGCTAAAATTGGCTAAAGATATGCAGCACTGCAGTTTGGTGGTGAATACTTACACATTGCACCAAAGTCATTCAGTGACATCCCCATGAGAGGGTGAAAATTACTCCTCATATAATTACACAGTCCTTCAAATGTTTTTTTTTGGAACTGCTATCGAGACCACTGTATCCCTATGTAATTTTCGACGCTGAATCCGAATCCGAGGTCAAAAAAAATCGTACGCCCCCAAAATCAACCCCTAGCGCTAAAAAACACTCCCTAAACAGGGTAAAAATTACTTAACGCTCCACGAATAGTCTTAAATCTCAATAAATCGAATTAAAAATAAACAGAGTTAACACCGTTTTCCATTGAAAATCACCCCCATGAGTGAGTGAAAACTACCCCTCACACAACAGGAAATTAAAAAAAAAACTGCAGTGATTGCAAAAAAAGCTTACGATGCTCAGTTATTTTAGAAACAGTATGTAACTGAATTAGTCTCGATGCGATGCTCAAAAACTACCCCCATATAGTGGCGGAAACTACCCCTAAATTTAAATTTCAGTTGCTGTTGGTCCTTAAAAAGAGAGACGTCTGAAAAGCATAAACGGCAGTCGGTCAGAAGATCATTCGAAAACAAATCCAAAAGATATTACAAAAAGAAAGAATAAATTTATTGAATTAATACTACGGGTAAATTTTTGCTACTTCATAATATGGGTCCTTTTCAAGTACTTTGTCAAAGATTCTTCTTAAATAAAAAATGCAGATGTTTTGAGCTTTTCTAAGAGGTACTGCAACTATTTTTTGAATTTATTATATAATTATATGAGGAGTAATTTTCACCCTCTCATGGGGATGTCACTGAATGACTTTGGTGCAATGTGTAAGTATTCACCTCCAAACTGCAGTGCTGCATATCTTTAGCCAATTTTAGCATCGATTAAAATAGAAATCACGATGACAAAATTTTTTGCCAGATTTTCCTTGCAATTTTAATCTAGGGGTGGTTTCCGCCCCTCTGTGGGGGTAGATTTTGAGCATCGCATCGGAACTAATGCAGTTACTCACTCCTTGCAAAAAAACTGGGCATCGTAAGTTTTTCTTGCAATCACTGCATTTTTTTAAGTTCCCTGTTGTATGAGGGGTAGTTTTCACCCACTCATGGGGGCGATTTTCAATGAAAAGTAGTGTTAACTCTGCATTTATGCGTTATATACTTGAATGTTTATATTTACTTCGATTTATTGAGATTTAAGACTAATCGTGGAGCGTTAAGTCATTTTTACCCTGCTGAGGTATTTTTAGCACTAGGGGTTGATTTTGGGGGTGTACGATTTTTTTTGACCTCGGATTCGGATTCAGCGTCGAAAATTACATAGAGATATAGTTGTCTCGATAAGAGTACCAATTTTTTTTTGTGGGGCTGTGTGATTGATAAGTAAGGATTAATATAACATTGGTGTATCCTATTAATCTTTACTTTAGCCTGTGGTGTGGTCAGGGGCATACCGTGACTTTTGGTTTGGGGGGGGGGGGGGGGTTGTTAGACAAAACCATGTTTTTGATAAATATGTGTATAATACCGTGTTGTATAATGTTTATAATGGCGGGGGGGGGGGGGGGGCAGCGGTGCGCCCCTGTGTGGTATATAGGATTTCAAATATTACCTACAGTAATTGCATTATTTTAGTATAGTTTATCAATGTGGAAATATGCCACATATAACTAAAAGCCTGGCAACAGCCATTCTCAAGAAGTAGGTTGAGGACCATATTGTTGGTCAGATTATAAGTAACTTTGGAATCTCTGATCACTCTAAAATGTAAATAATGATTGTTTCTAGATCAATTGTACTCTCCAAAAACCACGAAAGAGTAATAACAGGTTATAACAAAATTCAGAGGCGACTAGGGACATTATCGGAACAATAGGTTCTAAAGTTTTACCCTGTACCCTTCTTCAGGCCAATCTGGCATAATTCTGATGACCAGAAATGGAAAGTAGACATGGAGAACTTTCGTTTGAATTTTTTTTTATTAATGAACGAGCATTTGGCAATGAATTGGCTTATACAGCATTTTTTTATTTCACAATATGAAAGTAGCCCATTCGAAAAGCCCCATACCCAAAAATGAGAATTTATTCTGATCAAATTCACCCCCAAAATAACGATCAAACATCGCTCATTATAAAACGCGGTGGTGACTTCTGATGACGTAGTCCCACGATCAGCGGCCCAAATATATGAAATAAATTAAGCGTTGGCACCGTTGCCAAAATTTTCCGACAATTTGGGTTAGTTTTTGAGGTTATGTTGGTACTAAAACGGCCGATAGAACACATGGCGGTGTTGACGTATTCTTAATTTAAGTCGTCATATTACCCGTTAGTTCAGTTGTTTTCCGTAGGGTGACGTCAGGATGAAAACGGTACTTTTGAATTTGGCGAAGTTTAAACCTTAATTTTGTTATTATCCGTCCAATTGACGTAATTTTTTTGTGTGTTTCGAATGGGTCTGTTGCACTCAATCGAATTTAAATATTATTTATAACTAAAACAATAGTGGCTAGAGTGCAGTTTATTAAAGTGAAATCAGAATTTTCTTAAAACAAGTCTACGGCGCGACGTGAACGTGAAAATTTAAAAGGAATTAAAAAATCCGCCATATTTCACACCGATAAAATAATACTTATAACGATTTGCGCTGTTGCAGTAATGTCTGACATATAATACAAACAGGTACAAAGGATTTGATATAATAGTATATTATTCAATGAGCATATATGCGAGTAGAATACTATACTTTATCCAGGACTATCAAAAAAATTTAGATAATATTAATATATTGTTAGAAAGCACTAAATGTTATTGTTTTTGGATTTATTTTCACTTGTTTAACAAAGGTAATAAAACACCCGTATATGGTTCTGACCAATTGTACATAAATGTTTTATTATTATTAAGGTACGGACTACACAATAATTAACAAATAACAAAAACAAATTAAATAAAGAAAAGCAATTGAGGGTTATCGAGAAGCCGTGCCTGGTTCGCTTCATTCCAGGTCGCGAGCTCGAGTGTCCCCGCGTCTTCCCCTTTACCAACGCCATCCATTCATGTCTCGGTACCGGCAGTGGTGCCGATCTGGGAGTCTGACTCTAACGCGGCCTGACTGACCAATGTTACGTTCTCGGAACATCCGTCTGTTGCTGGACCATCTGTTTCTGTAAGATCTGTAAGAAAATATAAAGAAGGCATGGGAGTATACTGACCCCAAGCTCCACAAAAATATAAAGAAGACATGGGAGTATGCTGACCCCAAGCTTCACAAAAATATAAAGACATGGGAGTATGCTGACCCCAAGCTTCACAAAAATATAAAGAAGACATGGGAGTATGCTGACCCCAAGCTTCACAAAAATATAAAGAAGACATGGGAGTATGCTGACCCCAAGCTTCACAAAAATATAAAGAAGACATGGGAGTATGCTGACCCCAAGCTTCACAAAAATATAAAGAAGACATGGGAGTATGCTGACCCCAAGCTTCACAAAAATATAAAGAAGACATGGGAGTATGCTGACCCCAAGCTTCACAAAAATATAAAGAAGACATGGGAGTATGCTGACCCCAAGCTTCACAAAAATATAAAGAAGACATGGGAGTATGCTCACCCCAAGCTTCACAAAAATATAAAAATTTCTTTTACTTTACCTTCACATTCAAAAATCTCTAATAGATCATTCATGTCTGTGGCCATTGACCAATCACTCGGCCAGACTCTCAATTCTGCTGGCTTGTTTTATAATTTTGAGTTTACCAACACCAACTCTCTTTAATTCATACCGCCCTTCTTCCGTGATACTAACAACTTCATATGGCCCCATAAATTCAAAATCGGTCTTACTGGCATGTAACTTGCTCGCCCGATGCAACAAAACAAAATTGCCAATATTGACCTGCATATTGTCACCCCTTTTTTTATTTATGTCATTCGTCTTGGGAAAGGTCATTAAGAGCTGCTTGTATTAGCGGAGTCGTCGCTTCGATACCTATTAAGGCTTGTAACGGGGTACACTTTATGGATTTTTGAAATGTCGAGTTAAGGACTAATTGAATTTTCCACAACACGTTCGGCCATTCGATCTTAATTGATCGTCTATGCGGGGAAGGAGAAATTTGTCCTTGACTGTATGGGCATTAAGTTCCCTGAAATCTGAACACATGCGAAAGGAGCCAGCTTTCTTTTTTACCAATAAAATCGGGCTCGCATAGGGGGAGGTACTTTCTCGAATGATCCCATTCCTTAACAAATCATCAATAATTTTACGTACTTCTGCACGTTCACTGACTGCAAGCCTATAGGGATGTCTCGTAACAATAAAATTATTAATCAAATTAATCTGCAGGGAGGCATTATTTACCACAGAAATAGCAAAACGCGTCGTTGTCGTTATTATATCCGAGTGTTGTTTAATTATCTCGCTAATTTCATGAAAATATTCTTCCGGAACATTTAGCTTATCTAAATATAAACAATCTTCCGAAACCCGCAAAACGCTTTTAACTGTCGTCGTATTACGCGCGTGCCATCGAGATCTGTAACAGCAGCAAGACGACTATCAGAGAATAAATTGCAGCCAATAATGACGTCATAATCTAAGTAAATCGACGGGACTAACATAAACATTAGGCGGGTGTGTTGTCCTGTTATTTCTACCTCCGCTTCAAATTTATATTTGGATACAAACGTGTCAAGTGTTACGCCTGTGATAGAAAACTCATGCGGGATTAATTTTGATTTAAATTTGTCAGCAAACTTATCTGACATAAGAGACACATCAGCTCCAGTATCTATTAAACCCTTATATGTTTGTTTATCAATATTTATTTTTGTTGGCACACTCCTTTTCTCAGTTAAAATAAAGTTTATATTGCGTCTCTTTTCAATCGAGGCTTTAAGAAAACATTTTTCGGTAACATGACCCACCTTAAAGCAAAAGTTACACTTATCCACTTTAGGCGAGTCATTGCCTTCGGCTAAGGTTTCGTTATGAATGGGCTTACTGTATAAATTAGTTTTTAAATATTTGTTATTTTTAAAGTGGTGATGAGATTGTTTCCGAGAAGTACAGTTGCGTTGGGTGTGACCAATGCGACCACATTTAAAGCAACTTAATTTTGAATTAGGTAAATTTTGTCTATCGTGTACTTGTTTTGATGATACTACTGTTTCAGATTTATTGTTAAAAGAACTATGATTAGCATTACTCTTAGGAAAATTGTTTAAATATGCAATTAAATCTGAAATGGAATTAAAATCTCGCACTGTGACCGACTCTCGTACCTTACTATCCTGACTGCCATAAACAATTAACTCAATTAGATCGGCAGTGTTCCACTGGGCACGTAAATTTTTTAACAGAGCCAATTTCTTATGGACATAAGCAGAATAGGTGTTATATAAGGAACTATTAAAGATAGATGCTTCATAAAGCAAACGGCCAAGAATTTTCCTTTGCGGAAATAGCTCTAAAAATTCAATTTTAAAATTGGGCCAATCTCTTACTGACGGAGACCAATTTTCAAACCAGTCTTCAGCGTCCCCTAATAAAAAACGTCCAACTCTTACCAGTACGTGCAGATCTGACCACTCAAATTCCACTTTTATCTTTTCTACCTGTTGTATCCAAACCTGGGAATTGTCAACATCTGGTCGAAACAAAGGCAAATCAACCTGTTCTGGATCAGTACGGCTGCGTTTAAAGGTGTGCAACATTTCTCGCAAAATCTCCTCCATACTGCCTTTCTGTCAGGAACAGTGGGACGTGAACAGGATCCCACTTCTGATGTTAGAAAGCACTAAATGTTATTGTTTTTGGATTTATTTTCACTTGTTTAACAAAGGTAATAAAACACCCGTATATCGTTCTGACCAATTGTACATAAATGTTTTATTATTATTAAGGTACGGACTACACAATAATTAACAAATAACAAAAACAAATTAAATAAAGAAAAGCAATTGAGGGTTCTCGAGAAGCCGTGCCTGGTTCGCTTCATCCCAGGTCGCGAGCTCGAGTGTCCCCGCGTCTTCCCCTTTACCAACGCCATCCATTCATGTCTCGGTACCGGCAGTGGTGCCGATCTGGGAGTCTGACTCTAACAATATGTTTTTATTTTTAAATGTTGACGTTTTGAATTAAACTCGGAATTAAAGTAACCACAACAGCGCGATAACGCAACGTGACGAAGCTAATGTTTTCATAGCCACCTTTGTTTTTTATTTTGTGGGTACAATCACATTCCAAGCCGGTTTGGATCGAGCACAGCTCTTGTTTGGAGTTTGGATCGAGATATCCGTGGAAGCGGTGAATAATGAAACCATTATTCACTAGTGAATAATGAATATTATTATTATTTCATAAACTCATGTATAATAATCAAATTATAGACGAGTCGTGGATAAAACTGTTTTATAGCTCTCAATATAATCAACATAAAGTTCAGAGGTAATCAAAGATTCATATCCGACTCCTTCAATATTACTCATTAGAAAAGGATAGCTTTTCCTAGGAATACTTTTTTCGTAATAAGCAAATATATGTTGAGGCAGAGGGGTCTTTATATTAGATTGATTTTGTATCTTTGGTTGAAATGCCGTTTGAGCGACAAACAATTCGGCAACATTTCAAAAGTCTAACAAATCAAAATGCAGGGAGATGATGACATCACTCGCCTATGTGGCAAAACTCGCCAGTTTAACTCGATTTTTAGGGCATTTCCCGCTTCGCAAAAAATTGTAAAAAATCAATTGTTGCCCTTCATTTTGACTATAAATTCTAAGAAACTAATAAAAGAAGTGTGCAATGGATCCATTGACTCATTGTGCAATAATATTAATACAGTGTGTCCATGGATAGAGTTGACAAGAGGAAAAAATCTTTATTATTGATTGTACGATGAACAGTCATTCTTTATAAAAAATTCTGCTTGCAAAAATAAGTTTACCATATAAAAATTTAAGGTCAGATGTACCTCAATGGTGTTAATAAATTAAGAAAACATGAAAAGGCTTTAAGAGAGAAGTACCATTATTTATTATTTTAGACAAAATGTATACAAAACAAAGTTGTTTATAATCCAAAATAAAGGCTAAAATATTTGCAATCTGAATTCTAATTTTTATGGTTTTTATTTTTTTACGATTGAATTTTTGAATATTCAAAATAAAAACCTGAGGGTGCTGTCCTGTCGATAATAATGAACTGACTAACGTCTATGGTAGAGTTATTTTTAATTTGGAGAAATGTGTGGAGGTTGGAGGAGGATATGTAGAATACCAATTTTTTTCACAATTGTACACATACTTATTTCATTTCTATTGTTTGTTTAATAAGAAGATGAATTTGAGATAAATTTAAAAATTAAAATTCATAATTCAAATTTTACATTTAAGCTTTACTTTGGATTATAAACAATTTTGTTTTATAAACATTTTAACTAAAATAATAAATAATGGTACTTCTTTCTTAAAGCATTTTCATGTTTTCTTAATAATTTATTAATACCCTGCACATCTGATCTAAAATTTTTATATGGTAAACTTATTTTTTCAAAACAAAACGTAGAATTTTCTATAACGAATGACTTTTCCTCGTAAAACCAGTAATAGAGATTGTTTCCTCTTGTCAACTCCATCCGTGGACACACTATATTTATCCAAAAGAAGAAATGACAGAACAAGCCCATTGCGATTCAAAATTAGATGAAGAAAACAAAAACCAAACCGGACAAGGTTACATCAAATGTATGTATCCATTTACTGTTACATTATAAAGAGTCTCTGGCTAGAGTCTAGAGTGTCCATATTAAAGAACCTGCCATCGTTTTCCTTCTTCCTTAATGTTTTAAGTCCAGTATCACTATAATGTGTTGCTTCTTACTTAGTCTTCCACGGAACATTATTACCGATAGGCTTTAAGACATGCTTAAAGCAAAACGTGGGCTGTATCAGATAAAAAAATCTTTTGGGGTCGAAGGACATATTCAGCACTAACAAATACAAAAACAAAATTAGGTGCTTTTTTCATCACACTTTGTAAGCAGCAATAAAAAATTATAAAACCGGGCTATTAATTTGCACTTGATCAGTTTTAAAATTCTTATTTTTCTTTGTCATCCGAGAAACCTTTTGCAATATTTATTATTTATAAAATACAATTATCAAAACGCTTAAAAAGTTTTTTTTGCTGTGATTCATAACAACGTTAAATTATTTATATTATTAAAATGAGAAATTTAGCAATCGAGCAATAAAAAAATGTGAATACAACAAAAGGTGCAACAACTTTAGCATTGACTTTGTTTTATGGTCGAGTGCTCGGGGTCATTGAAAAGATATTAAAGTTAATATTCTAATTAACTAAGAAAAAATAAATTTAATATGGACGTAAAAAGGTAAAATCAATTTATTTGTTTGGAGACTAAAAGTGGTGGTACGTTAAAGTAATTTTTTAATTTTTTAAAGAAAACTCATTATTAGGAGCTTTAAATAAATTTATTTATTTACTCTTTATCAACACACAGTATTACATGATATAAAAAATGGTATAAAATACTTCCTTAACACTAATGATTACGAGTTAAATGGCGAGGTCTGCACTCAGTGCACTCCATTAGTATCAGCGGTACTAATGGTCCCACTATTAGGTATATAGCGTGGTACCGTGACACTTAACCATCAAACAAATATATAATTTCAATTTAACATGCGTATACAGGGTGTTATGAAATTTACTGCATTAGAATAAGTGACTTCTGGGTAGTCTAGAGGTCAATGCCCTCACCAGAACGCATATTAATGTCATTGCCAAAGGTGTCTCTAGAGGTTAATACCTAAAATTATATCCTGACTGAAAATTTTTAGCAGTAGGCTGTAAACGTTTTTTTTTTAAAAAACGAGCTTCATATATTAAGTTGGGCTTTATGATAGCTTGACACTGAATGCATTTATCCAAATATATAAAGGGCGATCAAGTTAAAAAAATAATTTATAGATATCCATTTTGATGAGACGTTTTACAAAAAATAACATTTTTTCGTATAATCAAGGCTTGTACCTTTTACTTCAATAACTTTCGATCCCCCGCATACAGTGTCAGCAAATATAGTAAATTGTTCAAATAATTTTTTCTACGCATATTTTTCAAAAACATTTTTTAAAAGAAATCTAAATTGAAAATCAAAAAAGTTCCAATTGTAACCACTTTTATTTGTGGTAGGGGGCAGAGGTATAATTTTGAAAATGTTTGTATTTTTTGAGTTGTATTAGTTGTATTTTAATAGTTAGATAATAAATTTATAAATTAAAATGGTTTCAAACTTATGAGACTCTTATCGAGAAATTGCCGATAACTTTGCAACAACTTATCCCGGTCTTCATAATAGTGCTATAATTGGACGAAAAATTTATGACTACGGGTTGTGTCATCGTCATCAGTTCACACGCAAGAAGAAAGTTTACTGTAGTGACTCAAACTTTAAAATACACCTGTGCCTAGCACTAGAGGAGAGTCCATGTGTCCATCTTATTGAAAATTCCAGAGGATCGCGGAGCAGTTGTTACAAAGCACTAAAGTAAGAAAAGTACAAATGTTATAATATCCGAAACGTTCAAGATCACTTACCGCCTGATTATTTCAGAAGGATTGATTTTTGTGAACGCTGGATGAAAATAATTGATAATGATCCCAATACTTATTACAAATCGTTTTCTATTTACCAATGAAAGTACAAATGGGAAAGTCTATAAACAAAATATAAGGGTATGGGCCCAAGACAATCACTACGTAATTCATCAAACACACAGAGACGTAAAATAGTAAGGGTTAGGGCAGGAAATATGGGGAATAAAATTTTCGGTCCTCATTTTATAGAGGGTACACTAGGGAAACATTTGGAACTTTTGCAAATGGAAATGGGTTCTGTGTTGCAAGACTTAACAATAAACGAAGAGCCGCTCACAACGCATTGGTTGTGACCGAATTATTAAATAAATAACACATTTCAGGGAAGCTGGATTGGACGTTCTGACCCTTTTAAATGCCATGCGCGAAGTCCAGATATCTCGCCTCTAGATTACTTTTATTGGGGATATTTGTTTAAGTTTAAATTTTATTTTTTGCGAATAATCTCAGTTAGTACATATTTTTTGACTTTTACGCAAAAATTACTAAATATATAACATTTAGAAAAGACAAAGAAAACATTCTATGTCGCTAGTATTGGAAAAACTATATCTGTTCCTACACAATACTTTGGACATTAATTGCTTATTAAAGAAAAAATCTTTATGAACATCTAAAAATATCTAAATTTACATAGCAAAAATTTAAGTTCATAAAGTAGTAAGAAAAATGAGATCTTTTAAAATATAAATTAATTAATATTTAATTAATTTCTTTGTCTTTTCTAAATGTTATATATTTAGTAATTTTTGCGTAAAAGCCAAAAAATATGTTCTAACTGGGGATATTTATAATCAAAAATTGTTAATAATGTAAAATAACCGAATTACGTGGAATAGCCGAAAAACAAAATTACAGAGACTTCACGCATCATCACGGTATGCCAGTTGCTTAACGTTAAAATACATTTTTATGACTGTTTAGGGTACTGCCTGGCTGTGAATAGAGGGCACTTTTGTACAATTTATCTAAATAACTCAGTTTGTTTTGTATTTAATATTGATATTTTTATTGTGATTGTCGACAATAAGACAAATACTCAATGGTGACAATAAAGTTTTAAACGTCGTGAAACGTGCATCATTTTCACCTTGTACCAAAAGGTAAAAAACAGTAATTACGAAGAGGGTGAAAAATTATTGTTTTAATAAAATTAAATGCATTTATAGGTATTTCTTGCAGTTTTTTTTTGGTATAATTCGCAGATTAGCATAATCTCAGACTATAAAATTTACCTGCGGCAAGTTTTATGTCTATATTTTTAATAGAACAGGGCCTGCCTACCGTGGGGGTTAAAAATTAAACATGTATATAAACCCTTTAGATCACTTAAAAAAAATCACATTTGGCAATATTGCCACGTGTGTCACGTAGCCACGATTTATTTCTGTAAGGATTTTCCCCTTTTGTTCTAGCTCTGTGAATCATCATAATAAAACAAAGAAAAAGATAAGAAAACATCACCTTGCGAAAAAGAAAGCACAATGAAGTCCTTTATTTATTATGTTAATTATTGCAACAAAAATAATAGTCCAGTAGAAAAGGAACAAAACTATATACAGGGTGTTATGAAATTAACTGAATATATTGGAATGGGTGACTCCTGATGGACAGGAGGAGTCTACAGACATATCCACTACTTTTTCCACTCAAATCGCACATTTTTATTTTAAAAAATGCCTAAATACCGGCCCTTATCCGACGCTTCTGAAGAGCCTGACGTCACAGACTCTAATATTATAAAAAAGCAAGTGATCCAGCCAGGGCATTGCCTAACTGAAATAATATCGAAACATCTCATTTTTATCAGCTTTAGTGAAAACCGGAAATAATCCAAAGTATTTTTAATTTCACAGACGCATTTTACCAAAAATGTGTATTTTAATTTAACAGCAATTTCTTTACTTAATATCAGAAAATATGAACCACTGGTGAAATGGGTTGAAATTGTAATCAGAACGAAACATGCTATTATTCCGGCGACTCAAAGAATTATGACACCCTATATTACGTTATGTATGAGCTGAGCATCATTCCTACTGGCTTAATCTTTCTGCTAGAAAGAAGGTTAAAAATCAAAGCACTAATTGAGCACACCGACATAGTATTTTAAAACTATAACCAAAATTATTTCATTACAGCAAGTTCAGAAAGTTGTTATTTGCCCTTTTGTCAAGAAAATTAACGTAACTTAACGATTTTTCAAAGGAAATCCCCTAAATGAGTCAAGATGTATCTAAATCGCTTTCTTGCACTCGCAAACGTTACAGAATACGCAAATTAAGTTTTAAATTTAATTTAGTTTTCAACCCTATTAGGCTAATTTAAGAAACACCATAATCAAAGCATGAACTAGATAAAACTGAGCAAAATATTATTATAATTTTCTAGGTGGCAAAAATAAACTACATTATTATTTAAAAGCCTTAACTACAGATGTGCGGTCTGTCAGACCTCTAGCGGGTCCAAAGTTCCCAATATATCCCCACTACGGCGCCCGCCGGCACTGCGGAGCCAGCTACCTTTTCGTCTTTCAGTACTATTCTGACAACCGGTGTGGAAGAGTTTTATGTGCATTATTGTAAATTTGGCACGTAATTTACATTAAGCTGCGGTCAGCCAGACCTCACGTCTGTGTAAGTGTGACAACTTTAATTTTTCATTTTGAGAAAATAATGGTATAATTTATGTTTTTAGCTTAAAATATGGATTCTCAAGCAGGAACATCCAAATCTGTTCGATATGGAGATAAGAATTATGAAAGTTCTTTGATACAATGGTTTGACGAGGGTGATAAAGATGATAGTGACAACGAATCAAACGGTCCTGAAGAAAACAGTCAACATGATTCCGGAAGTGAACAGGAACTGGACGAGACTGATGATAGAGAGGCTGATCTTCATATGTCATTGGAAGAATCGGAGGAGTCGAATAATGAGGGTGGAGCAAAGAGCAGATACTGGTACGGAAAAAATCGATTTAAATGGTCAAGAAAACCGGCTATAAGTAAATATACGCGTACTATGAAACACAATATTGTTCAGAAATTGCCAGGAGTTAAGGGTCCCTTTCAACAGCAAACTGAACTGAGTCCTGCATCTATATGGAGTGCCCTAATTACTAATGAGATTCTTCAGGTTATTCTTAAGTGGACTAACCTACGAATAGAAAGAGAAAGGTTAAAATATAAAAATGGAAACCACAGTGATCTGCGAAATGTCGACACAACAGAGTTAAAAGGTTTTTTTGGACTTCTGTTCTTTACATCAATCTTCAAGTCCAATAATGAAAATATTAGATCAATTTTCGCTACAGATGGCTCAGGCCGAGATATTTTTCGCTGCGTCACTAATGCAAATCGGTTTGCATTTTTATTAATGTTTAAGATTTGATGATCCTCTTAGCAGAAATGAAAGAAGAAAAACCGATCCTATAGCTCTTATATCCGAAGTTTTCAGTGGCGTTGTAAAAAACGCACAAAACGCATATACATTGGGAACTGGGACTTGTATTGATGAAATGCTGGTGGCATTTAGAGGAAAGTCAAAGTTTAAAATGTATATGCCGAATAAACCTGCCAAATATGGTCTTAAAATTATGGTCTTATCCGATTCTCGAACATCATATTTTTACAATGGATATATATATTCCGGAAAAGATTCAGACGGTCTCACACTACCCGACGAAGATCGAAAAAAAAACAGTAAACCATCGCAAGCAGTTATTCGATTATCAACTCCCATATTTAACACCAATAGAAATATCACAGCTGACAATTAGTTTTCTTCAGTTGAACTCGTCGAAGCACTAAAGAATAAAAATTTAACGTACGTTGGCACTCTAATAAAAGGCATATACCCCTGGAGTTTTTGCCCTCTCGGTATAAAGCAGTTGGCAGTTTTACATACGGCTACACCAAAATCATGACTTTACTATCTTATGTAACTAAAATAAACAAGGCTGTCATTCTAATATCTTCTCAGCACCATAAACCATATGAAAATCCGGAAAATGGCAAACCCGAAATCATTGAATATTATAATAATAATAAAGGCGGCGTCGATAGTTTGGATGAGAAATGTGCAAAATATTCCACAGCACGACGAACAAGAAGATGGCCTATGGCTATTTTCTTTCGAATCTTGGATATATCTTCTGTTAACTCCTATATTTTGCATCAGTCATTCAGGGATAATCCAGAACTTTCTCGCTATGATTTTATTAAAATTCTGGCATTCGAGCTTGTGACCCGGAGATGCAAAGACGAAAAATCAATCCACGGATTTCAAGAGAAGTGAGAACATGCATAAGACGCGTTCTAAAAGAAGACGAAGAGTTTGAAGTAGAAGAGGGTGAAGAAGAAGAGGGAAAGTTGAGAAAAAGAAAAACTTGTTTTTCATGTCCTCCTGTCAAAAAACGAAAAACCTCATATTTTTGTTTTGCCTGTAAAAGACCCATATGTCTAGAATGCACAAAAAAAATATGCAAAATATGTTCGGCATAATTTTAAAAATTTGACAATATTTACCAGCTGTCATTTTTTTTTGTATTTAATCCAAATTATATTTTTTGTTTTTTTATAGTTTTATCCAACCTAAAGAACAATATTTTTGAAAAATAATTAGAATAAGGGTTCATCTTATTAATCTTTTTTATATAAATATTTGGGCATGTAAAATTACCAATGTTTTGACAATCTTTTAAATATATAGATATATCATAATCACGTAGTTTGTTTTAAACTTTAGAAGTTTAACATGTATGATCTCTTATATTAACCTCTATATTAAAATAAAAATATTTGATAAAAAGCGGCAAAAAGTAAATAATAACACATAAACAAATAACGGTCTCACAGACCGCACTTCTGTATGAATGTAATAAAATCGTCACGTCTGTAGTTAAGGGTTAAAACTAAATTCTAAAGAAAAAATATTGATAACAGTATATGCATGAGTGTTTGTCTATGCAGTAGAACACGTTGAAATAAACAAAAACCAGACGGGTAAAATTACTTCAGACATTTAGATATTTCAACGCTAGACCCAGGAAGTTTGTTTTTGTTTCGTATAAATGGGAATTTGCAAAATTGGCGAAAATACGATAAAAAGATTGAATTTCTGAACGCTGCTATTATTTCCACACAACTTTTTCCTATCTCTTATGCAGCAATAACGATTTGTTTTGTTCTATACGTAGTACAAACTCTGAAGATTTATGTTTTGTATGATTTTTATTAAAACTTTATCAATTAACTATTTCTATTACATTTTTTTTATATAAAGTAATTAAAGTGTCTTTTTTGTTAGTTGACAATGTTGACATCCGTCGTTGCTATAGAGAGAGCCCATGTTGCTTCGGTTATCTTGTGCTGTCATTGGTTTTTTGCGTATATTTAAATTGAGCTAAGGTTGTCCAAACGTGATGTTAAAGTCGTCAAAACATACTGCCCGCCTTGAAATCCATACGGTTTCAACGTTCTATGATTCCTCATTAGGTAAGATGCACAGCTTTACAACAGGTCGCTTAAAGATGGAGGTTGCAGTTTTAATGGTAGCAGCCCTAACCACGCCATCAGAGCCAGGATGAACTTCGTTTACAACACCCAATTGCCATTTAAGTGGTGGTAGCCCATCTTATTTTACCAGTACAACAGATCCCGGTTTTAGCAGATTGGGAAAGCTTTGTTTCCATTTAGTTCACTGTTGCAATTCAAAAATGTATTCCTTGGACCAGCGTGCCCAAAAATGCTGAACCATCCTTTGCAGCCTCTTGAACCTTGAAAGTCGATTCTCAGGAATGTGAACGTAGTCTTCGTCCGGGATAGTGGATAGTCGTTTCCCAATCAAGAAGTGTGCGGGGGTTAAAGTTTGAGGATCTGAAGGATCATGGCTGAGAGGAGATATAGGTCTCGAATTTAAAATAGCTTCGATTTGTGAGAGGACTGTATAATATTCTTCAAAGGTAAGCGCATTTGTACCTATTACTCTTTTAAGGTGAAACTTTGTGGATTTTACTCCAGCTTCCCAAAGGCCCCCGAAGTGTGGAGCTCTAGGTGGAATCAGATGCCACTTGACACCGTCACAACTGAGTCGCGAATGAATTTCATCTTTATTTTTAAGCAAAAGCCTTTCAGTTTCATTTTTCGCCCCAACTGAATTAGTTCCGTGATCTGAATATATGTCAGAACTTATTCCGCGTCTAGAAAAAATCGTCTTAACGCAGCAAAAAATGCATTGGTGGACAAGTCTCCAACAAGCTCAAGATTTATCGCTCTGGTTGATAAGCATACAAACAGACAGACCCATGCCCTTACTGTTTGATAATTCCTTGTTAGTCTATCCTTTATTAATACCGGGCCCATAAAATCGATACCAGTAAATAAAAAAGGTCTGCTTGGTGTTACGCGGTGTTTCGGTAAGTTACCCATAATATGTTGGATGCCAGAAGTATCAAAACGAAAGCACTTTGTGCAAGATCTAACCACCTTTTTTACTAAGTTTCTGCCAGCAAGAGGCCAATAATGATTCCTTATAGAGGCCAGAAGATTTTGAGAACCAGCATGCAATGGTCTAATATGCTCATATTGCGCAATTAACAATGTTAACCTATGTTTTGTCGGCAAGATGGCAGGATGTTTTTTATGTTCTACAAATTCAGAATGTCTCAACTTACCTCCTACTCTCAAAATTCCCTGTCCATCCATAAATGGATTTAGCATTATTAATGAACTTTTATTTGAAACTTTATTGGTTTTAGACAAACTGCGTATTTCTCCTTTAAATTCCTGATATTGCGCCATTTTTATCAGTTGCAATAAACCTTTCCTTAATTCATTGCAAGTAAGAAAACCACTCTGTCTCATGCTTCTAGATACTTTACAGTTATTTATAAACCTAAGGCAATATGCCAGAACCCTTTGCAATTTACTCAGAGAAGAAAACCTATTAAAAATATCATACTCATTTATGTTAGATATCAGCGCAATTGACTTTGTGCGCACTTCAGGCAATTCTGCATTGTCAAGATGGACTGCGGCTATAGACCAAAAGTCATCAGACATAGAAAGCCAAGGGGGGCCATGCCACCAAAGATAATTAGAAATAAGACTTCCTGGACTGAGGCCTCGAGATAAGTGATCAGCAGGATTTTCATTAGTCTTTATATAATTCCACTCATCAGGTTTAGTGAGAGATTGTATTTGTGCAATCCTGTTTGCAACAAATAGTTTAAAATCTAGAGAATGAGATTTAATCCATGCTACTGCAATTGTAGAATCACACCAGTAATATGTTTTTTCAAATGGAATATTTAAAGAGTTTTTTACTTTATTAGCAAGCTCAACAAAAAGCAGCGCCCCACACAGTTCAAGCCGCGGTATAGTTACCACTTTTAGTGGAGCTACTCTTGTTTTAGCACAAAATAAACTGACATGATAGTCTCCTGCACTGTCAATCGAGCGAATACAAATACAAGCCCCGTATGCTACCTCACTAGCATCCGAGAAACCATGAAGCTTAGCAGAAATAGGATTTTTAATAAGAATAGTCCTAGGAACCTTTAAATCATTCAAGTCAACCAATTGGTTGTATAATGTTCTCCATTTGGTTAATACATCCAAAGGTACAGATTCGTCCCAAGACAACTAAAGCTGCCAGAGCCTTTGAATAATAATTTTTGCTGTAATCACCACTGGTGCTAAGGGATCAAAAATTTGTGCTATGCATGACAAAATATTTCTTTTAGTGACTGGCCCTTCCATGGTCATTTGACGAATTGAATATTTGAAAGTATCATTCTTTGAGTCCCAATAAAGACCCAAAGATTTATTCTCACCAGACTCACCAAAATGAACGGAAGTATTTTTTGACTTTGGATCCGTTGACAAGACTGAAGGCTCATTTGAATGAAATTTACGAAGATCAAGTCCTCCTGACAAAAGAATTTGAGTAATTTGAGTTTTAATATTTTTGACCTCATCGATAGCATTGCCTCCAGTACAAAGATCATCAACATAAAAATCTTTAGCAATTATTTGACTTATTAAGGGATTAGATTGCTTACATTGCACAGAAAGTTCCTTCAGACACCTTGTAGCCAAGTAAGCTGCTGGACCAGTGCCATAGGTAAGTGTGTTTAGTTGATAAGTTTTTATTTCACAGGATGGATCAGAGCGCCACAATATCAGCTGAAGGTTGCGCTGAGTTTTGTCTACATAAACTTGCCGATACATCTTAGCGACGTCGCCTGTGAGAAGAATATTGTTTTCTTGCTCGCAAAACGATGGCAAATAGGTCCTCTTGTACTGTAGGCCCTACCAGAATAATGTCATTTAATGAGTAGCCACTGGAAGATTTACTTGACCCGTCAAATACAACGCGTAATTTTGTAGTTGTACTGGAATTATTTAACACACAATGATGTGGACGATAAAAGGAATCTATATTTTTTAGCACATCTGTATTAATTTGAGACATATCCCCAAGCTCCTCATATTCATCAAGAAACCTACTATACTCAATTTTAAGCTGCTCATTTTTTTGAAGATTTTTCTCTAGATTTAAGAACCATTTTTTAGTTATTTCTCTAGACTCGCCTAACACTGAAGTAGGTTGTATTAAAGGTAGCGACACCACAAAGTGACCATCTAAATTTTGTTTAGTAGTAGTTTGAAAAAGGTTTTCACACACTTGCTCATCAATCGATAAAGATTTTTGAATATTTCTTTCCTCTAGTTCCCAAAATTTAGTCAAACTGTTTTCAAGATCTTGAGTTATGCTTAAATTACATGTAATTTGAGAATTAGGCTGATTAGAAGCTGTGCTTCCAGAAATTATCCATCCTAGTTGGGTTTTGTGCATAACTGGTAAGTTATGACCTAGTTTAATTTGACCCGTCTTAAGCAAATTCCAAAATTTGTCACAACCGATCAAAATGTCGATAGGACCAGGTTCATTAAAACTGGGATCAGCTAATATAATATTAGTGGGAATTTTAAGATGAGAAATATCTATGACCATAAATGGTATTTTGTTAGTTATTTTTGGTAAAATTAAACATTTTAAGTTCATTTCATAAGAGCTTTGGCGTGCTTGTATTGTGATATCAGTTTGCTTTAAGACCTTGGAGTTAGTTTGCCCTATACCTGTCGCAGAAATATTAGTGCTAATAATATTTAAACCCAGCTTGACACACATTCGTTCTGTGATAAAGCTAGATTCACTGCCACTGTCTAACATATCTCGACACGTATGACTCTCACCGTTTTTATCAAGAACATTGACTATGGCGGTTGATAATAATACCTTTGGCACACTATTTACAGAATGGTCAGCATTGACATTATCCTGAGCATTTAAAGTATTTTGTTTATGCTGGCCTGCATGCGGCATAGTAGGCTCAGGATTTTGCAAGTTGCCATTGAGAGCTTGATGATTTTGACTATTATTAGCCTCAGATTGAGTATTAGGTGTAAAATTAGTGTGCAATAAAGTATTATGCCTTTTTGAGCACTTTCTGCAAGGTTGAGAACGGCACTGTTCAGTAGGGTGGTTATTTCTTAAACAGTTTAAGCACCATTTTCGTTTTTTAGCTTCAGTCATTCTTTTATTAACATTGACATTGAGAAAAGTCTTACAATTATAAACAGTGTGATCCTTGCTACACAGAGAACAAATAGGTGCATATGTTACCGATAAACTATGCCTTCGATTACCTTTCTGATTATTATTTATTTGCAAACTTTCTAACATTCTACATTTATCATGTAAAAAGTTTGTAAACATCTCAAGCGTAACAGCATCATGCTTGGAATATTCATTTTCCCACTCTCTCCGAGTAGAATTATCTAACTTTAAAGATATATCATATGTATAATAAATGCATCCCAGGAATCTACTGGTTGTTTTAGTACGTGCAGAGCCCTAAGATGACGATTAAGGCCATCCAAGAGGATACGTAAACTTGTATGACACTCGACTTTTACATACTCGAGATCAAAAAGTGCTTTAATATGATTTCTGATTAAAATTTGCGTGTTTTCATATCTTTTAACCTGTAAATTCCAGGCTATAGAGTAATTAGCTGCAGAGCTTTCCAAAGATTTTAATAAGCAGCAGCACCTTTTAAAGATAACCGAAGGTAATGAAATTTTTGAACCTCAGGTATTGAGTCATTATCATGTATAAGAGAATGAAAGGTGTCTTTAAAAAATAACCATTGGTCATAGGCACCATCAAAATTAGGTAAAGGTATGGGAGGAAGCTACACATTAGGACCCGATTGTATATTTTGGCTTCTATTAGAGCTTGATGCTACGGTTCGATTATCAAAATTATCCCCCTGACTTTGTCCCCCACCTGGGGACGTTGGAGCATTGTCTTCCAGAGCAGTTTTTGCCTTAGAAATACATAGGTATATTTAAAATATGTATCTTCGAATTCTTTAGTTTCAATGTCAAACACGTCATCAGTTATGTCGGTGCTAAGATTTTGAATATTAGTTTGAACCTCATAAAATGTATCTAAGCAAGGCTCTATAGCTCTAATACGCAATTCAAGATCTTTAAGTTGTAGATCCTTTCCATCTGAGTTACCCTCTATGACTTTTTTAAAGCGCGTTAATCTAGCTCTAATATTCTTTTTTCATTTTTAAGAGTATTTAGATTTGCAATTTCCTGATTATCAACCATTGTTTTGGTTTATTTTTTATATAAAAATAAATGTTTTAATTTTAGTTTAGATTAATCCTATTTAAACAACACAATACGAAGCAAGTTTAAATTAGGTAAACAAATTAAGAAGAAATAGGGAAGTGATTGGAACGCACTGACCTTGATTCCAATTTTCAATTGCTTGTCTTTCCACTTGTATGATCCACTATCGCGGCTTCGACTCTACGGGAATTTTCAAATTTCCTTCGTAGAAAACTGGACAAAATGGACGTTTTTTAATTGGGTTTTTCTTGTGTTATCCAGCTCGACTGGACCATATGTTTTGTTCTATACGTAGTACAAACTCTGAAGATTTATGTTTTGTATGATTTTTATTAAAACTTTAGCAATTAACTATTTCTATTACATTTTTTTTATATATGTAAAGTAATTAAAGTGTCTTTTTTGTTAGTTGACAATGTTGACATCCGTCGTTGCTATAGAGAGAACCCATGTTGCTTCGGTTATCTTGTGCTGTCATTGGTTTTTTGCGTATATTTAAATTGTAGCTAAGGTTGTTCAAACGTGATGTTAAGGTCGTCTAAACACTATTGGTACTTTTCTTTGGGTTGTCTATCTTGGGTCACGTCAGGAGTAAAAGTATTTGAAACAATTAGATAATATGTCAAATAACTTATTTAGGCGGACCCCAAGAATTGTGTTGTTTAATAAAGTGGACAATGTTTTACATTAATGGCTATACCTACTGCTTTGTTCAGTATTGTATAAGCTTAACGTAAAACCTAACAAACCTATTCAATTTTCTTTGGTAAAATCTTTTTACAGGAAGTGTATTTTACAGAGATTTTACTCTAAAAGTAAAAACAACATTAGTTTTCGTTTTTAATAGTGGGGATAGTGACAAAAAGCGTGGAACCTTTGTGTTTAAGTTTTGTTAATTTTAATTATTAGTCATTTGTGTGTTCGTGTTCTTTTTTTTACATTAATGGCTGTACTGTATTGCTTGGATTTGATTGAGTTTGATTTGTTAACCTACAATATTTTCAAAACAAGTGTATTTTAAAGGGATTTTACTTTAAAGGTAACAAAAACATTATTTCCTATGCTGACTTGTAGCATAGCATAGAATTATTGATAGAGTTGGCAACTGATTTGTACCATGTGTTTCTTGCCAGTGGCGGCTACAGTCGGTTGGAGAAAATTGAATGGGCGATTACCACTTTATTATTATGAATCGCCATTTATGAGTATTTTTTTTTCCACTCTGAGTTCATACCTGGATTGACCGGTTTCAATATATGCAGTGAATTTCATAACACCCTGTATACAGAACTGGAAATGGTTATAGAAGATTGATAACCAATATTATTATAATCAAGTTATTTCCAAAATTGTATTTTAAGCTTGGTGGATATTTTAAAGAAAACATTAGTGGAAAACCGCAGAGGTGAGATAAACTTCCAAAGAAATTTTTAATAATTTGGGTTCATTATATAGATTAATCAGAACCCGGTTTACGCTTAGGAAGTTTTTCTTGCTGGAAATTTTAATTTTAGCATTTTTTCTTATTGAGACTAATCATTACATATGCTTTACCTTTAACGTCATTCGTGTGTTGTGATTGGTATCACTTGCCAAGTATAAAGCAGGCTCAAGAAAATTAATAGAAATTATTTTTTCGCAGAATAATATTTTTAATTTCTTTTCGAAAAGCACTAATTTCGACATTACATTTTTTGAAAAACACTTTTGTCGAATATATGTACATTGTTTGGATGCTTAAAGTAAACAATATGTGCTTAAGTAAAGAACAGGTGCTTAAGGTAAGGAACAGATTCTTAAGGTAAAAAACATTGTTTAAGGTAAAAAACAGTGGTGAAGGTAAAAAACAGAGGAAGTGTTCAGATTCTGCGTCAGTCTTACACTTCCAGCTGACCTTCGACATATTCCAAAATATTATGTTTATATTTAGGTATACTGTGTATTGCTCCATACTCTCTTTCTTCTCTTTCTTTGAAGATAAAGGCATTATTTATTTATGAAATAAGGCAAGGTAACAAACCCGAACCAAACCAAAAATAGCATGTGCTGGTTTGCTTAGCTTTGTTTAGGTTGTCTCAGGATATATACCTTTTTATGAAAAACTGTGAGAGTTTAAAATTCAGTTTTAAAAAATTTCTATTTTTAAAACGATTTATTTTCGAATGATGTGTTTTCGACAAAGGCTGTTTTTGAGAAAACGTACTTTCGATAATTTATTTTTTCATAACCGTTTTACAACAAAAGCTTCAAAAAATACTCATCCCATTAAACAGCAACTTTTTGCTAAGGCATATTTGGCTTACTCGTGGCAATCTGATCTTTAGTATCTCCAATTACTCTCTCTTTCACTATTTTGGGACATTTAAATATAAATTAAGCAAATACGGAAGACAAGTAATAAAAACTTTTATATTAGAAAAGCGATTACACTAGTTCTTTAATAAAATTACTGATAATTACACTTATAGAAGATCTACAAAAGTTTTTTCACGGAATTTCCCTCGCGAAATGATGTTAAGTAGAATCATTTTTTGAAATACACAGTATTTTTTTAAAATTTACCACCCTGTATTACAATTTGGAAGGTTATTTTCCACATAAAATCCTTCGTTCTGTATAAATTTTATTTTACTTTTATTTCGTCACCATCATCATCTTTATTTATGTTAACTTCTTCTTTATTTACATATATCAACGGTAAAAGCCTAAGCTATATACAAAATAATGTAAAATAGTTTTTAAATTAAAGCAATTCCCAGGCGTCTGGGCAAAGTCCCTTGCATCTTTCAAGCAGAAATACACGCGATAGATTTGTGTGCTACAGAATATCCCAACAAAGGTTAAAGGTGCAATAATCTATATTCTAACGGACAGCCAGGCAATACACCAAAATTGCTTGAGATTCCGACAATTAACTGGCAAAAAACAATAGTAGGTAAAACTTGTTTCAAGCGCTGTGGTTGTGTTTTGACGAAATGGTAAGTATCTCAATAAATATACCTAAATATAAATATTTCAAGATTCCAGAGTCGTAGTAGTTTAAATTCGGAAAAATTTTGGAAAAAAACAAAATCTTAAATTGCGAATGATTAAAACATTGTTTATTGATTTATGCCAGTTGATTTATTAGTACAATAAAAAATTATTAAGTACTTAAATTTATTTACTAAATTCGGTTTCGTTGCCACCGTCATTTTCATCTACATTAAAAACAAGTGGCTCTATCTAATTGGTAAGTGAAAAATAGGAATCTTCGACTTTAATAACATGGTTATTTGAATTTTTCCAACTTTCTATATACATTCTATCTACAACTTTTCTAGTTAGTGTCACAATACTTGCACTTAAAGTCGGAGAAGTGTTTTCTGTTCTAACATTTGATTTTACCTGATGCTACGTATGCTCGATTGGGATAAAAATACAATAATAGGGAGGAAGGCATAAAACCGTATTCCCCATATCGGCAGCAATGGTATCACATACATATTTCTTCTTATTATTAAATGTTTTTAATATTTCTAGAAGATCACATTTTTACATGTATTTTCAAAATATAGATCATTTTTTAACATATAGTTCGTTATTTCTAATTTAGTGGTATTTGAATTAGGAACTTTATTTATTTACGGCTATGATATCTGCCATTGTCCATTGCAATTACACTGCTCTTAGGTACAAGGTGATTTTTGAACCAATCTTCAAAAAGTTCTGCTGTGGTCTCGGCATGGTAATCCAAAGATGAATCTTTAATATTTTTAGAGGACAACCACAAACAATTTGGTACCCAACCATCTTCGAAACCAGCACGTAAAATGGCAATTCTTTTCCCCTTTTTCGATGGGGCTTTGGTTTGACATTTTCCTATGAAGTTTTTAGCAAGTACACTCACCTATAACCAACGCGTCGTCAATGTATCGCCTCACTCTGTGTACAGGGATATCCAAATAAAAATGAACAGGCCTTATAATTTTTTTATTTTTAAAGATGGGAAAAATGTTAAATATGAAAGTTTTGGGGATTTTTATGGACCAGTCATATATCTTATCAGCAAAACAATTGAGCATCGAATAAAAAAAATATAGGATGAAACATCGATTTTCTCGCTTATTTTAAATTGGATGATATGATTTTTATCATATTTTTGGATTCTCGAAGAAGTTCTAGATAAATTTTGTATAACATACGCTTTGCAGTTTTTCAATCGTTTTTGAAATATGTATTTCAAAATAATAGCTTTTTAAATTTTCTTCGTAGGTAAGTCAAAGGTAATGCAAGATTGACTTGATACTATAGTCACCGTGAATTTATAATTTTATTTTTATGCAAATTGACTATTCTATTAATGAGAGATATAAAATGTTATATTAATTAAAAATTAAAAAATTATATTTAAAAAATAACAATAATGTTAGAGCGGCTCAAAGACAATATGAAGAAAGTATTGAAGATGGACAAAGAACTCCATCATTAAACACCATAATAAAAGTAAATATAAAACTAGAAGAAAGATGAATTCTGGGCAATGGAAAAAGAAGAAGAGAAAGAAATGAAGAAAGGGTCCTAGCGATTTTATATTTTTAAGAGAATTCAAAAAAATCAATTCCCGACTGTGTGAGGATAAAATGTCGACTTATGGAACAGTTCAAAGAACATTAAAGTATTTTAAAGTATAGGCCATATAAAATTATGACAGTTCAAAAGCTTAGTGCCGATCAAAAAGAAAGGAGATATACTTTTGTCACAAATGTTAACGAAATAATGCGGCAAGATCCTAATTTATTTCATACTATCGCTTGGACAGACGAAGCAACTTTCTCAACTGCGGGAATGTTTAATAGACGAAATGTTATTTGGTCGGATGAAAAATCCATTACCGTCGAATATTTTGCTTTTCAGCGGCGTAATTCCATCAACGTTTGAAGTGGGATATTACAAAATAAAATTCTAGGACCATTGTTTTTTTAGGGGAGCATTAACTGGCCAGCACTATCCTAATCTTTTAGAAAATAAAATCGAAGATATTCTCGACGAATTGCCACTTGAAGAATGTCGACGTATGTTATGGCAACAAGACGGAGCGCCTCCCCATAATGTAATTAATTGAGGTTCGCAATTATTTAAACCTTCAGCATAACGAATGGATCGGTAGATATGGAACGTTACATTGGCCTGCAAATAGCCCAGACCTCACACCCTTAGGTACATTTCTTTGGGGTCATTTGAAAAATGTCGTATGCAGCAATCATAATGAAAATGTTGAATAAATTCAAAGGAACGTGAGAAATGAAGTAAGAAATATGAGCGACAAGATGCTGAATGTATTATAAACACACTTCAGAGGCAGAGAAGAATGTATGAAAAGTACGAAGAATTAAATGGCGGACATGTTGAAAATTTCTTGTGATATTTATTCGCTAATGTTAACATTTATCTATTTATGTTATAATTGATTTGTTATTGTTTATAATCCCTGATTATTGCTTTCAAATATTAATAACTAATAAAAATCGGCATTTATTGTTTAATAGAATAACTCATTTTGCATAAAAATAAAACTATAAATTCAGGGTGACTAAAGTATTATTGTCAACTTTGACATTAACTTTGATTTACCTACGAAGAAAATTTAAAAAGATAGTAGGTATTTCGTTCCCAACTTGGATAGTTATTAAAGTATATTTATGGGAAATAACTTTTAATTTTAAATATTTCAAAAACGATTGAAAAACCGCTTATGGTATGTTATACAAAATATGTCTAGAACTTCTCCTAGAATCCAAAAATATGATAAAAATTATACCATCCATCCATCCAATTTAAAATAAAAGGGAAAATCGATGTTTTATACTATATTTTTTTTATTCGATGCTCAATTGTTTTGCCGATAAGATATATGAATGATCCATAAAAATCCCCAAAACTTTCATATTTAATATTTTTTTCCATCTTTAGAAATAAAAAAGTTGTAAAGCCTGTTCACTTTTATTTGGATATCCCTGTACAGGCGATACCGGGAATATAGAGGCGAGGTGATGCCGCGTTGATAACCAAGCAACAACCTTAAAGCCTCACCTACAGTATGCATAATTTCAAATTTTTTAGGCAAATCCGACAGATAGGCAGACAGACAGACCAACGAAAATGGGAAACTTCGTTTTTCATGATCTAGGGACCTCAAAACATAATATGAGATAATCCCGAAAGGTGATTTTTTTACAAAAATAATATTTTCTCTAGCTAGGGAAGTATTGTAATTGCTTGGGTTATATTGATTTACCGGCAATTAGTTTTCAAAATGCCAGTTTTGGCAGATTAAATGGGCCTCTAAATACAATTTTTTCCCTAATTTAGCTAGACTAATGAACAAAAATTAAAATAAATGCACTCCAGAAGCACATTGATGTCAACCAGTATCAAACAATAAATTTTCACAACACCCATCAGACCTTCAATTGTTTTGATAACGGGTCGAAGACCAATCAGCAAACCCTGATGACGATAACTTTTGTTAAATAATTGAATGCTGGTGCATGGTCGCGTTATCCTTTTGTTTTACGAGTATATTCATTTGTTGTTCTTTCATTCTTTTTTGAAAGTTCGCTTGTGATAAACGTGGTTTTGTGAACTTCAGTGAAGGATTTTCGTGAAAAGACGTGCGATTTGACTGATCTTCGGATTAGGCGTGAATCCGTTTAGTGGTATTGTGACTTAAAAGCTTTCTCTACAGAATGTCTAGGTAAGTGCATACATATGTATGTACCTTCTTTTGTTTGTGTAAGTATTAGCGGCAGTGGAAAAATTCCAACTAGGTTAATTTTTTGTTTGGAAAAAATGTACCTACTGAATAGAACATACTATTTGTCAAAGAGGAAGCCAAGCATATCATAAAAATGTATAGTTTAAATATTAAATAACCTACAAATAAAATAGCACACCTAATATAACAGTGTTTCGACCTGCAATGGTGTATGGAGCGGCAAGATGGCCAATACAGAAAGCGCCTAAAAGGAGGTTACCGGTGACACAATGACAGAAAAAACAATGGAAAGGTCAATGTGTGGAAAAATAAGAAGAAACAAGGTTAACCAATGATACCTAGGGTCGCACAGGCGGAAAATGCCGTATATATGCGATCATAATTAGTGCTAGGGCCTGTTTGCAATAAAACAGAGGTAGATTTTTTATTGTTAATATATATTTATTTGTTACAAAAATCAGGATTTAATACAATTTACCTAAACCTAATCTAATGCATCACGAAAGGATGAAAATTGGAATTGCTTACCAACAATAACTAAGAATATTGTTTTTCCCAGTTGCTAAATCCCAACTTTTAAACTAATATTAACAAATACTGTAAGGCCCTAAACTGTTGATATAATAATTTATATAAAATATTTTTGTTCTTAGAAATAGAAAAAAGTTTTATTTTTTAATTTAAATTTACACAAACTAAGTAAAAAATAAAAAATCTTTTACTGAATTTAGTTATTGCAAAAACTGCTTCTGTTCTTTCGGTACCAGTTTACAAACTAAATGAAATAAAAATCTAATTTTCCTTTCCAAGCTAACAAGTGGGAAGAAAAAAAAATAGTAAAAAATAAATCAAAATAATGGCGTTAATTTTTCTATATATTGAGTAAGTATATTTTTTGTATTCTGACAGTTTAGTACTGTACAAATATGCACTTATTATTCTGAGTCGCTATCCGACGACTGGGGGTTAAGCCCTGGTTTTGATACTTGTCTTCTTCAGGGACATTAAATTTTAAAAAAGTGTCTTATTAATGTGACTCTTTTCAGATATTTGTTACTATCAATTGTTTTCTACCAAACATTTTTCCTGCCAATCTTGACATGTAAAATAAGAGGCAACGATAGAATAATACCTACACGAAATGATACTTCAGTTATGATTGAGGAACAAAGAATTAAAAAATTATTATGCCAAATTGCGGTATCTATAATTTTGAATAAATTGTGACAAACAGGGTTTATTGTCTTTTCCTGCGTTGCAAAGCATAGATGCAGTTAAATTTTAAATTAAAAAATACTGTAAGATTGACTTTATTGTGTTTAAGTCAACTTTCTAAGAGTAGGTATTTTAATATATTTATTACTTAGAGATTTATTTTTTGGCTGCTTGATATATGCGACACAGTGGCGTACCAACGGGGGATAAGGGGCAATCCCCACATACCATAGACTCGGGTTAAATAAAATCATACTAATTTTTTTGACTTTAAGATATTTTTTGGGGAAAATGCAATACTTATTTTATGACAAAAAATAAATATTTTTTCTGTAATTATTTTTTAATTAATTTTTAATATTGTCATATTTTTTCCAAATTCCTCCACATTTTATCATATTATTTATTGTATATTTCAGAAACCACTCTTTGGCCTTGCAATTATTTTATGAACCCTGAACAGTTTATGCCAGGGGTCTCCAACGCGCGGCCCTCGGGCCCCCTTGCTGTTCCTTTCATTTTTTGCGGCACGCGTACAGAAAAACAAATTCGATAAATACGTAACAAATTACCCTAAACTTAAAATATTGTCTACTCTAAATCTATTAAGTACCTCGTTTAGACGAAAACTGAAAAAAATAATAATTTAATTTACGAAATTAGGTAGTAGTTGGGTGAATTCTTCATGAAATTTGGCCACATTTTTCGCCTGTGGCACTTTTCCACCTGTCCGCTTTCCACTGGTTCTGGCCCGCCGGTCGATAGGGAAACCCAAACCTGGCCCTTCGATAAAAAAAAAGGTTGAAAATCCTTGGTTTATGCTGTTTGTACAAACTGTTCTTGAGAGATTCATATTACAGAATACCAGCGGAATGCACAAGAAAGCGATAAGGTCTATGGTGTCGCGTTGGCAGTACCGGTAGCGCCAACCCTTCAGGCCGAATAAGTGACCCCGTTGAAGGCTGCCCCTATGCCAACGTATACATTAGTTGCCATGTAAGTAGTCATATTGTACCTGCTGAAAATAAGTGTTTTGGTAAACTTTACGATATTTGATCAATCTCTACGACCCCTACGTAACATTTCGTGGAGGCACCGGGTACCGCATAACATTTTGATGGAGGCGCCGGGCACCATGTAACATTTAGGTGGAGGTGCCGGTTACCACGTGACAATATTACCCCTCTAAGCCCAAACCCAAATGAAGCAACAAAAAAAATCACATAAAATTTCACTACAACACGTATATTCCGACCTGTTGTTACAAATGTTACAAAGAAAATATTACTTTTTGAACTGTTTAGGGCATGAATGAACGGAGTTATGGCGGAAAAAAGCGACGTTGTCACACTCACTCTAAATTTCGTCACCATACAGTGGAAATAAATTACTCAAAATTTATTTTCACGAAAAATAATAGTGTACTTATATTAATGATTAGTCATATGCTTTCGCCTATGATATTTACGACTGCAGATATTAACCTAACCCTTTCAGCATGAAGCTAACTCGTTTGTGTGGGAAACCTTAAAAAATTATTTTTCTGCATAAATTGCCGATTCTAGCGTTCAAAACGATGCGATGCGCGCGCAATTAGGCCTTGCGGGTTTGTTTTGCAGGCGTAATAGAGAGTACGTGTCTGCAGTGATGGAGGGCCGAAAGTTTTGTAATAGATGTAAGTAGTTTTGTGACTTAATATGCTTTCTTATTTACATATTTTGGTTTAACATGATTGGGAAAAGTGTAAAAATTAGATTGTCAGAGTTTTTGAACAAAATAAACAATGTTTTTGTTAGAAAAAAAAACCCTAAATTTGTACCCCCATAATATGTGTGGGTTGGAAATTAGGTGTTAAATTAAATAACAGCCTTGAAAAATTGTGCCTACACAATTGTGTAGGTTCGGGGATAAATGTTACAGAGAAAAAGTCCTAAATAGTAATTTCAAAACCATTTAGCTTTTCTAGCGATCGGTTACACTATTTTTTTTTCTTCATTTTTCAGATCATAACTTGAATAAACAGAAGGATGTTGACGAGCTCCTGGATTATATTGCTAATGATTCAGATGTAGAGATTTTGAGCGATGACAAGGATACAGATCCAACATGATGTGGCAATTCACAGTCGACTAGAAGCTGAAATTTTGGACAAGAAAGTAATCCAGGCTCAGACTAAGATGATCAGGGACTTCTCAGAAAATAATAGATGGAGACACAAGTAACAGAAGAGAACAAAATAACGGGAGCCCAGAATCAGCATCTAAAAATAATGAAAACTTGGGGATATCGTCACCACTAAACATTCAGAGCACTAGTGATGGGGAGACATTGGACCAAACTAAAAAGCATAAGAAGAAGTTCACCTGGAGTAAACAAAACTTTTAACCTGCAGAGGACAAGCCTCTTTAAAAAGACTTTTTGCCAGGTAGACTGAATGTTACTGATTTAAACCGGGTGCAATATTTTTCAAAGTATTTCCCTGACAGCCATGTTCGAGATGCTGCAGTTTTTACCTACATGTACTGTCTGGCAAGAAAGGGCAAGGAACTTAATACTTCTCCTGCTGAAATTAAAAAGTTTTATGGTGCCAACTGGGTTGTCGGATGTATTCCTTACCCACGCTTAATAGGACATGTTAAACTATTTTCTATTTTTGTACCCATTTTTTGAGTTGATAAAAATAAAATATCTAGTGTGTTAATAAATAATAGGAAGTGACTCCGCTGCCAGCGCTGGCAGCCTTCAAGGATGCCGGCAGCCGAGCTGGATGCCGGCGCCAGCACCTTAATTCAATCAAAAAACAATAATTTATCATAGTGTAAACTTTAACGAAACTTAAATATTGCTTCAAAAATATAACAATTATTATTCTGCGAATAATATAATAATCTTCATCCTCGTTCGTCAACAAACAAATAGCTACAATCTCACTCAGGCCGGTTCCATCTTCTACCATTATTATGTAAGTCGCAAACCTTAGATTTACCAGGCAATAAGTACCATCAGAAACTATAAAGGATAGTACCATCAACAAAAATAATCTTTGGAAAACATTCCATTTATTTTTCATTCCGTCATCTTGGAAAATAAACCCTTGAAAAGCCCATTTTAATCAACTAAAATCTCAATATCAATACAATGGTATGAATTTCTTAAAATATGCATGCATTCTTCAAAATTCTTTGCCTCAGTCTTGCTGTGATTTCCAGGATTAGTGAGGTCCTTCAATGTCATTGTACAACCTGTTTCTCTAATTAAGTTTTCTAAAATGATTTTTTTATTAGCCCCAGCCTTCAAGACTTCTTGAGTAGTAAAGTTTTACATTTTGTGGCAAATTTAGTCTTTGTTTTGCTAGAAAATTGAAATAAGCTTTGGATGAAGTATGATCGTGATTTTGTTCAAGCTCCATGATGCATAGAAATTGTTTATGTTCACTTCCTCTCAAGAAAAGGCTAGCCTGGCAACCTTGCTTATACGTGGAACACTTCCTTGTTGACTTTTCATGTTTTGTCTTAACATAATAGTATTTCAGAGCCGGATTAATATCCACCCCAGTATTAGGATTTTGTTGTCTTTGATTGTCAATTATTGTTCTGCTATTACGCAACCAAAACTAATTGTTTGTGGCTTTCTTGTAGTCCATCAAAACGCAATTAAAATTTTCATGTGAAGAAAATTTATCACCTACTTTCATGTTTTATAGTTTTTACGCAAAATTAAAACAACACAATGTTTACATATCATTTAAAAGGCGTAACTATTTTTATTTTAGGTTAGAACTGCCGGCACCCGAGAAATTTTGTACTCGGGTGCCAGCGCCGCCGGTATCCAGGCATTCAGTCACTTCCTAAATAATAATATGTATGTGTCTTGTTTCAAATCATTGGGTTTATTTTCTCCTTCTGCCTTACATGATGAACTAAATCCCAACCCACAGACTCTGTAGATGCAATTTTTTTATGAAGTACTTGAGACCATAAATACACAATTAGTCGATTTTGGTTTCAATCAAACAACTTTTCTCTCGCGGGCTGAACGGGCTAGAGTAAATCTGTTATTTTAGTACAGTTCATCAATCTGAAAATATGGTATCTGGAAAAAATGGTATATTATTCTTGTTTCCGAAATCCATGAGTTTTCGCGTGCGAAGGTTTTTTTGAGTTATATATAAAAACTTTAACTACGTGCTTAGCTGAATCCCACCAGTCGTTACTAACATAGAAACTTTCTTATGACAAATTATGAGAAAAAATGATTGCGTAAAAGTCAAACTTTAAGGTTTATTATAATATTCCATATGTGGGGGAAAAGATATTCGCTCAAATTAAGACTTTTCGAACACCCTGTATATTATGTAAAAACAATATTAACTTTTTACCATATCTTAAGTCTGGAACAATTTGTAAACAATTTCATATATCGTACTTCGCTAAAGATCTGTGTTAAGTTTAAAAATCTTATGAATGAAACAAAACGTTGTATTAAGTGCAAACTTTTTTTTAATTAATTTGAAATAAGGAATAAACTGGTTTAGATACAGATTAAGAATTCAATTCAGAGATGAGTTTTATTTTGAAATTTAAAAGTGAGAAATTTGTAATTTTAATTTACTTAGATTTATTTTTATTTTCATAGGTTAAATTAGTTTATTACTCACTTGTCAGGATATCAGTCCGAAATTCATTTGAACGAACAACTGTTAAACATATTAAAATATTTTTACATTACAATTAAAATCAAACAATCATTTTACAAAACAATTTTAAATTCGGCTTAAACTTGGTCACATTTTTGATGGTGTGAGATCTGATAAACGATCGTGAACCACGAGGTTGCTAAATCGTGAGGGGAAAATTTTTGTAACCAGAGAGACCTGGTGTGAACCTTGGTTATAATTGCGCCAAATTCAAATTTTGATATCGAAAACCAATCATTTGTAAATTCTATCCCTATGAAAAAAGTGGGTGGTAATTTATGTTATATTTAAATATTAAATTAAAGGGAAAGTCTGAGGGATTCTGAAATGAAAGAAATCAAACTAATTTAAACCCAAACATTAAAGAAATGTTAAGAGCCCAAATCACGCGTATAAATGTGTAATGTTAGTAGCATGTATTTAGGGGGAGGTAAGTAACAAAAGAAAGAAGTAGATTTGTGTGTGTGTGGGGGGGGGGGGGGGGGGGTAGATTATGCAACGGGGAGAAAAGAAATGAACATTAAAGTATCAAGGGTTTGGAAAATTCAAATTCATAAAAAAATTGAAAGAATAATTTGTTAGGATTACTAAGAATTTTTGGTAAATGATTTAATTGTTGATGAGATGGTGAATGAATATTGAGGAATTTCGAAAGTTAAAAAATACAAAGACAATCAAAATTAATTAATTATTTATTTTTAACTAATTATCAAAGACAAGTTGGGCCCGCAACAGTAAGGTATCAGTGTTGTCATCATAGAAAGACAAATAAAGAAATTTAGTGAAAAACTATCAATCAGGAAATAAGGCGTCTGTGTAGGGGTAGAAAATTTCTATTTAACTGTACTTGAGCACTGAGACAAGGGTTGTTAGTTTTTAATTCTGTATTGATAGCTATGTCTTCGAGAAAATCCAAGCGGTTAAAATTTTTGGAGCTGATATTATTTAGGATTTTTGAGTTCGAGGAAGGAGAAAAATTATGTTTAAAAGATTTAATGTGGTTCCCAAAGGCAGACGAGGATTTGCAAAGATGTTCACTTATTCTAGTTTTTAAGGGTCTTCAAGTTCGACCAATATAGGTGCTGTTGCATGAGTTGCAAGATAATTTATAGGTGCCACTTTTAGAAAGTACATCTATCTTATCCTTAGTATTTACTGAGTTCCCAGGTTTCTTTTAGTTGTCTGTGCTATTTTGAGATTATTGAAAGACCTATGAAAAGATTCGGATATTTCTTTAGACAGAGAAACGTCTAAAAAAGGGATCGATATATATATATATATATATATATATATATATATATATATATATATATATATATATATATATATATATATATATATATATATATATATATATATATACATATATATATATATATATATATATATATATATATATATATATACAGGGTGATTGATGGTGAGTGGCCTATTAGAAGTTCTGGCGAACTAGTCAACGGATCACTTTGAAAATTTGGTAGTTTACATAAGTGGACATGACCTTTCTTTTAAAATTATTTTTGGCCTTGCGGTGTTGCCGCTTCTACTGAAAAGTATTAGCACCTATGATAATTTAAATGGAACACCCGGTATATTATATTTTTTTTAGAATCCCTGTTGGTTTGTTAATAAGTTTCGTTAACATATTCCTATGTCTATCTAGTATCGTTGTCGAGATAATAATTATTTTCTTCTTTTTTTCTCGGAAAACATGGTAGTCAATAAGGGCTGATATTTTTGAACTCATGACAGATAGGACACTAGAATTTGGTGGAGAGCTAGGTAATACCACGAGGCTATTCACTCGGTGTCCAAATCGTAGTTATATTTGTACAGGGTGTTTCAAAAATAAACATATTTTGATGGTTTGGAAAAATGATTAAAAGTACATTTTTTTAAATGGAACACCCTGTATTTTAACCGCGGTCCTAAAAGCTCTGTAAATTTCCTATCTTTCAATATATCATGTCCCTATACCTATCTCGAATAGTTTTTGACTTATTAGCATTTATTTGGACAATTTAACTATTACAGATAACATTCACGAGTTTTTAGGAAAATTTGAAAAGTAGCCTTTGGAAACTGTTGTTTTTAAATGGATGACACTTTTCTATTATTTATTCCGTTTCGTTGTCAGTTGGTTGCCGTACTTGAAAATTCTAATTTAAGGTTTTAAGAGAAATGGAAGAAAACAATAATAATAATTGCTTTGAATTCGTCTAAATTTCTTATTGTTCATTGATGGCAAATTTGGATACATTTCATTGAATTTTCTACAAGTACGACTAATGATCTTATCACACTGACCATGTAAAACAAATAAATTCATAAGTACTGTATTTGAATAATTATTGTTTTCTTCCATTTCTCTTAAAACCTTAAATTAGAATTTTCAAGTACGGCAACCAACTGACAACGAAACGGAATAAATAATAGAAAAGTGTCATCCATTTAAAAACAACAGTTTCCAAAGGCTACTTTTCAAATTTTCCTAAAAACTCGTGAATGTTATCTGTAATAGTTAAATTGTCCAAATAAATGCTAATAAGTCAAAAACTATTCGAGATAGGTATAGGGACATGATATATTGAAAGATAGGAAATTTACAGAGCTTTTAGGACCGCGGTTAAAATACAGGGTGTTCCATTTAAAAAAATGTACTTTTAATCATTTTTCCAAACCATCAAAATATGTTTATTTTTGAAACACCCTGTACAAATATAACTACGATTTGGACACCGAGTGAATAGCCTCGTGGTATTACCTAGCTCTCCACCAAATTCTAGTGTCCTATCTGTCATGAGTTCAAAAATATCAGCCCTTATTGACTACCATGTTTTCCGAGAAAAAAAGAAGAAAATAATTATTATCTCGACAACGATACTAGATAGACATAGGAATATGTTAACGAAACTTATTAACAAACCAACAGGGATTCTAAAAAAAATATAATATACCGGGTGTTCCATTTAAATTATCATAGGTGCTAATACTTTTCAGTAGAAGCGGCAACACCGCAAGGCCAAAAATAATTTTAAAAGAAAGGTCATGTCCACTTATGTAAACTACCAAATTTTCAAAGTGATCCGTTGACTAGTTCGCCAGAACTTCTAATAGGCCACTCACCATCAATCACCCTGTATATATATATATATATATATATATATATATATATATATATATATATATATATATATATACATATTTACTTTCTATTTTAGTCTTGGGAAAAAGTTCGTGTTTAATTTTTTTAATTTTAGCCTTGGAAATCAATTTTTCTATAATAAGAGGGTCATAAGAATTATTATATTAAGCAATCTGTTTAATAGTGTTAACTTCGTTATAGAAATTTTCTTTAGAAAGGGGTATGTTTAATAAACGGTTAATGTAACAATAGAAAGCCGCCATTTTGTGTTGATAAGAGTGGTTAGAATTTTCAGAAATTACGTGATCCGTTTCTGTAGATTTTCGATATAAGTATGGAGAAATTAAGTTTTTGGGGTGTTTTTTGAATGGAAGGGTCTAGAAAATTGATTGTAGGGTTATTTTCCAATTCAAGTATAAACTAAATATTAGGATGTAGAAGGCTAAGTTTATTGACAAGTCTTTCAGCTCCTGTTGTATCACAATCTAGAAAACATAAGCAATCGTCTACGTACCTGCACCAGTGTAGAATCTCTTGATTATTGTTACCTATTATTAATGTACTCTCCAATTGATCCATAAGGACATCAGCTAAAAGGGGGGATAGACAACTGTCCATAGCTAAGCCATCAGGTTGTTGATATATATTATTGTTGAAAGAGAAGAAATTCTGTGACAGACAAGGATTATGTAAAGTCAGAATGTTAGTAATGACATCATTAGCAATGCCCTTCCTTCTTAAAAGATCACCCACCAGATCTACTGTTTCAGTTTTTGGAACCGTGGTGAAAAGGTTAGTGACGTCGAAAGAAACAAGTAAGTAATTTTGAGGAAGTTGTAAATTATTAAGCTTTGATACTAGGTGTGTTGAATTTTGAATTCCAAATCTAGGGGTAGAGTTAGTAAGGATTTTAATTAGTCTATATATGAAATTAGATAAAATAGAAACTGGAGTGTTAGTGAAGCTGACTACAGGTCTAGCAGGAATGTTGACTTTTTGAATTTTAGGCAAACCGTATAAACGAGGCATGGTGGGGTTACTTGAAACCAAAGTTTTTTGTGCGTTATTATCTTCAAAAAAATTGCATGAAATGCTTAATTAACCTATTGGACTTCCTAACAAAAGCGTTGAAAGGGTTATTTGTCAAAGCTGTGAATTTATTGTCTCGTAAAAAGCTTCCAACTTTAGAAACGTATTGATCTTTGTCAAGGGCAACCAAGCAATTTCCCTTATCAGCCATTGAAATTATGAGATTATTGTTTTTAATTTGAGTTTTTAATTCGTTTCAAGTTTTAATTGTACAATTGGAAGAAAAAAAGTTATATTATTGATGTTTTTCTTAAACTTGTATAAAACGCTGTGTAAGTCATCCCTAAGTTCGTTTTTGATGTGATAAACATTAGAAATTTGTTCGACATCTAATTCCACCGCATTTCGAGAATATCAATCTCAGACAGAGGGATATTAACACAGTGTTTTAGACCCAACTTAAGTATGTCCAACTCGTTATCAGTGAAGATTGTGTTAGAAAGATTCTTTATACGGCCATGAAATTGAAAATTTGAAAATTTAATTAAAATTTTATTCTTTTCTCTCCGTTGCATAATCTAACCCCCTGCCCCACAAATCTACTTCTTTCTTTTGTTACTTACTTCCCCCTAAATACATGCTACTAACATTACACATTTATTATACAATTGATTTAGTCTCTTAACATTTCTTTAATATTTGGGTTTAAATTAGTTTGATTTCTTTCATTCCAGAATCCCTCAGACTTTCCCTTAAATTTAATATTTAAATATATCATAAATTACCACCCACTTTTTCATAGGGATAGAATTTACAAATGATTGATTTTGATATCAAAATTTGAATTTGGCGCAATTATAACCAAGCTTCACACCAGGTCTCTCTGGTTACAAAAATTTTCCGCTAACGATTTAGCAACCTCGTGGTTCATGATCGTTTATCAGATCTCACACCATCAAAAATGTGACCGTTTAAGCCGAATTTAAAATTGTTTTGTAAAATGATTGTTTGAGTTTAATTGTAATGTAAAAATACTTTAATATGTTTAAAGGTTGTTCGTTCAAATGGATTTCTGACTGGCATCCTGAGAAGTGAGTAATAACCTAATTTAACCTATAAAAATAAATTTAAGTAAATTAAAATTAAAAATTTGTCACTTCTAAATTTCAAAATAAAACTCATCTCTGAATTCAATTGTTAATCTGTAGCCAAACCAGTTTATTCCTTACTTTCAGGAAGCACTGATGATGACCTATAGGGTCGAAAGCGCTCTGCTAATTAATTAAAAAAAAATTTGCACTTGATACAAAGTTTTGTTTCATTCATACTTAAAAAGTTCACATGGCCGTCACACATTCCTTAAAAATCTTATGACTATCACATGAAAAAGAATTGGTAGTAAAACTGTATTTTTCCAAATGTCTAAAAAGCTATTTATTTAATAGGTTACGCCGTTTTACAACATACTAATGCAACAATTTTTTTATCAAAGGAATACCTATTCTGGCGAATTTTGATTTTTGTAATTTTTTCGCTGATACTCGCCACACTGTGCGCTGGTCGGACCATTTTCCGCCTGATCCCTGAGGTTATACGCGACGCTCGGCACGGTTAGTACTTGGATGGGTTACCGGTTCGAAACGCCGTATCTCACCGCTTTAAAGAAGGAAGGGGTAAAGGAATTCTTCCTCGGCCGAAGTGGTACCACCCCACACATCCACTTAAAGGCTGGTGAAATCCCTACGGATATTTCCAGCTCTGGATGTGTGAGTCGGACTTCCGCAGTACACCCACGGTACATGGTACTTAGGCTTCAGTCTTCGTGGGCTGTCAAATGGTTAAAAACCCATTTTAGCTTTTTTGCATGATTGGCAAATTAACATAATTTTAATACTCTGAAATTACCTATATCTAGTGATATCTCTATACTTCTAATAAAACACGGCCTAAAAGGGGGTTAAAAATTTAACATGTAAAACCCTATGGGCCGCTTTAAAAAATGCACTCTACCACTGTAAATGGATTATTCCAAGAAAAGTTGCTTATTAGTATACAAACCTTTTTGATTTTAAACAAATCGGCAACCGTGATCCAACCGGTTTTGCAAATGTTGGATCTGGCAACCCTACTTTGGAGAGGTAACATATTTGACAGTGATATATTTGACATTACACACATTAAATTTTAAAATTGAAGCCAAATTCAATCTAATCAGTGCGGTTAGATAAATAAAAGAAATATTCACATTTTAGTTTATGTTTTCATAATTGGTATACAAATTGTTATAAAAAAAAAACCTATGATTGTTGAAGTAACAATTTGCCATAAAATAAAACTACGCACCTGCTTTGGAGAGTATCTTATTCAAAAACGGTTTTTTCCAATCCACAAAACACAGTAAATGTAAAACCAAAACCAACCCAAAACACTAAACTTATGTTTACTGGATTCTGAATGACTGCTGAAAAAAAATGTTGTCGCGTCGCACGTTATTTTATTTATTTCTTGAGTAACATATTTGTCGTTGTTTCCAGATACACTACTAATTTATACAATTATGAATTTTCTTTTATCTCACGAACAAATCGAAACCTATTAATAATAAAAGCAGTACATAAAATTATTTGCTGTCGAAAAAACTAAACAATATGTATATTAAAACTATACCGCCTTTATCAGTTTAAAGAACCACATCGGTGACTGGTAAATATATGACATGATAGTCATTTTTTTTGGAAAATATGCAAAATCACACGAATTTTTTGATCAGAGTGCTGGACTGCTGGATAAGGTTAAATAGGATTGACAGAGAAAAAAATAGTGTCAAAATTTGAAAAGTTAACGGTAGTAAAATGGTTTCAAATGTAATTACTTCAACTTATCTTGGAAATACCCATATAAAAGTAAGCAGCATTATGACCCAACAATATCATCTGAGCATGGCCAATAGATCATTTAATACGTTATTCTTCAACGTTGTCGAAAAATTCTATTTCGAAAAAACATCTTTTAAAAAAATGTTCATATCAAATAGATGTTTTTTGGAATAAATGTTTTGCGAAAAAATAATTGAAAAATCATTTCTCAAGGGAATATTTTCGAAAAATTTCCGCTCACATCTAATAACCCAAGAGCTATTAAATTTTATTGGTAACCGCGTCCATAAAACTGCAACCATTTTATAAAAAAAAAATTGTCGAAATTATATAATTTTATCGCAACAATTTGTTTGCTTTTTTTAATAAATTCTTACACATAAACCAGGTGTTACGTGTACTACAGTTGTTGATATAATATTAACATAACCTTCTTTGTTTAAATAATAATTTTATTGACCGATGTTATGTTGCGTGCTTTTTTGGCGAAGTGAAATTTAAATAATAATAATTTCTACTTAATTAATTATTAGTTTATTCATGTTCATTTGGTGCCGGTGTTGCGTGTATAGTAATAAATATTTTCTGTTTATAGACATTTTTAAATATGTCGATTCAATGTAGATGCCTTCGGAAGACAAAACAGCTTCGAAACCATAAATTTAGAAACAAGTACGAGCTAACAATATTTACATTTTAGATCAATCAGAGATTTCAGGGTTACTCTTAATATGATCAACTCTATGGTACCCCACCTACTTTTTGAGAACGGCTGTTATGTGGCATATTTTCAGATTGACTAACTATACTAAAATAACTTAATTACCGTAGGTTAATATCTGCAATCGTATATACCACAGGCTAAAACATATGACTAAGGATTAATAAAATATTATACTAATATACCATGATTTTTCCTGTTCATCCATTTTTAGTAATTTTGGCACATTTGCGAGAATGGCAGGAAGTAACACCTGCAATTCTCGAAAATGTGAAAAGTGAGTTCCAAAATCGACATTATTACTGCCAAGAAGTTTATGGTGGTCAATTTAAACAACTTTTAAATTAATAAGAGAAATACACAAAGGCTTGCCATTTAAAAACGAATAAAGATACGGACCTCGGGTTTGCGTTAAGATCTTTCTTTTTTGAAGACCTTTAAACTGAGGTACCACACGACATAGGGTTGCATATGAAATTTGTGATCTCGACTCCTTAGTGTGGCTCCTCAAGGGGGTTAAAAAAGTTAAATTACAGGAGAAAGTAGATTTATTAACCAATAAGATACAGCTAAAACTATCGTGATAATAGCAAAGATATTTGCCCATACTAAAACTTTTCGGACACCCTGTATACATTTGTTCATGGTGTTGCATTAGGGTTTTATCGAAAAGAGAAAAAATGACTGCTGAAAATGTTCTCCACTAATTGGAAACGTTTTTATTATTCCATGTAGGAAAGAGAGATACTTCGTACTGCTTTCCAATTTCTGAGAAAGCAAGACTAAGGGTACAAACACAGTAACAGCAGGTTTTCCGCTTTCAGGCAGTCGGCGCCGACTGGAGCCTACAATTTACCTTGTTTTTTAAATTATATTATCAATAGCAATGCGCTAGTGACAATTTAAAAACAAGACAAATTATAGGCCCTAGTTGGCTCTGGGCTCTGGAAAGCGGGAAACCTGCTTTTACTGTGTTTGTACCCTAACTTATTAAAACTTGATAAGTGGTGGACAGAGGGGTCAAAAAATGGAAAAGTATTCAAAATTGTCTCAACTGGTAATTTAAAGTTTAAAACAAATTGTAGTCACGAGTAGGGATGGGAATTTTTTTCGATATATCGATAGTTATCGATAACTATCGATATATCGACAATCGATAAATGTTTTAAAAAATATCGATATATCGATATATCGATAACTATCGATATATCGATAACTATCGATATATCGATAACTATCGATATATCGATATATCGATAACTATCGATGACTATCGATAACTATCGATATATCGATAACTATCGATATATCGATAATTATCGATAACTGCCGATATATCGATAACTGACATAAAAATTCAACAAATGTTCCCATTAAAATAAACTAGTTTAAATATAACAGATACTGTATTTTATTTGATTTAGTATTTCATTATCCAAGTTTGTAAGTAGTGTATGTGAAAACTAAACGACTGGCCATTCGAAGTGCATAATAAAAATTTTGTAATTTGAAATTGTTGTATCTCAGAAGTTGCGAAAGATAATTGAATGTGGCTTTCAACATTTTCTTTCAAAATTTATTCACGATAGCTTCAAGGCCATGCTGGTTTTCATGAGTTCTATGGCTCTTATGGTCAATGGAGCCCTGCAATTTTTACGATTTTTTGTTTTAGTCGTATTCTGAAAAAATAAAACTTATTTATTTTCTCCTCTCTCTCTTTAGTAGATTTAGCGGGGAATTAGCGAAAAACTATTTTAATGAGTTTTTAATATCTATGCTACGTTTATATATATATATATATATATATATATATATATATATATATATATATATATATATATATATATATATATATATATATATATATATGTTAGCGTGAGGGATGGTTCATCCCCAATAAAAGTCTGAATTCTATAAATCCGTTATTTATTATCAATTGTATTGACAAATTATATGGCGCGCTACGTCGCCTTTGACCCATCTGACCAGACTGTCGTCCTGCGCTTGTCGGACTTCCCGCGACTCGTCTATCCTGACTGAGCATGCGTGACCATTCCATTCATGTTGTAAAAGGGTTAAGGTGGATACCCCTAACACGGCTATCCTGCAATCGGAGCGTCCTCGCACCGCATATTAATTTATCTGAAAATCAAAAATATGGAAACAGTATTTCGGTTGCAATTACTTTTACCAACAATTTTTTTTATGTGTGACTTTTCTAATGTCATATGTGTGGGGTAAAGGGGTATACTTCTAACATGGATATCCTACAATCGGAGCGTCCTTGCACCGAAAGAAATACTAAAACAAAATCAAATTATAAATACCTATTAATAGTTTGAGATGATATTTGTTTAGTCCCTGTTTTCTTAATAGTCATCTGCGTCGAGTGTTTTACTGGTATGAAACAAAATATCTTGACTAAGACTCTTGTTGTTAAAAGTCGCAGTCATCTATAATACTATTAGTCACTAATCAATTGTTTATTTATACCTTTCAGCTGTTGATTGTTTATTTATACCTTTCAGCTGTTGATAGTAAATGACCTACTGGCTGAACATAAAATGTGTTTGTTATGTTTGCGAATACAATAATGAGTAGTATTTTTTTTTTATCTATTGGAATGACCAATAATGTTTGTTTTTAATCTCGTAAGGATTTTCGGTGGGTACGCCACCCATTTTTGCTTTATTCGATGGGACTGCCATCTTCTTATTCTTTCTTTTAAGTTCAGTGGGATTGCCACTTCTCTTTTTGTAAGTTCAGTGGGATTGCCACCTAACTTTATACACGCTTTAGGCTTAGGCATAGTGGTACTGCCACTATCCTTTTTTTTTTTTTTAAGTTCAGTGGGATTGCCACATAACTTTATATACGCTTTAGGCTTAGGCATAGTGGTACTGCCACTATCCTTTTTTTTTTTAAGTTCAGTGGGATTGCCACTTACTGGGGACGCCAGTTTTGTTGTTATCTTGTTTATTTATTTGTTTGTCTGTTTCTTATATGATTTAATATGATTTATATGTGTTTGTACACTCAATTTTGTCAAATCAAACTAGCAATTGTACGTTTTATTTTTAACTAACACCTGATTGTGGTTAGTACTTACTATTACAGTTTGCCAAACTACTATAATTGGCAAATTACCAAATATTATCGTAAACCTAAACCACAGTTTCGTTTTTTTAAAAACAAAATATTGTTCGGTTACCTTCTCTGAAAACCAGTTACAGACGAGACAACAGTTTGTAAGTTTGTTATACTATTATAATTGGTAAGTTAACAAATTTTTGTAAGTGGACTCGCAGTATGGTTTGCTAAAACAAAACATTTTTGTTGCTATACATTTTTAAGAAGTTGATACAGACAGGATTTAGTTTGTTGCACTCCAATAACAGTATAGTAACAAATAATATTGTAAAATCAACAAGTGTTGTATTTCCAACAACAAAATATTGTTTCACTACCCATTTTAACGGGTCTTAACGCGTAGTAGTTGTTCATCGGTGGTCGTGTGCTGTGCAGTAAATAAACAAACATACCCTTTTATTTTCTTTCCTGTGCAGTTCCATTTCCATGTCGCATCTCTCTCAAGTAGGTATTTGCCCAGATAAGGAAGAATTCTCCCTTAGCAAATCATTTTTCGATTGATATTAATAAAATGTCAATTGAAAAAGGCACTAATGTCATAATGGATAAGAGCTGTAAGTACACGGAGTTAGTAAATTCTCTTATAAACCCCTTAGGAAGTGACCAAAACGTTTATGATTTTGTGAATGACGAAGATATAGCTTTAAGAAATCTGTTAAATAGTTGGGGATTTGGACACCTATATTTTTATAAATAACCACAGCAAACTTACATTTTTGGAAAGATCAAAGATTCAACTTCACAATATTCAAGAACTATACTATACAGAGTGTTCTATTAAAATAACAAAGTTGTATGTGAAACTCGGACATTTTGTTTTGCATGTAATCAGTTGTTTCAGTAAAATGACAATAAAACTTATTAAACTGCAATACTCTGTATTGACATGTATTGTATATACTGTATTTCACTTTAAAATTGGGTATGCTTTAACGCAGCGTTTCCCAAACTATGGTACATGTATTACCATAGAGGTAAATCCTCTGACATTATTTTTAATGTTTTAGGATCCAAAAGTATGTTTTAAAGCATGTAATATTATGTTCGCTTTTCCCAGAAACTTTTTTTTTTTTTTTTTGTACATACGTATATTTGCGGGCAACACATTGACATTTAGGCTCTAAAATATCTGATTTTGTTTTTGTTTTTATTTTGTTATAAAAACCTTTACATTAATAATTTATTTATATGTCGAAGTCAAAGCGTGGCTGTAAAGTGTCTAATATTGTGTTTGATTTTATATTATAATAAGGTTTTTATTAGTTCAAAAGTGTAAACTAATGACAAATGTTTCAATACTACTAATTGTGTGTTTAGAAGATCTTTACTTAGTTTAGATTTAATTAAATCATTTATTTTAGGTTGCATTTTGTTTGTTGTAAAATTTATCAAAAAATTTAAATCAATATAAACAAACAATAAGCTCTGATAAAATCTGTATTTTATTTTAAGTTGTTAACATCAACAGACCACTAAGTTTGTCACTCGGTTTGCCATAAGTTAGGTAGGTATTCATGTCAATGAACTTCCCATTACAGTTATTTGTTACTAAGACATACTAGGTTTGAAAAAAAAAACATTGATGTTGTTACCCAACTAAATATAAACATTGCTGTGGTGAAATTGGGTTAAACTTTAGGTAAAAAGGTACCTTCAAAATCAAACTGTTCAAGTCATTGATTTGAGTTCCATATAATCATCCCTAAGGCCAGGATAACAACAGCTGTTTTGTAAAATTCTAAAGACAAAATTAAAAATGGTTTCATATTTTGGGCCACTCAGACTAGTTTGTACTACGTAAAATAAACAATAAATCTAATAAAATTGAAAGTCAATCTGAATAGGGTTATGGTAAAATTTCTAAATCGTAATGTGACTCTTAAATTTCATGAGTAAACTAAAATTGGATAACATTTTCCAGATGTCCTGAAGATGACCTTAATCTAACGAAACTCAGCATGAAACCCCTTTATTGGATACCCTAAAACAGTTGTAGCTTAAGCAATTTCAATTTTTTGCTTTTTCAAGTATTTCCTGTACAGAAAAGTAAATACATAGATCAAAAATTAAACTATTATTAATTTGTTTGTGTGATTAAACCTACATGCATTGAATTAAAATGATTTAGTATTGTAAATAGAGTATCTCGTAAACGGGGAAATGCTTAGTAAACAACAAAATAGTAAAATACAGAGTTTAATTGTAGGTCAAGCAAAGAAGGGTAAGTGACCAAAAAATGGTTAAAGTACTATCAAGTTTGTTGTTTTACTAAATAATATGGCGACTAATCAAACAAATGGTTGAATACCAAAAAAGAAGATCGGTGTAATATTTAATTTGTTGTTCTACCAAAAATTATGAGCACTGATCCAAAAATGCTTTAATAACAAAAAAGGCGATCAATTTACAATTTTACTTGTTGGTCAACACAATTTGTTTAACTATTCTTTTCTGGTTAATTTGACTACAGAACTAGATAGACGCATTTTTATATGCTCTTTTTAGTTGATTTTACCCACATTTTCTTTGAGTGTATCGATGAAGAAAGATAAATCTACTTACAGTTTATTAATTGATATTGTTTGAGGGCCACCTCCGAAGCTGCTCATAAACAGCTACGGTTGTGCGTTTTCCTTGCTTACCAGGAAGATAACATTCGTTTGGTAAAATTGCTTTAACGGTATATGGACCGCTTTACTTGAGTTTCAACTTGCCCTTGTAGTGGCTTGTAGTAGATACCCCTCGTTCGGAAATATTTTGTAAGTCCTGTAAATTTTGATTTTAATTTTCCTTCGTCAGCCAGCTGAGAATCTTCAACATCAACAAGGTGTCCCACAGTAAACAAGCTGCTGCGATAACGAACTGCGTTAAATTGCTGAGCTCGCATATTTGCAGTATTTGTTTTCGGTCCTGAGCTTTTGCAACGGCCTTGTCAGGGTCAACAAAATTATGCAATGACGGGTCTCCTAAAAACTGCTTAGTAGCTGCTAATCTTGAATTTGTTTCCAGCTGTAACACTGTGTGTACGTTATTGAGTGAATTGTATTTCAATTGTCTTCTATTGAAGGCAATACAGTTGTTTATATTTATTTTATCCAATCTTTTGATAGTTGGCACTTTCGGTAGGTCGAGCAATTCTAGTCCGTCAGCAATTTTCTCGACATGTAAACTAGATCGACTTCTTATCTTATATGGCATTTCATCCAACAATAACATCAATATCGCCTGGGGGATTATCGGGTACAACTGTAAAACTTATTTCTACCTTATGCCACTACCGGCAAAACAATTATTAAGTCACAGGATAAACAACTTGTGTTCCAAATTCCATAAAAGCACGTACGTTTCTTTCCGGTCTAATTATACCATTCAGTGTGTTTGCAACGGATTGTTTAATTATTGACATATCAGCACCACTACCAGTAATGTACAGGAATGATTGTCAATTGTCACTTATGTAGTTCATTTTTTTAGTTTAGTTGCAGCTTCGCTCGCTTTGGCGATCATTATCGCTCACATTTAACTCTTCTTTTAACTTCGTAGCATCTTCTAGCCACTCATTAACTGCGTATGCGCTGTCGTCCGGATCGTAGCTGGTTGGTTTAAATGTTGTGTACCCATGTCCAGATGCTGGCGCTTGCGTATTGGATCCATCTGCTACGGGAATGTTGGGCGTTGGCGGCAAAGGTGAAGATGACGACATCGCGATCTTTGTCTGTTTTGCTAATTCAGCAATTTGTTGTTATTGAACGGCGACTAAGTTAATTAAAGTTTCTTGCCACTGTACCGTAAAACACTTTGGACTTGTTGAAGCCAAATTTTCAATGTCAGCTTCATCACTTTGATTAGAGACCTCACTGTTCTGACGCGAACGATTTTTTTCCGCCATTTTAACTAGCACTACTACACTGACTAAACTACTTTACTGTCTATTACCTAGGATGTCACGGAGTAATCCCACTTCTGATGTTAGCGTGAGGGATGGTTCATCCCCAATAAAAGTCTGAATTCTATAAATCCGTTATTTATTATCAATTGTATTGACAAATTATATGGCGCGCTACGTCGCCTTTGACCCATCTGACCAGACTGTCGTCCTGCGCTTGTCGGACTTCCCGCGACTCGTCTATCCTGACTGAGCATGCGTGACCATTCCATTCATGTTGTAAAGGGGTTAAGGTGGATACCCCTAACATATATATATATATATATATATATATATATATATATATATATATATATATATATATATATATATATATATATATATATATATATATATTATATAGTAAGTTTAATGAGAGTCAAGTATAAAATGCAAGGAAGTGGGTAATGGGGATGCTCTGGGAATACATACTTTATTTTTCTTCTGACAGGATCCCCTTTAGTTATAGTTATCGATAAATCGATAGTTATTGATATATCGGAGTTATCGATATTTATCGATATATCGATATTTATATTTATCGATATATCGATAGTTATATTTATCGATATATCGGTAGTTATCGATATATCGATAGTTATCGACATATCGATAGTTATCGACATATCGATAGTTATCGATATATCGATAGTTATCGATAGTTATCGATATATCGATAGTTATCGATAGTTATCGATATATCGATAGTTATCGATATATCGATAAATCGATAGTTATCGATATATAGATAGTTATCGATAAATCGATATTTATCGATATATCGATAGTTATCGATATATCGATAGTTATCGATAAATCGATAAGTATCGGCATATCGATAACTAAAACTTATCGATAGGTACCTTGCCGATGGTTATCGATAGGTAAAACCCATTATCGCCCATCCCTAGTCACGAGTATATCCAATTTTATACCTACATGGCCTGGTATTAAAAAACCTTTTCTTAGTAAACCTAACATTTTTATGCCAGTGTTTTAAAACAGAGATTAAAAGCGGAAAGGGTATTTAAGATTTAGAATTTCATCTTCCGTTTAAAATCCCAAACTCTGTTTAAAATAATATTTATTTTTCTTAAGTTAATGTTCTAAAGTTATTGCAAATCTAAACAGATTTTTAATTTTTTTCACCTTGTAGGTATTGATGTTCTCAAGTACGGCAACAATAACAAAGCGTTTTAAAATTGCATACCCTGTGATGCGGAAACTATGAAACTTAGTGAACTGTATTGAATTGACAAAAGAAAATAAAACTGTTGATTAGCCAAAGGTTACTCTATTTTTCGCGACGCACAAATCTCTCACCTGTTAAACGTAGCACCATGATGAAGGACGAAGTCCATGCTGTCCAGAGGGTACCCTCGCTGTTTAACTTGATAATCCACAGAATTAGACTATTACATAAACACTGTTGACTACACCACCTTTTGTTGACTGAATTGTGAAATTAAGTTTTTATGGCATATCTATTTCGGAGATCCCGTAGGATCGCTACGAAAACTTTATCGATGTTGGTATATCCGGTCCGAGCGGTACTGCAGACACTGCAGTACTGCTAGAGATGATAAAAAATACTAGGAATAGTTATTTTGGAACAGTTACGAACGAGGAACAGATTATAACAGTTATCAGTTTAATAAAATACCTGTTCCAAGGCTTCGGCTGTTCTGAATAACAAAACGGACGTTCTGCAATAAGAAACCGTTCTCAATTGGCAGCATTGCAAAATTGCATCACTTAGTCATCTGCATCTCATCGGCCGGCTACAACCAGCGCACATTGTACATAATAAAGTCGATTTTGGTATCACACCATAACATTAACATGCGTCGCATACGACATCGCGCCTTATTGAATACCGAACGTCAATATAGTCGAATATCGTTTCACGCTTTTACGCCATTATTATTTAATACATATTTGGTCACTACTACTGTTCTTCACTGTGCTGAAATAACATTAATTTGGTTTTGTCGCATTCTGAGGAACTGTTCCTTTTGCATTTTAAATTTTTGCTGGCCTGTTCCTGTTGATCTGTTATTTTCAGTACTTAGACGTTTTCTGTTAGGATGTCAGGACGTTTTGTTTTTTTCTGTATCACTTTTTTATATATTGTTATATAATGTTTAATGTTTTGTTATTTATTTTTTATAAAAGAGTATTTTGAATATATCATTATAAATGTATCTCTTTTATTTAAAAAAACTTAATTACCTTAAATTATTATACTTGAATAACACTGCCCTCCTTAGTTAAAACGTCCTAACATCATTTTTTCCATTTTCGACTTATATACATATAAGTATTGGACGTCCGATACCATATTCATCTATTCTCCCTAGTTTAGAACGTCCAATTTAGCATTTATAAAAATAAATAGTCCTAACTTGCTCTAAATTTACAGTTAAGACAGTTTAATATGGTGTCGGACAACCAATATATGCATATAAGCCGAAAATAGAAAAAATGTAGTTAGGACGTTTTAACTAAGGAGGGCAGAACAGTACCTACTAAGAATTAAATCACGAAACAATCCGAATAATATACATATAATATATATGTACAATGTACATGACAAGTAACAATAATTCTTATTACACACATATTAAAGTTATTTACACATCCGTCGTAGGGAACTTGCATAAAAATTAAATTTGCAAAATAATACTCTTAAGCGTAAGCTAATATCATCAAAAGACACATAGTTCACAAAAATAAAAGATTTTTTAATTCCCTAGATTAAATATAAACTATTAAAGTTTGCATAATTTGTGCATTAGTTGTGACGTCAAACCGTTCGTCGATAGGTAAGTAAACAATTAACGTTTCACTTTTAATAATATACATATAATGCTTACATATATATTTTTATTTATTACAATCCAAAATAAAAAATACTCTAGCGTACTACTTTCAATAAGCAAAAATAATTATTGAATTTTCGGTACGATACATTAAAATGATCTTCGCATGCGTGAAGTGCAGTATTTTTTCAGAAATGTCTTTTACGTTTCTTCTGTATGCTTGAAACCATTTTATACGGCGATTTTTATCTTCAGGTATGCGAATAAATAGTTTATTTGGAGTTTTAAAAGTCGTATTAGGACGACACAGTATTTGTAATATGTATTTTTCTTAGTATTTTCCATTATTGGGCCTTTTAAAACTCACAATAAACAGACAAACGTAAACAGACCCCGCCAATACAATTTTCCACCTCGATGTCAGTTTGACGTTCCCAGCTCGACACACGGCATGACGTCACACGTCCTTTTGAATGCTGGGATGGGCGCGAGAACTTCAATTATTTATGAAAAATTAAGAAGTGATATTTAAGACGTAATATTTTGCATATTGTTATTTTTTGATGTGACTGATCATTTTTATACAATAAAAAAATATGTGCTAGTTCCCTATTCTATCTAAGTATTATTCCGCGTTCTGTTGATTTTAAATTTCAATACCGTTGCATGTTACAGGCGATTCCGAGAATCTTAAGGTTCCAACGTTGGAACTGTTAAAAAGTAACAGGTTTTTGGAACCCTTCCGTAAGCGAAACAGGTACGAAACGGAACTGTTATTAAAAAATAACAGTTTGTATCACCTCTAAGCAGCGCCTCTCTCGGCGGCCTGCATACAGGTCGTAGGGCGATTTGTGCGTAAACAAATAAAAATTAAAGACATACGATAATTCTTGATGGCCATCGGCAAGATCATATTTTAATGTAATTAAAGAAATGAATTAGTTTGTCACATCAAGCATTGATTCAAATTACCCAAAAAAAGAATGAATTCCCAAACATTCACCCCATCAAAACGAATGTTTTGAAACTAAGTAAACAAAAGAAAAGAAAACGAACAGATAAAGAAAATCAAATACATATGATTTAAATTAAAACTAATGACTTGGGAGAGGACAAATTTTGACCACCGGCACCGCACCGGTCGTTGCAGAACGCCGTATTCTGTTTTCAGCGAAACTACGCGAACTACACCATCCTGCTCCGGAGGCAACTTAATTACTCTGCCTAATACCCACTAAAGGGATGGTATTGGTTCATTTCTAATAAGAACAACAGCACCTTCAGTAACAGGAGGTAAATGTTGAGTCCATTTATATCTCTCTTGAACAGAATGGATATATTCCTGTGACCGTCGCTTCCAGAAATCACCATGGAGACGCTGTATTAATTGCCAGCGATTAAGCCGATTTCAATTTAGAGAGCTTAAGTCAGGATCGGGAATCGAGCTGTTTAACGTTTCCAAGTAAAGGAAATGTCCGGGCGTAAGGGGTTGTAAGTCGTTGGGATCAGTGTTTACTGCACATAAAGGACGCGAGTTTAATAAGGCCTCTATTTGGCTTAATAAAGTATAGAACTCTCCATACGACATAACTTGAGTTCCTAAAACCCGATAAAAATGACCTTTGAAGGACTTTACTCTATCAGTAGATTGTTAGCACCCTTAAAGTTTGTACCTTGGTCACTGGTTATAGTGACACATTTGCCTCGTAGGGCAACAAAACGTCGGAAAGCCGCTAGAAATGCTTCAGAACTGAGATCTGAAGTAGCTTCCAAATGAATGGCCTTTGTAGCAGTAGAAAGAAATACACAAACATAACCATTGAAAGTGTTGGTACCTCTGTGTTTACCCATTACAAGGGGAAAAGGTCCGGCAAAAACAATGCACATAGAAGAAAATGCCCTTAATTGGGGTCGAAAAGTTGGCAAACCTGCGATGTAAGGATTAGATGACTTTGGCTTGCACCGAAAGCAGCGGACAAACCTAGAAAGGCATTTATAAATTGCACTTCTAGGGGACAAGATTCAAAATTGTTGCAGTAACAAATAATGTAGTGTTTTGAGACCAGGATGAGAATTGGTATGGTGGGTCCACTCGATGAATCAACTCAGTTATCCGGTGTGACCTTGGTAATAGGATAGGATGTTTAACGGAAACTGAGATTGTTTTAATCGACCGCCTACTCGAAGTAAACCTTCGGAGTCAATAAATCGAGAGATTTTTCGAAAAGGCTTCGGTAATAATAAATTTTGCTCAATCTTATTGAGGACATCAGAAAACACATCTCTTTGAACATATTTCAGGATAACTCGAAGTGAACGTTCCAGCTCAGAAGGGGTTAAAGGACATCGAAGCTTTACCCGAGACCGTAGATTTGAGAGAAACCGAAGAATCTAAGAAACAATGCGTTTAATTTTAGGTAACGAAGAAAATCGATTCAACGCGGAGAAAATAAAATGACTCGGAGGGACTGAAATATTCAGTACTGTTCGTTGTTCCTCCTCCAGCAACTCAGAATTACCATGGATCAGATCAGGCTGTGTCGGCCAGAGACTTCCAGGCAGAGAGTCTTGGAACACAATTTGCAATAAAGGTTGCAAACAAGTATGCGGACAAGAAGACAACCAAGCAAGTGTTAACATGGAATCGGACCAAGTATGAATAGCGTCAAAAATAACCAGGTGAACATAACTGTCCCTGACAAATGTTACCAATTCCGCTAGTAAAACGGCTGCCAATAGTTCGAGTCGAGCAATAGATATAAGGTACCTGGGCCAACTATTGCCATGTTCCTAATATGGCAACTCGATCCAAAATCGTGACGTACATGATTCTCCGCAGCAGGTTTGCGTAGTAAAACATCCTTAGCCTTGAAATCACTCAAGTGAACACACCAGAAAATAGCCCAGTCTGCTTAAGCCGCCGAAACTGTCAAGAAGTAAAAGTGATAAAAATAGCATAAGGTAAGCCTATTGAGTTACGTAGGGATATTAGAGAGTTTTTGTTTTAACTGTAAAGTTGCCTTTTTAAATCGTTAATTATTAAATATATTCACGGGTTCCAAATATTGCCATCCTTAGGTGATCCAAGTATTGCCGATGGCAATATCTGGAATATAACTTTTTTGGCATGTGCATAATAAGTAGGTATTTTATGTAGTAAATAAGTTGTTTTTTGTAGATGCCAAAGGAAAAGGGAGCCCAATGGTCGGAAGAAGCCCTTAAAGAAGCTTTGGAAGCCATACAGGATGGATCCAGCATCAGCGATACGATGTTTAAATTTCTACTTAGTAAACAATAATTACATAAATATTTTGTTTAATTAAAGTTTTCTCCATCATGATGCCTCCTTTCTATATTTTTAAAGGTGTTTCTAATATAGTTACTATTGACAGTATTTTTGGAACAGATGTTTCAAATATTGTCATTCAGAGAAGTTTTTTAAAAATGACTGTTATATATGCTGGGTATACATATGCTGCACCCCATATAAAGTTATACCTGAGTACCTGTCATTTTGTATTATTATGGGATTGTTACTGAATAGTTGTCATATTTTGTCACATATTAGAAAATAAATATATTAACGAATTACGGCAAACTCTTTAGTGGCGACGAGGTAAAGAACTCACAAAAAAATAAAATGGATAAGGAACAATTCAGTGAATTCATGGATTCTTTGTCCAAGCTATTATCTACACCAAAAAGTAATCAGTCGACAACCAACGAAAACATTACAATGGAACCATTTGGAGAAGATTATGAAACTTGGGATTTATATATTAAGAGATTGGAGAACTTTTTCGATATGAAAAATTTTACAGGTGCAGCTACAGAAATTGATACCAAAAAAAAAGAATGGTTATTACATACAATGGGTACAAAAACTTTACAAACAACATACAATTTAGTCAGTCCAGATGATCCTAAAAATAAAAAATACAGTGAACTAATACAGATCATCAAAAATCACTTAAATCCTACATCAAGTGTGATTGCATCACAAAATAAATTTTCTAAACGTACACAGCTAGAAGGTGAAACTATTTCAGAATTTGTAACTGATTTGAAAAAACTTTGCCGGGACTGTTGATTTACATTTGAGACAACAATTCATTAGTGGTTTAAGAAACCCAAATTTAATAGAAAAACTTATACAATTAAAAGCGCCAAACGATAAATTTGCTGACTGCCTCAGTGTCGCTTTAGCAATGGAAACTGCACACAAAGAAACTAAAGAAATACAACAGTGCTCAACAGTATCGACATCAAGTGATCAGAATCAAATAAGTAATGGTAAAAGAAATACTGTGGCGGGAAAATCCTTTTCAGAACGAACTAAAACTTGTTTTCGTTGTGGCGATCACTCCCATTTAGCTAATACTTGCCCAAAAATCAACGTTACATGTTCTAAGTGCAAACGCAAAGGACATTTGGCAGCGGTATGCATGAAAGGGCAGTCAAATTCAGACAAACACCGATGGTTTATAAAACGAAACTCTGAACCTGTCACCAACCAAAATCAAATTGACTTTCCGAACGAAGAAGAGTATGAATCAGTTTATTACATGAATTCATTCGAAAAGTTGTTTTTACCAGAAAATATAGTCAAACCTAATAAAATATTGGTAGACGTTATTTTGGATGGGGAAAATATTAAAATGGAGTATGATACGGGAGCAGCAGTCTCAACAATTTGTTTTGATAATTTTAAGAAACTTTTTCCGGATAAAATAATTAATGAAACACACATTCCACTTAAAACTTATACTGGAGAAATAATAAAACCATTAGGATATGCAACTATGGATTTAAAAGTAAAAGGAAAAAGATTTATTGTAAATTTATACATTATACAGGGTAAAGTTGAACCAATCTTCGGAAGAGAATGGATTGAGGCCACACAATTAAATATATCGGATATTCTAACGATAACAACATCAACAGACTATAAAGAAGAAGCTATTAACGACCTCAAAGAAAAATATGCAGATGTATTTAAAAAAGAAGTGGGTAAAATTAAACATTTTGAAGGGAGGCTGTATCTCAGAGACAATTGCGTACCTATATATATTCCTCCTAGGAAAATACCCTACGCTATGGAGGAAAAGGTGATCTCGGAGATAGACAGACTGGAGTCTCTGGGTATCATAAGCAAATTAGAATATAGTGAATGGGGAACACCAATAGTTCCAATTGTAAAGAGTGATGGAACTGTAAGACTTTGTGCTGATTATAAAATCACTATTAATAAAGTGCTGAAAGAAGACAAATATCCTATGCCAAATTTGGAAGATATTTTTGCTAAAACCTTACTGGGAGGAAAAGTTTTTACCACTCTGGATATAAGAGAAGCATATTTGCACATGCCTATGGACAAAGAAAGTGCCAAAATTCAAGCTATTACAACACCGAAAGGCGATTACAAAGTGAACAGATTGATGTTTGGTACAAAAGTGGCACCTGCCATTTGGCAGAGGTATATAACAAAAACATTAGCAGATATCCCAGGAGTTTGTGTCTTTTTGGACGACATAAAAATACAGGGAGGAAGTTTCGAACAAATTTACAAAGACTGGACTTAGTTTTAAAAAAGTTACAAGAAGTTGGTCTAAGAGTGAAGTTAGAAAAATGTAAATTTTTTGAAAAATCAGTTAGTTATTTAGGACATACAATTTCAGAACGAGGTTTAGAGAAAAACAACGACAAAGTAAAAGCAGTTATTAATGCTAGACGACCAAATAATACAACCGAACTGAAAAGCTGGTTAGGAATGGTTAATTACTACGGAAGATTTTTGAAAAATTTGGCTTGTAAGCTTCATCCATTATATTCTCTATTGCAGAAAGGTGTATCCTTTATTTGGTCGAAATCATGTGAAGATGCATTTCAATTAATTAAAAGAGAAATCACGTCAGACCAAGTTTTATGTGCGTACAATCCTAACCTACCTCTTTCTTTAGCGACTGATGCTAGTCCATATGGTCTTGGTGCAATTATATCGCATACAATGGAAGACGGATCAGAGAAACCCATTGCTTTTGCCTCAAGAACACTTAGTAGATCAGAGAAAAACTATAGCCAGATTGATAAAGAGGCTACCGCCATTTATTGGGGATTAAATTAATTTTTCAGATATTTATATGGAAGACATTTCACGTTAATTACGGATCACAAGCCCTTAATTTCTATATTTCATCCAGGAAAGGACTTACCTTCTATGGTAGCTACAAGAATGCTACATTATGCGTTGTTTTTACAGGGATTTAATTTTAATATTGTATACCGTTCAACATTAAATCATGCAAATGTCGATGCTTTATCAAGACTACCACAGACACAAGAACAAAATCATGAACCAATTTTTGATTCAGTGGGATGCTATCAACTACAACAAATTTTAAATTTACCTGTTACACATCGAGAAATTGTAGAACACACAAAAAAATGATCCAGAGCTGCAAGAAGTGTATAAATGCTTAGAAACAGGGAAATAACTTACATTACCCGGATATAAAGGAAAAGATAATGAGCTATCATTAAATGAGGGAGTTATTATGAGAAATGTGCGAGTGGTAATACCAAGAAGTTTAAGAAGAAAAGTATTGGCAGAATTGCACGAGTCACACATGGGCATTACAAAGATGAAAAGTTTGGCAAGATCCTTTGTGTGGTGGCCTGACATAGATAATGACATCGAGAAATTAGCAAATGGATGCGTTAATTGTCAAAATGTACAAAATCAACCAACGAAGACCATTCATGCCTGGGAAAATACAAAACAAGCGTGGCAGAGACTACATATTGATTTTGCTGGGCCTTTCATGGGTAAATATTTCCTAGTTTTAGTGGATGCATACTCAAAATGGCCAGAAGTTGTACCAATGAATTCAATCACCACTTCTGCCACAGTCAAAGTCTTAAGGAATATTTTTGCGAGGTTCGGTTTACCATTAGTGGTGGTTAGTGATAATGGCCCAACGTTTAAATCACACGAATTTAAAAACTTTTTAGACAGCAATGGAATAAAACATGTATGTTCGGCCCCCTTTCACCCAGCCACAAATGGGCAAGCAGAAAGACACGTTCAGTCCTTAAAAAAAGCATTAAAAAAGGTTGGTGAAGAGCCTGGTGATTTAGATTTCAAGTTAAACAACTTTTTGATGCAATACAGGAAATGTCCGAATTCAACAACTGGGGTATCACCTTGTATGAAACTACTGAACTATGAAATTCGTACAAAACTAGATTTACTCAAACCAATTCCTGCAAGGGACAGAAATGAAAATGAATTAGATAAAAAAATAAGGAAGTTTGAAGTGGGTGATAGGGTGAAAGTTCGCAGCTATGCAAATAAATCAATAAAATGGGAATATGGATATATTATTCAGCGAAAAGGTATTCTCCATTATTTAGTTAAAATGGATAACGGCAAAACTTGGCACCGACATATTGATCAAATTGCTTCCACTCAAGTACCGGAGGAATATAGAAATCCTTATGGTTCTGATTTCCAACTAAACGAAAATTTAAACTCTGAAATAAATCCTGAAGTTTTCAGCCGAAGTGGTGTTTCTGGGGAATCAAGTAGCGCTAACGATACAAATACCAGTGAGGACTTTATGCAAGGGGAAGAGTCGATTACAGTACCTTCTGAAAACAGGACATTACCTTCGGAGGTAATAGGTTCTGAGCCTTCACAAAACACTTCAACGTTACCTGAGGTGGAAACAAGTCAAACTAGAGTGGAAAACTCAAGGTTAATTAGAAAATCAACTAGGATGAGGAGACCGGTTGAAAGAATGAATCTTTAAATAAACAAAAAACTACAAGGGAGGATTGTTATATATGCTGGATATACATATGCTGCACCCCAAATAAAGTTATACCTGAGTACCTGTCATTTTGTATTATTATGGGATTGTTACTGAATAGTTGTCATATTTTGTCACATATTAGAAAATAAATATATTAACGAATTACGGCAAACTCTTTAATGACAAAAAAAATATTACAATTACAAACATTATATGTTTTTCTGACTTAGAAAACACGTTGCACTATACGTTTAATAACTTACAGACTGATCCGTATGAAAATGTTTAAAAAAAAATATTTTGCCTTAGCATGGCAATAATTGGCTCAGGTAACTTAGTTTTTAATGGTGTAACTCAACATTTAGCACATACATACAAGGAAAGTTTTGATATTATTAAAAGTGTCTTCCAGATGAAAGTAAATAATGCTAGCGTATCCAACCTGCGAAGCATCGCAGAATCCATGTAGTTCAATTCGCGAGATCGAATTAGAGCCTACATGATGAGGTATTTTTATGTCGGCAAATTTAGGCATTTTGGCCTTGAATTTAGTCCAAGTTTCAAGGATGTCATCAGAAAGAGATTCAACCCAAGAAACCTTGGATTCCCATAGACGTTGCAACAGACGTTTTGCAAGTAAAAGGCAAGACGAAACAAAGCCTAAAGGATCAAAAATTCTGCTAATTTCGGACAAAATACTTCGCTTAGTACAGGACCTTTCTCTGAGAACGTAAGAATAGGAAAATACATCAGA